>JBAMBL010000419.1:0-600000 GCA_037043405.1 Drosophila subquinaria | reverse complement strand
ATGCTGGTGATGGGCAACCAGCCCAGGGACTGCACCGAAGCCGGATCAGAGTCCTTCAACTGGAAGTAGACGCCCATCAGGCAGGTGGTAATGGCCATGAAGAACGACGAGATGAGTAGAAGGATGCGCCGTCCAGCCCGGTCGATGATCATCGTGGCCACCAGAGTCATCACCACCTGGGTGGCGCCAATGAGAATCGTGCAGACGCGACCACTGAGACCAGCGCCCACATCCTCGAAAATGGACGTGGAATAGAACATGATGGCATTGATGCCGGTCCACTGCTGCAGCGCCTGGAGGATCACCGCAATGGCAATGCCCTTGAGCGTGATGGGACGACGCAGTGCCGCAAAGATGTTGACCTTGGGCTCATCCACATTCTTGTTGGTCTCCTCCATGATCTCCTTGAGCTCCTCGCTGATGTCGCAGTCGTTGCCACGCAGCCACTTCAAGGATCGCGTTGCATCCTCGGGACGGTTCTTCATGGCCAAGTAAACAGGGGATTCGGGCATGAAGTAGTGCACCACGGCAAAGATCAGGGGCAGAATCGCGCACAATATGTTGATGGTCAGCAGCGGCAGATAGCCGCCAACGATGTAGCCATACAGCAATCCCGACACCGTGTTCAGCTGGAAGAAGCTGCCCAAGGTGCCGCGTGTGGCAATTGTCGATATTTCCGTGGAGTACATGGAGGCACAGACGCAGTAGGCGCCGCCACACACTCCCAGAATGAAGCGGCCAAAGTACAGCATGATCACACTGTTGGCAAAGATCATGAGCAGCCAGCCCACCATGTAGGGCGGTATCAGCGCCAACATCGTCGGCCTGCGTCCAATCCAATCGATGACAAATCCAATCGGAATGCACACAACTGTGGCGCCCAATGTCAGCAGCGAGGAGACCCATCCGAACTGATCACCCGATATGGGAAACCCATAGGCGTTCTGCTCCGTCAGCATTTTCTCGACCGGCGAGGACCAACCCATGCTGGCGCCCATGCAAAAGGCTCCAAATGCCGCCGACAAACCGGCTATATACTGTGGTAACACCTTTGCCTTGGCCATGATTAACAGTTCACTTCTATTTAGATTTAAATTTAAATTATATTCTTCCGTTCTGTTCACTTCGCTTTGATGGCTGAAACCAAACTGATTGTTGACGGTCAACCCTCACTTGGCTGGAAAAATGGCATCGGACATGCTGATTACTTCGACGTCAACGTCACAGCCGCAGTCGCAGCGAAGTCGACGTCGCAGTCCGCCTCGAAGCATCTTCCACTTACGGCGTTTAGGGCCATTTATCAATCAGGTTCAGCCGCATCTGAAGTGGCCCAAAATGCGCAAATGCCTAATAAACAGTCACCCATTTTTTTTTAAACTCTAAACTGTTTTATCTTCTAAAAATGAAATATAAATTATACATATATTTTTTTTATTTTTAACTTAAAATCTTATTTTTGAGCATTATATTAAATTACATTAGTAAAATGTAATGTTTTGAAGACTGCTTTTATATAAAGTTAATTTATTTTTATTTTTTTAATTAGACAGCTTTTCTCTTTAAATGTTTAATTAAAAATATTAATAAATAAATTTTATAAACATTTGTTTTTTTTTTAATTTATTTATACTTTACTTTTTTTTTGTGGTATTCTATCAAAAGAAGGGTATAAATTTAAATAAAGTATAAGAATAAAATTATTATTTTAAATTAAAAAAAAAAATGCAATAAATACAAAATATTGAGTGTTTTTTTAAGAAAATTTCAAAGCTTTTTATGGTTTTTTAAATTTGTTAATTAACATCACAAAACACAATTTGCAAATCATAATCTTGATCGATACATTTGCCGATTTTAATTGCCGTTAAATAAACAAATGTTTAAAAAATAATTAAAAGCAATCTGTGCAGTTGGAATGTCACAACTGTTATTGTTATTGTTTTTATTGCTATGGGCTGCGTGTGAAACGTACATATGTATGCAGGTGGTTAAAGTTAAAGCATTTCCCTATTACGATTCCCACTCCCTCTCTGTTAAATCGCTTAACGTGGATCTTATCTAGTGCCGAGCACGGAAAATACAACGGCAACGGTCATCTGTCGGTCATCGGTAGAAGCAGGCGGTGGGTGGACGGGCAAAGGGGGCGAAAAGGACAGATAGAGAATACACTCAATGAAGTGAGTCGTCATAACATGTGGTACTTCTGGGCAGTCGGACAAGTGGATGTCATCAAAATCGATGTCGATGTGTTTAACCATTCAAATCATTCCAGCTCCATTGATAAGTACCTTGTTTTTGTTGAAGAGTATTGACTGTGCATTGAGTCACATAACACACAATCGAAATACCGACCGAGCGGTCCAGTTCAGTTGATAAAATTCAGTTAGTACTCAAAGAGTTCCCGTTAAATTGCAAGCGGGAGGTAAACATTGAAAGATAACCTCACATTTGTTGATTTACACTCGTAAAATCGCTGGTTTAACGCTTTTGTATGTGACGCAGTTACACAATGGCAAAACATTTCATAATTACATATTTATTCAGTGAGACATTGCATTGCTACTTTCGATGCCACTTGTCTTATATAATCTGTATATGTTTATTCTGATATCAAATTTATTTTTATTCAACAATGTGACGAGTTTACTTCTTGCGCTCTGCCTCCTCCATGGCGCGCATCATTGCCGCATCGCGCTTCTGGTGGTGATCACGTATGGCCTGCTGCAGTTCCTCGTGATGGCTCTTGCTTTCCGGCGGATAAAGCTCGCGCTTCTTCTTGGTCACCCACTCCTCAAAGTATTCAGGCTGGTTGAACATGTGAAACAGTGCAACGGGAAACGTCATGTACATGCCCATTTTGGCCACCTCCAGTACCCAAGTGCCCATGTTGATATTTGATGGGATATCTTAATTTCTGCACAAATAATGTTTTTAATTTCTTATTATCCAATTCTTGTTATTCGTTGTCCAGGGGCTATCAACAAAAATCAGCTGTTTGTGTAGTACTGCATAATGCTCATTTAGAAACTGTGAATCAGTGTTGTTAAGCTGTCTAAAAAAATGATAATTTATCGATAATTTGAATTTTAAATCAAACGGCGGGCTTAACCCTTGTGCTGTTCAATTCAAACAAAGTATATAATATTGCAGTGTGAATATATTTAATTACACAGTTTAAGTTTGAAAGCAGATTAAATGAACATCTAATTAAAAAAAAATTGCGATGCGAATTTTTAAAAGGGCCACTTTTTTATATAGGCTTTTAAATCGGGGAGGGAAGGTTTTAAAATTGAAAATAGAGTACTTGAATAGTATTAAGCGAATAATTTCCCAGTCAAGTAGATGACACACCAGCAATGATAGTTGATTATTGTTGACACAAGTCGAGTGCCACGGAATATTTGTTTCAAGTGTGCGATTAATTGATTTAGCCTATTGAGAATTGTGTCACTTGATTGATATGATTAATAAAAAATACGTTTATTAAATGTAATTGTGTTATAATATATGTAAGTTTTTGTGCAATATTATTTGATTATTTGTGTGGCATGCATTTATAATGTTAAATCTTAAGCTACTACAAGTTTTGAGGAAATCGCGTGCAATTACAAAGCGAAATCGTGATTCCTACAACTAAATACGCGAACATTTCTGTTGGCTCGCTTTGTTTTCGAAAACAATTTCACGGAAGCAATATGTTTGAGATAATTGATAGTTTTTTAAAACCGTACAACGGTTTTAACGTTAAAATGTGCAGAATCTGTTGATGTTGATGCTTAAGACTAAAGTGCTGTTTCGCCTGGATACTCCTCATGAGAAGTAATCAGTAACTTCTTAGTGCGCAGATGCTCATCCGCATCCCCGCTCGAAATGTTCTCCTTGTTGTCCTCATCATCACAGGGCACAAGGTCCAATTTTCGAGGTGTGTCCGCTGACCGTTTGCGACCACTGTTGAAGCTGCCCAAGGGCGAGGCGACTGCGGGTTCATTGCCATCCAAGCAGTAGAGCAAACTGGGACTCAGCTCGGACTCCTCAAAGTCCTCAATGTCCTGTGTTGTGTTGGCGCCACCAAAGTCATCAGAGCGACTGGCAAACGACAGATCCGCCGGACTGGCTGTCAAAACACTGCGTGTGAGCAAATACTCCCTGAGGAGTATCAGTTTTCTAAGTTGTTATTTAAATAACTGGTTAACAGGAGGTTGAGCTCACTTGAAATCGCTTGTGAGGGCATTGTGGGGTTTCCCTTCTATTGAGGGCTCCGCGTCCAGCTCCGTGCTGTTGCTATTACTGCTGCCGCTCGAGCTCTGCCTGGATGAGATTAGGGTGCCATTGATATACTGGCGTCTCAATATATCCGCATAGCCGCCCAGCGAAGTCGCATCCTCGCTGTGCAGTGCCGGTGGCTCCAGCTGCTTGCTGACCATCATCTCGTCCTGGTCAGGCTGTTCAGTTTGCTCGGCAAAACAGAGATTCGGCTGCTTGTCGCCATTGCCCAATGCTGCGAGCAGCATAACTGGTTTACGGGAACGCGGTGTCATAATGGATTCCTGCAAGAGTGTTCGGGATTAGCTGATGCTATGATATGCCATGCAAATCAGAAGATGAGACATGCCAATAAATTAAACATGCCCCACTTACCTGCATTGCCTTGGGCATGCGCTGTGTGGATTTGGTAATGGGTGACATCGACCGACGACCCATGCGCAGCGATGGTGTGCTCGTAATCAGATCCAGATTACGATAGACACTGCTCTGCAGCAGCTGCTGGTGATGATAGGCCGCATCACCAGTCATGCTGGGCAGCTCATTGGACAAGGTGTCGTCATCGATCGCATCCAAATCGCTGTCATCCATATCTTCCAGCAACGGAGCATCTGCTGTCTGCAGGTGGCATCCCGACTGCTTGGCATCATCGCCGCCACTGGGACGACGCTTGAGTGTCGCTGACACACTGCGCACCAATCGCTTGGTCGTCTCCGGCGTGCTGAAGGGAAAGCGCAGATTGCCCATGCTGACGCCCTTCATCAGCTTGCGGGTGAGAGACTTGCCCATGCCGCTTGTGGCTGTCGTCGACACCTCCACAATGGGGGTGAGTGGCGAATCTTCGTCGTCGTCGTTGTCATCGTCGTGCACCTGTGGTCGCAGACTACACAGATTAGGCTCGGATTTGTAGCGCGAGGATTGCTGTACAGGTGTACAGGGATTCGAGTATTCCTCGATCTCCTGCAGTCGACGATCATTCCAGGCCACAGTCTTCTTCTCGGCCACACTGATCAGCTGCTGTGCCGCCGCCGTGATGACCTTCAGAGGCGTCACACAGCACGCATCGATCTCGTCCGGCTCTGGCACAGCAGCTGGCCCAGTGGACAGCTCATGTGACTGCTGACGACTGACGGGCGCTGAGTGGCTGCTTGTGCCGCAGCTACTACTATCCGATGATGAATCTTGAGCTATCTTGAGCGATGTGGATGAAATGGATTTCTGAAGCGTGTGCATTGGGTTAGTGCCAGATGTAGTGGTGATTGTGCTGACTATTGATGATGGAGGCGGCAGTGACATCGCTGGTGTGGGACTTTGGAACAGTACGCGCATTTTGGGCGCCTTGGCATGCGATAGATTAGGCGTCTGCGCAAGGACAAGAACATGCGGTTAGTTTACAAACAAGAACAACTATTAAAATCTAACCTTGCAGACATGGTAAATTATTATCCTAGATTATAGATACATTTGTCTGCAAAGGTATATAGTAAGCACATAAGGACCCCATGGTAACCCACCTCTGATCCACCCATAGCTTGCAAGGCAGGCGCCCGTTTGGGAGTGCGCGACATGAGACTCTTGTGAAATATATGCTTTTTAATCGAATCGCCCAAGGACTTGGCACTCCGGGTCGCCTCGTTGTTCTTCAGTCGATTCATGACGACCAGCTGCAACGGCGTACCTGAATCATAATGATAAAATAGACAAATCAGTGCATGTTTATAGACAATTGAATGGATGCCGCACCCTGTCCGTTTTGTTTGTTAAACTGTTTGATTAGGCGCCGTTTCTTCGATGATTCCGGCAGACTTTGAATATGGGCGTACAGCTGGGCGAGCTCAGTGTCCGTGTTGTTGGTATTGGTGGCCGCTGCAGTGGCCGCTCGATCTACAAAAGTGTACACCGTGTTGACCGTTGAGATGTCCGAGATGGATTCGTCAAGCGTTTGCTCCGGCGACATTGTTTTCTTGCGTTTGCGTTCAAGAAAGTACGCCCGGATATCGGTGGCCAGCTTGGCGGGCACGGCAAATATGTCCAGGTTGCGAGTGATCATGTAAGCAATAATGCTGGACATGCGCTTGGCCGTGTAGTGGAGCACCTCGGGCGGCAGATTGCGTGGACAGATCAGATGTGGTGTAAAGATTGTCGCGAGATTCGCGGCTGTCATTTTGTTGCTCTGCTCGTACAACGACACGGAATGCAGCATCTCTATGATGTGCTGCAGCAGTTCCCGATGCTCCTCGGGCAGCAGCAGGAGCAGCAATTGCACCGAGTTCAACAGATGCTGCTGTCGTTCCACTGTGGCCTGTGTCCTTTCGGTCAGATCCTGGCACAACGGCGCGATTTGCAGATGCGCGGGATAGTGGGCATCCGTGAGTAAAGGCTCCGGCAGTTCAGCCAGAAAGCTCTTAAAAACTGTTGCGCAATCGTGCGCTGAGAATCCCGTCTGATCTAGCTCCAGTGGCTTGTCCTGTTGTATATGCAAACGCAGTTCGTTCTGCCGCGACACAGCGCCCGTCTTGCGGAATAGTCCTTCCTGGGTGAGATCTAAGAGAAATGCAATTGTTAATCTGAAGCATACATGTGTATTCCACTCGACTCACTCTTTTCCAGCAAAAGGAATTCCTTGAGCTCCAGGAGATGCATTTGGAAGCCTGGATCAATTTGCTGCTGCAAGCACTCGGTTGGACTGTTGCCCACGGATTTGCTGCCCGCTCCTGCGGCACATCCTGTGACAGTTGCAACGCTTGCAGCATTGCCAACGTGCCCCAATCGATGCTTCTTGGACAGACGATTCCATTTCTTGAGCTTGCCCTTGTCCTCGTAGACAATCTCGTGGCAGGGTAAATCGAATCTACAATTGTCACACACAGTCACACACATATACAATCACAATCTCAATCTCATCCATTCACTTACTCATCGGTGTTCAGTTCAAGCTCAAACGATAGGTGCATGCGCACGAGAGATTTGTATTTCTCATAGTTGCAGGTGCGCATGCGCGTCGCCAGTTCGAGGTCGTTAAATTCATTGATATTCACGTATTCCATGTCCATTGTTGGATATGATGAGACGTTCTCGCCCAATCAAATGTTTGTATGCGTGTGTGTTTGTGTGTGCGTGTGTGTACGTGTGTGTACGTTAGCAGCTGCAGCAAGCAAAAACAATAAAAACAACAGCAACAACAAAGAAAACGGATCGGATCGCACAGGATAACGACAATTGCTAGCGATGGTCGCGACAAACCATGCACTCCAATTGTTGCTCACATTTAATCACTACTACTAATTAACTATACACATTACTTGCTACATTCCATGTTCGCTGCCTAGCTGCGTAAATTAATTGTCGAGAAAATGCAAGACGCTCTCAACCAACCGCTGTGAATTGAAATACCAGAGTTGCTGCGCTCTGCCAAAACACAAAACAGTGTAGGTAAACGTTAGAAATTATCGCCAGTCAAATCATATCGAAAAATTTATTTAATTTAATTTTTTGATTTTAATTAAAAAGCATCCTATATTATACAGATAATGGTCATATCTGTGTAGGAATAACATTTCATGCAATTTTTGCACTAAATACAATTTCTTTGTTTCACGTTTTACATTCGACGTTTACCAACACCGATTGAATTTACCGCTGCCAGACGGACTGCAAATTTGTTTATTGTGGTGTAGTTTTTGCACAATTTTCTATTAAAATGGTATTAATAATGCCCATTAGCCCACCTGAGCACGGTCTCTTATATACCGCTAATAATATAAAGCTCAAGCTTGGAGATAAGGTGGTAGGCCAAGGCACTGTATACATTTCACAAAAGTGAGTGCAAAAATCGTCGGCAATGCTTGAAATGAAAAATAAATAAATTCTTCTTTTCGTTTTCTGCGCAGCACGCTCTCTTGGCAGCCAGTAGATCTCCAAGATGGCATCTCAATCGAATGGAAGCAAGTTAGCCTGCATGGCATTTCGTCGAATCCCAGAAAATGCATTTACTTTATGCTGGACCGAAAAGTGGAGTGGGAAGGCGTCTATATGGGCCGCAGCCTCGAAGTCAATGGTCAGAACGGCGGTGGCGGAGGTGGTGGGGACGAGATACAGCGGAACGCTGTGGCTAATAACGAAGTCGATGAGGGCAACGGTAGCGATGAGCCCGATGATGATGATGAGGACGATGATAACTTTGAGGACGCAGTCGACCAGCAGCTGGACGATGTTACCGAGTGCTGGCTACTGCCCGACGATATACACACGGTTGACACAATGTACAATGCCATGACCACTTGCCAGGCATTGCACCCAGACTCGGCGGACAGCAACTCGGAGGATAGCGATCCAATGGAAGATGCTGGGGGCATGGGTATGGCCTTCGATGACCAGGACATGGTAGAAGACGCCCTCACGCTGGGCCGGAATGGCGGAGAAGTCGGTGGCATGCAGAATCTTAGCCTTGACGATGATGATGAACGCTTCGAGGATGCGGACGAATAAGGCTGCTAAACCATGAACTAACTACTCCAAATAACCATTACATCCATATACATACATACGTATTTATATATTTGAATATTTTATACAAATTTTAACTCTAAAGTGTACGAATTGTGAACTTATTTGATTAGCTTTTGGAATACTATATACTAAACGCTGTAAGCGCTCAAAAGATTTAAGCGTTTTCCTTTTTCGCCTGTTGGTGCAGCTGTATCTCCTCTTCCAGCGCCTCTTCACTCACGGGGGCTGCCAACTGAAAGATGTGCATTATAATTGTAATCAGTTGTTCGGCTTGCAATGCACTATAATCTTACCGCCTCGGCTACTTCCAACATAATCGCAGCCTGTTGATATCCATCGCCTTTCGACGGCACTTTATCGTAGTTCCAATACGTGAACTCCTGAAAGGTGCCCGTGAGTCGCAGTTGACGATCTGCCATATGTGGGTCAGTCTCCTGCAGCACGACACCTTTATACCCCTGGGGCAAGGGCTCTTGCTTTCCCAGCAGAGGATAGCCTCTCAGTGCATTTGTCAGCACGCCGTTGCCGTATTCAGGAGCCTCGCGCGTATAATTGTTGAAATACTTGTCCACATCCGTGCACTCGCCGTCACCAACGATTTTAGCCGGTAAATAATGCAGCTGCATTGGTCTTTTATTGTCCACTTCCTTAACATCGAAATCCAAAGTAATTGACATGATGCTCACTCAAAATTAAAATTAATACCGATAAAAACAACAGAGCACAAACAAACACCGCCAAAATGTTTAGTGCTGTGCAACAGTAAATTATCGGTATCTGGTCAGCAGTGTTACAAAATGCGTTTGCCAACACTGTGTTTCGGGAACCAACAATAAAAATGGCGTTTCTCGTCGAACAAGAACTGATTTCTGCGCGATATTAGCATTAGTTAGTAATAAACATAATTGAAGCGTGGGCAATGCAACATAAATAACGTTAAATAATGTAGCTTAACTAACTAAAATCGAAACAATTGTTGCAAAATCGAACGGTTCGCGCTGCTAACGTGCTTTATCCGTATTCAGTTGTCGTCGTTGTTCATAGTTTCATTCGCTCTCTCGTCGTCTCTCCGTAAGTACAAAACGAGAGCAGTGCGTAAAAAACGAAAGAATATATTTGTTGCAAATGTTGATGCTGTCGACTGTCGACTACGTAGTGCATTGTTCATAATTCTTTATGTGTAAGCATGCATACAATGTGTATGAGTATGCAAAGTTTATAATAACTAACAAGTGTGTGGTGCGGCCCAGCCTTTATTTTATTGCAAATTCTGTGGCACAGAGACAGGCACACACACAAACAACAAACCACAAACACCGACACAATCAAAATAGTATGCACCCATACAAAGGCAGGAAACAAATTAAAGTTAATTAAGCAACTGCTGAAATACATATTGATGTATATAGATACATATATGTACATAATTTAATACAATTTATGAAATAATAAAAGTTGGTTCTCGGTAAATTGCCAGCGCGCTGCCTGCAACGTGCGTCGTCGTGCCCTGTGTTTATGTGTGCCTGCATGTGTATGTGTATTTGTGTGTGTGTGACATGTGCGTGTGAAATTGTTTTAAGACAACAACAACAACAGCAGCAGCAGCAGTAACAACAGCGAATGCAAAAACAACAACAGCAGAAGCAAAACAATTTCGGGTGAGTTGTGTGTGCTACCTGCCAAAGCTGTTTTATTTTTCATTTTTTCCTCTTTCTGTTCGTATCTCGTATGTTCGCCGGCAGTTTGGACGCCCTGCTCTACACTGGCACGCACACAGATACAGACACAGACAGACCGATTGACACACATACACAGGCCCTAATACTTACGCACTCCCAGCAAACAATTTTAATCGCCAGAGAGTCTCAGGCGACTCGCCTAAAAGTTTCAGGCGACATCGCCTTCTAATCGCTTTTTGATCTCCTTTTGTTAGAGAGTGAGCCACTTCCGCGACACTTCGGAAAGACTCTTTTGCGAGTCTTCTAAAAGACTCTTCCGCGACTCTCCTAAGAAGAGTCGCGGAAGTGGCTCTTTCTAAAAAAAAAAATTTATTTTTTTTTTTTGTATTATTAAGACGCGCTTCTGCGAGGTAGCCAAAGAAGCTTTCTTTGTTGGTCCACGAATTTGTCACAGCAGATTATGTAACAACAGTTGTAGCACAACAGGGGAATTCGAACCTCGGAATTTAAAGTTCGGAGTCGGCAACTCTAACTAGTGAGCTACGGGATCAACAATTTAGTCTACTAGAAAAAATCTGAATTAAATTGCTCTAGACGTGGAGCTCATTTTTGTTTTTTGGTCTCGCTAAACAATCGCCTGGAAAGATTCATCTTCCAAAACACTTGTGCGCGACTCGCAGAAGACTTTGCCACATTACTTTTTTTCTATTTATAGCTTTCTATCGCTAAACAATCGCTAAACAATCGCAATGGAAGATTCATCTTCTATTAATCTCCTGCGCGAATCGCAGAAGACTCTTTTTCGGCGATGGACGATTGTACAATCGCCCAAATGTTTGCTGGGCTCCATTCATTTTTAAGAGCTCAGAGAACCACCTACACAGATACATGTGCTTATCTTAACGAACGAACGAATGAACGAGCGAACGTTTTAGTTATCAAAATGTATGTGTGTGTGTGTGTGTTAGTGTTAATAAAGCAATTCGTATAAATTCAATTATAAAACTCATAAATAATCAGTTTTGTCGCTTTTCTATTGCAGTGTGCATTTGCAGCGCCAGCGTAACCAGCAACCAAACAATCCATGAATTATAAATATTTCTCTGTACAAACAATGACACACAACTGCAGCAACAACAACAACAACAGTAACGGCAAAACTCAAGGCTACTACCATAACAACAACAACAACAAGTGCAGCACCTGTGACCGAAACAACAAGAACTGAGATACATTTCATTCTATTTGGTTTCTTTCTGTTGTATCTCCACCTCCCTCCCTCACCTGCTTTGACTCGTGCTTCAATTCATTTATGCTGCCAGGCAACAATTATAACTACATAATCAATTCAATGCCCAAAAATGATCAACATAATTGCCCGACTGACCAATTGCTTTATAAATGAATAACAATAGTTCAACTATATTTTTTTAAACTATATAAAAACAACCAAAATTAAAAGTCTGAAATTATGAATAAATTGGATTACCCACGTCGCAATGGTACACACAAAGTTCGAGTAACGCGTAAGTTCACATTGATTTATTTAGTTTAGAATAGTTCACATTAATTTATACCTATTTTCTTTTTGCAGTATTGTGTGCAAGAAACTTGGCGCGCAAGGATTTATTTCGTAAGTATTCATTAATTGTGTTTTGGGAGTAAAAAGTAAAGAGCACACTTTTAATTCTTAACTAAACAAATGCTCAATTGCAAATTTATTGCCCACTTCTCCATGGAACATCAACCGTTTGCCAGCTTTCGGGCTATTTACCATTTCCATTTCCTTCTCTCTACTTTCATTTTGAAACAGTTCCCCAACCGGCAGACTTCTCCACTCCAAGTTGGCCACAATTATTACGGTTGCCAGCCGTCGAGTTGTTGTTTTAATTTTATGTTTACACATAACAAAAAACTGATTATTACTAATTTGCTTTCATTGTAGCTGCATCTCTTTCGCACACTTACACACACACACACGCACATTAGCATCTGTGTATTATTATTATTATTATTTTTTTTTATATTTCTCATTCATTTTTTACACATCGTTGCACTTAAATCACGCGGCGTCCGCATTGCCTAATGCCGTCTTTAATGATATACTATGTATGTATATGCCTGAAACTATATACAGTTAGTCAAGTAATTTTTTGGACAAGTTATAGAAATGTTCATATATTTTAGATCATTTTTTTAACTATACATTTTTATTTAAATGCTTAAAAATAGGAAACAAATGTGTGAATTGTATTGCTTTGTCAATGAAATAATTTGACTAACTGTACACATTTATATCATTTATAAATGTATGTAGATAGTTAGATATAGGACAGACAGACAGACAGTGAGGGGGTCCAAAGAAGGAGTTGCTTTCGATGTCGTCGATTTCTATGGCCAATGAAATGGCGTATTAATGTTAATGTATAATTAACAACGGCATGCCAAGTAGCAATCGACAGACGGACAGACGAACAGACTGACTCACTGACCAACTGACTGACCGATCTGACATATCTATCTATCCTAAACAGATCCAAATCGACGCACTTGGCTTAGATTTGTCACTGGGCAAATGTTTTATGTGCCCATGCAAATAAGTTAAAAGGCAAAAAGTTGTTCCCTAGACGTTTATCGGTTCGCTGATTAGATTCGTTCAACGAGTACAACTATATAAAACTAAATATGTATATACATATACTATTGCGAGCACAAAAACTATGAAAAATCGTTGGGAAAAACCGAAGCTACTAAATGGGTACAAATGTTTTTTGTTTTCTTCTTTTTTGGAGTCTTACGAACGGGACTTGGCGAGGCGCTATCGATGGGCGTTTGACTCAATTTGTCGACTGATATAAATAGATATTATGGGCGAGGGATTTATGGAGTTCGACGAGTAACAAATGTACATACATAGGTCATGACTAAGTTGCCGGACGTTCTCATACATAAATCACAGAACGCAGTTTCTATACATTTATGATGCTTGGACAGAGCTTAGGATCTTTGCCTTTGTTGTCACAGGTGGAAAGGTGAAAGGCACAGAATCAACAATTTCAATTGCAAAGTGTTCATTTAAAGCAGAACAATGAATACTTTGCTGTTGCGTCACCAGCTGCCGCTTAATTATAGAAAATCCTTTGCATTTCCATATCTGCAAAGTGTGCTGGGAAATGCATTGAAATCCAGGGTAACTGACATATCCATGGACATTGGAAAACATGAGCAGGAACTAATTGAGAGGCGCAACAGGATCAATGAGCTGAGGACATTTACACTGGCATCGGCATTCCCGGGCTACTCGAGTGGGACTAAAGTGGAGCAGAGCTTCCGAAAATGGTCGAAATTGAGAAACATGTCGGTTATAATGCTGCCGGCCCAGATGCCGCAGATGCCGCAGACTATGGACATGTCCACCAAGGGCGGCAGTAAATCCGAAGATGATGATTGCAATCCCGATGCGTCCGTGCCGTTAGAGTCGGAAGAGTCGTCAGAGAAGGAGGAGCAAAGAAGCTTTTGCACCAGGAAGATGCCTACGTTTACGTCCATGTCCAAGCCGGAAGTGTCCGAGCGCAGGAAGAAGCGAATGCTGGCCTTGATTAAGGAGAAGCAAAGCCAAATGATTACCAAGGAACCCGAAAGGGTAGAGGAACCAGTTAAATACAAGGAATACACCAAATTTCCCGTTGCTGCTGAACCAAATCCATTAAAGTTTCCCGTGGACGAGAGATTACTTGAGACCAAGGACAGTGAATTGGCCGAAGTACTCGAGGCAGCTAAGAGAAAGGCTGCCAAGGAACCCAGCCTAGTCAGGATGGCAGACGGATGCGAGATGAAGCCAGCTGCCAGTTCTCCGGATAATCCTGCCAAGCCTCCGGGCTCACGGTCCTTTTCCACGGCTGGACCGCCACCAGCACCACCCCCACCGCCCAAGGATCTTCCACCCGGCACACCGCCACCGCAAACGAAGACCACTTTTGGACCCTTGGCGGACGCGGACAGAATCTTCACGAATCTGTATGGACGTCACGACTGGCGACTGAAGGAGGCGATGAAGCGGGGAGATTGGTACAAGACCAGGGAGATTGTGGAGAAGGGCTCCCCGTGGATCATCAATGAGATCAAGACGTCGGGGCTGCGTGGTCGCGGTGGTGCGGGATTCCCGAGTGGCCTCAAGTGGTCGTTCATGATCAAACCACCCGACGGACGTCCCAAGTTTCTGCTCGTGAACGCCGACGAGGGTGAGCCGGGCACGTGCAAGGATCGCGAGATAATCCGCCACGATCCGCACAAGCTGATCGAGGGTTGCCTGATCGCCGGATGCGCAATGGGGGCCAACACCGGCTACATCTATATTCGCGGCGAGTTCTTCAACGAGGCTTGCAATCTGCAGTACGCCATCATGGAAGCCTACCAGGCGGGCTACCTGGGCAAGAATGCCTGTGGCTCCGGCTACGAGTTCGATCTCTACGTGCAGCGCGGCGCCGGAGCATATGTGTGCGGCGAGGAGACGTCGCTCATCGAGTCGCTGGAGGGCAAGGCGGGCAAGCCGCGGAACAAGCCGCCTTTTCCGGCGGACATCGGTGCCTTCGGCTGCCCCTCGACGGTCACCAATGTGGAGACGGTCGCTGTGGCGCCCACGATCTGCAGACGTGGCGGCAAATGGTTCGCCAGCTTCGGACGCACTCGCAACTCGGGCACCAAGCTCTTCAACATCTCCGGGCACGTCAATCATCCCTGCACTTTTGAGGAGGAGATGTCCATGTCCACGCGTGAGCTCATCGAGCGGCATGCGGGCGGCGTCTCCGGGGGCTGGGACAATCTGCTGGCCATCATACCCGGTGGCTCCTCCACGCCGTGCATACCGCAGAAGGTGGCCGAGACATCCATCCACGACTACGACGGACTGATGGCCGTGCAATCCTCGCTGGGCACCGGCGCCATGATTGTGATGAGCAAGAGCACGGACATCATCAAGGCCATCGCTCGGCTCTCCGAGTTCTACAAGCACGAGAGCTGTGGCCAGTGCACGCCATGTCGCGAGGGCCTCCACTGGGTGAACCTCATCATGCAGAGATTCGTCACCGGTCGCGCCCAGCCCGCCGAGATCGACATGCTCTGGGAGATAACCAAGCAGATCGAGGGACACACCATCTGTGCCCTCGGAGATGGCGCCGCCTGGCCACCACAGGGTCTCATCCGGCACTTTCGACCCCTCATCGAGCAGCGCATGAAAGATCGCGAGGCGTGCGACAAAGCCGAGGCGGAAGCCAAGGCCAATCAGTCCAGAAAGTCCCCATAAATGTCGAGTGTAAACCATAATTGGCAATAAAAACATATTGTACAGTAGTACAGTGGGGCAAATGCGATTTATGCGCCAGCAATTCTTCATGCAACAGCGATTTCCGTTGCCAGTTGCCACCGAGTGAAAGTGGCGGGCATATTGTAAATTGTGGCACGTAACTTTAAGTCCACAAATGGGGTTGAATGACGTGGGACGACGAAAGTCGGAAGCCGATTGAAAGTGAAGCTAACAGAGTGTAAATTTAACCCCTTCTAGGTGATAATGCATTTGAATTATACCTCAAATAATACATATTCATAATGTGAGGGCTTACATTTAGTCGTTCTTTCTCTACTCATCACAGTGGTTATAAGGTTACAACTTATGTATATGAGTATTGTTATTATTAGTTGAATATTCAGTGTTTCTTGTTTCCTTTTATCTATCGATTAAAAAAAGGTACAAAAATGTATAACAGTGATTGTAATAATATATAACCAAAATAGACTATCTGAATGAATTAGAATTTATAGGTAGTCCTGTTGTTTTTTATGGGTGGTCCTGAATTAGTTACATTATGTTATAATTGTTAATTTATTACAACAATTAATTTTAAATCTTATTATTGATTTTTAACTTGATATGTAAAACGCAACTTTCTTAAATGGTAATAATTTTCTTATTTTTTAAGCGGTGGGCACGCAGTGGCTCTGGGAGCAGCGACTGCTCCCAACTATGTTTTATAACATAAATATCAGATATTATTGTTTTTTTTATTAAATTATTATAGAAATCAAATGCATGAAATTGAATTTGTAACTGGTCAACCTCTTTTAAATGCAATGAATAATGTAAGGGTATACGCTAGTCGACTATTTCTTTCGACTTTTACTTTTCGCATTTGCTTTTGTGCTCTCTGGAGCATAAAATCAATCAACAGCTGCTGTTGTCGTCCACAGCTCAAGTTACACACACACACATGAGCACTCAGGAATACAGGTACAAATATTTACAGGTAGAGGTAGAACAGAAAGTACAGGTAAAGTGCAAGCAGGAGAATAAACTCGTAGCTTTGTAGACTGGGAATGGGAATTTTGAGTTGGGAATGGCCTTGATGGCGAGTTGAGTTATGTGAGACAGCAGCTGTTCACATATTAATAATCATGTCCAGATGCAGCGGGAAGAGACAGAAAATGAAAGATAGAGATAGAGAGAGAGGGAGAGATAGAGAGACTTGACCCAGTTGAATGACACTTGGCCCCCATTCACGTAGCGGGTCAATAAAACAATTGTTTGAGTGTTGTTCAGATTCAGATTTAATTGAGACTCATTTATAAACTAGATCAATTGAATGGATGACGCTGATGTTGTTGTTGTCGTTGTTGTTTCTGTGCATCTTCATCCTCATTTGCCGTGGGGATTGAAAGGCGGCGTTCCGGGAAAGTTCTGTGGTGGACGATACTGCGTCTGTGGGCGGCGATTGAAGCGTCGGTCGTCGAAGGGCGTGGCAATGGTCAATGTGGCACACAGGGCGATGAGGACGAGAGCCGACCAGGCGAAGAAGCTGCTGAGACGTATGGCAACCATGACTGAAGTGGTTTATGACTATTCCACAGCTGGAGGCGGCTTTTATACGGATCAGTCTTTCAGTCATTGGGTCAGGCGGTGATTTCCCTTCCAGATATTGTCGAAGATAGAGCGGGGGATTCACAATCAGTTGACAAACAAATGGCGTCATCGAGGTGAACTTGCGCTTAAAGATTAGGCAGCGTTTGTTGTTGTGAAGCTGCTTGTTGCTGTTGCTGCTGTTGTTGTTGTTGTTGCTGTTGTTGCTACACTTTCCTTTTGTAGTTGTTGCTGCTCCAAGCAGCTTCTTGGATCGAAAGCTAAACGATTTGGGAAACCAGGATGTGGATGGGAATTATAGCAGCAAGTGGGCGGCGGCACAAGGAGTAGAATTAGGATTGGAAGTAACAGCAACAAACGCGACATGACGTTGAAGCTGTCAACAATTGAATCTCATTAGACAATGAGTTATAAAGAAATTGTTTTAGTATTTGATTGCAGAATCAGTTGATCAAAATCAGCGGTGGGCAAGAAATCTGAATGCGAGAGCACAACAATAACAACTACAGCAGTAGGCAGAAAAATAGTTGGGAGCAATCGCTGCTCCCGGAGCCACTGCGTGCCCACCGCTGATCAAAATTATCAAATTGATCAAGTTCAGCTAGTTATTACTTCTGATCAGCTATCGTATCGAACCTGTTGTTGTTGGCAGTAGATTCCGCTGCAGACTAATTCTATAACTATACTATCGGTCATTATTTGGATAATTTTAGTGCCACTTAAACCCCAATTGTCCACATGCAACAAACACTAATCGTATAATAAACTAATCGTATATACATTTAATTCCGATACTTGCAGGTTTACCCGATCCGTTTGCCAAGGTTCAGGTGGATGGCACCGGGCAGGTGTACTCGACGGAGATCAGCAAGTCCTCGCTGGATCCCAAATGGAATGCACACTACGATCTGTTTCTGGGACGCGGCGATTCGATAACCATCACGGTGTGGAATCAGCGCAAGATTCACAAAGGCAGCGGCTTTCTGGGCTGTGTGCGGATTCCCGCCCTGACCATACAAAGTCTGAAGGGAGCGGGATGTGAGTCCAAAAAAGAATGATGCAAATTCCAAGTGAATTCGATTCTAATCCCTTTTCTTTTTGTAGTTCAACGTCTGGACTTGGGCAAGCTGTCGCCAGACGACGATGAGTTGGTGCGTGGCCAGATCATCATCTCGCTGCTGCCCAAGGATGGACCCTGCAGTGGCAATCCCCTGGCGATAGTGGGTCCCAGCGGGGATGTGCGCGGCCCCTCGGAGGAGGACTCGACGGAGGACTGCCTGCCCGAGGGCTGGGAGGAGCGACGCACGGACAACGGGCGCATCTACTATGTGAATCATGCAACCAAATCAACGCAATGGGATCGACCCAGGGCGGGCACAAAGTCGCCGCAGCAACGACAACACAACGGCAACAACATTGACAGGCATCAACAACATCAACACCAACAGCAGCAACCGGCGGGTCCAACACGATCCACGACCTGCACAAATCTGCTCAATGGCCATGGGCAACGTCAGGGATCACGGGAGCCGCCGGACGAGCGACGCCACTCCACGGAAATCCTGTCCAGCGTGGGCGTGTCGGGCGCCAAGGAGAACACCAATCCCAGTTCTCAGGGAACAACGGTCAACGGATCCAAGACCACGACGTCGACGCCGGGCAAGAACTCCAAGCTGAGCTCCAGTCGGTCGGGCAATGCGGTGCTGGAGCCTGCGACTACCAACAACAGCAGCAGTAACAACAGCAACAGCAGCAGCAACAACACAACAACATCGGCAGCTGGAACGACAACAACAACAACGGCGACTGGTCGCCTGCACAACAACAGCAACAGCAACAATGACAATCATCTGAAAACGCCAAAGCATCAAACATCCTCGTCCATGAACGGACATGGACATGCGCCTGGCGAGGCGACACCTGCGTCGCCCACTGGCCAACAGAACTATGTGAACGGCAATCCGCTGGCCCAAAGTGGCCAAGAGGCGCAGCCGCAGCAGGCCAACAACGGCTGGTCAATGGAAGATGGCAGCACAACAACAGCAACAACAACAACGCCAGCGACAACGCCAACAACAAAAGCAACAGCAACAACAACAACGCCGACAACAACGCCGCCAAGACAAAGTCCAACAACAACAGCAGGAACAGCAGGAGCAGTGACCACGCCCACGACGCCAGTGTCGCCCACAACGAACAGCAATGGGAATGGCAATGGACATGGAAACAGCAATGGACATGTGCATAGTCCCAATGCGAATAGTCAGCCCACGGGCAGATCGGAGCGATCATCCGCGGCAGCAACATCCGCATCCACAACGACAGCGCCGACGGCAACGCAGCGCTCCCAGCGTCGCAGCTCGCGTCAGGCGGCGGAGGAGGCGGCGTCGCGTCGCAGACCATCTCGTGGCACACGCAATGCTGCAGGAGGCGGTGGGAGTGGAGGAGCTGGGAGTGGAGGTGGAAGTGGAGCACTGCGCTATGCGTCTGCCGCTTTGGCAGCGGCTAATCAGGGAACACGTCCGTTTTTGGATCTGCCGCCGGGCTATGAGATGCGCACGACACAACAGGGTCAGGTGTACTTCTATCACATACCCACGGGCGTGTCCACATGGCATGATCCACGGATACCGCGCGACTTTGACACGCAGCATCTGACGCTGGACGCGATTGGACCGCTGCCCAGCGGCTGGGAGCAGCGTCGAACGGCGTCGGGGCGTGTCTACTTTGTGGACCACAACAATCGCACCACACAGTTCACAGATCCGCGTCTCAGCGGCACCATACTGCAGATCATACGACGCGGCGGAAGTGTGCCTCCAGCGACACCAAATACAGCGACGGCAGCGGCCACAGCTGCCACAGCTGCTCCAGCAGCGACTCCAACATCAGCAGCGGCAACTGCAACTTCAACTCCGACTCCTGCTCCTGCCACGCCCAGCGCTGGCGGCGGAGGATCCACGTCAACGGCGACGACGACGACGCCGCATCGCAGCACGGCACAGCATATTGTGGTGCCGGATCTGCCGCAGGGGCTGCTCGAAGGTGCGGATCTGTTGCCCAAGTACCGTCGGGATCTGGTGGGCAAGATGCGGGCGCTGCGCTCGGAGCTGCAGACGATGCAGCCGCAGTCGGGCCACTGCCGGCTGGAGGTGTCGCGCAGCGAGATATTCGAGGAGAGCTACAGACTGATTATGAAGATGCGCGCCAAGGACATGCGCAAGCGGCTCATGGTCAAGTTCAAGGGCGAGGAGGGCCTGGACTACGGCGGCGTGGCGCGGGAGTGGCTGCACCTGCTCTCCCGCGAGATGCTCAATCCGCAGTACGGACTCTTTCAGTACAGTCGCGACGATCACTACACGTTGCAAATCAATCCCGACTCGGGTGTCAATCCGGATCACTTGTCCTATTTTCATTTCGTGGGACGCACCCTGGGCATCGCTGTGTTCCATGGCCACTGTCTCGATGGGGGATTCACCACGCCCTTCTACAAGCAGCTGCTGAACAAGCCCATCACCCTGGGCGACATCGAGGGCGTGGATCCCGAGCTGCATCGCAGCCTCACTTGGATGCTGTAAGTATCTAGTAGTTTACTTGATGATTATCTTTATAATCCCTTACATCCCTGTTCATTTTACATAGAGAGAGCAACATCAGCGGCATCATCGAGTCCACGTTCAGCGTGGAGAACAACAGCTTTGGCGCTCTGGTGGTGCACGAGCTGAAGCCCGGCGGTGCAGCGATTCCCGTCACCGAGGAGAACAAGCGCGAGTATGTGAAGCTCTATGTCAACTATCGCTTCATGCGCGGCATCGAGCAGCAGTTCCTGGCACTGCAAAAGGGTCAGTAGTCCATATCAATCCACCTGTCGAACATCAAGTCCTTACATTGCTGTTTATTATTGACTTTAGGCTTCTGTGAGCTAATTCCCAGTCATCTGCTGCGACCCTTTGATGAGCGCGAACTGGAACTGGTTATTGGCGGCATCTCCAGCATCGATGTCAACGATTGGCGCAACAACACGAGACTGAAGCACTGCACCAACGAAACGACCCAAGTCCTCTGGTTCTGGCAGGTGAGTTGACCTTTAATATTTCAATATTTAGCATCCACTTTAAGTTCATTGTCCATTCTCCAGGTGGTTGAGTCGTACAGCTCCGAGATGCGAGCGCGTTTGCTGCAATTCGTGACGGGATCGTCGCGTGTGCCCCTGCAAGGATTCCGGGCACTGCAGGGATCGACGGGAGCGGTGGGGCCACGCCTCTTTACCATACACCTCACAGCGGATGTGCCAACGCAGAATCTGCCCAAGGCGCACACCTGTTTCAATCGCATCGACTTGCCACCGTACGAGAACTATCAGCTGCTCTGCGACAAGCTGACGCAGGCCGTGGAGGAGACCTGTGGATTTGCTGTGGAATAGTTACAACGCACACACAAACACACACACACCCGCATTCTTACATACACACACATTATATCATTATAGAGACGAAAGCGATTTGAAATCAAAATTATATTGGCCTGGGCCTCTGAACCATATTTGCATTGGAATTTGTCTGTTGAAGTTGAAGTTGAAATATGCTCGTTTATTTATTTCCTGCGCCTTTTGCAGTTAAACATTTCAAAGAAACAAAGAAACAACAAAAATGTAATGATAGTACACACAGACTTATTACGTACATACATATTTATGTGTTGCTTTAAGGCGACAAACTTTCTTATACATAGTTACCAAGTGCATATACACCCCAACGTAAATACATGACGTATATAGTGCATACATACATATACATATACATATACATTAAGGGTGTCCCTTATTTGGTCAAAGTCAATATTTTTAAACGCATACGGGCTAGTTCTGTTCATTAGGTCCTAAAGCACTCAGAAATAAATTTTTAGCTCAATCGGAGTATGATAACCCGTGCCGACTTGGATCGGAAAATTTAAAGATTATATACGACAAAAAAAAAAATTTTTTTTTTTTTTAATTTTTTATTTTTTTATTTTGTTTATTAGGTCCTAAAGAACTCAAAACCAAGTTTTCACCTTAATCGGAGTACGATAACCCATTCAAATTTGCATCGAAACATGAAAAATCATCGAAAAATGTATAATCAGTGTTAAAATACTGTTTTTTCATGTTTCGATGCAAATTTGAATGGGTTATCGTACTCCGATTAAGGTGAAAACTTGGTTTTGAGTTCTTTAGGACCTAATAAACAAAATAAAAAAATAAAAAATTAAAAAAAAAAAAAAATTTTTTTTTTGTCCCATATAATCTTTAAATTTTCCGATCCAAGTCGGCACGGGTTATCATACTCCGATTGAGGTAAAAATTTATTTCTGAGTGCTTTAGGACCTAATGAACAGAACTAGCCCGTATGCGTTTAAAAATATTGACTTTGACCAAATAAGGGACACCCTAATATACATATAATATTTACTTGTATCTTGCTGTCTACCCTTGGCCTTTGTTTGTTTACGTCGTGTTATAAATTGTAGTTTTATTAAATATTAAAACCCTTATACATTATAAATTTACATACATCTATTTATATATATATATTAACAAATATATATATATGCATATATCATAGTTGATAATTAGGCCTAATATTAAAAAGAAAGAAAACAAACATACAATCAACAATAATAAATTTTAAAATTGTAGGCATTGAACCAGCAATTATGTGCTTTTGTTTAGTTTTTATTGCATTTTTTATGTTTATTAATTATATGTTGTACATTTATAAATGAATCAAACTCACTGATAAGTTTTTAATTATTGTTAAAATTGTCCTTAAATACACACACACACACACACAAACACACATAAATTGATAAAAATTCATTGCATATTCGATAAGTATAAATATAAACAAATTGATTGCCCATATCCCAAAAAAATATTACACAAAAAGAAAGAAAAGAAAACACAAAAATGCTTGAAAAATTACTCAATTACTATAATTAGTTATTTTTTAAAATTTTTAAATAAATGAAAATTATTTAATTTGCATTCAGGTAACATTTTATTTTGTAGCTGGTTTGATTAATTTAATTTTATGCCAAATCGATTGAGAAACAAATTATACACATATTCATACTTACGCTACATTCAAACATACATAGTAGGAACTAACGTCATAACATTGATATTGATATTGATACGAATTGGACAAATTTCTAGAAAGTGATATTAGTGAAAATTTTTAACTGTCTTTGAATTAAATTGTAACAATTGGTAGTTATCTAAGAGTGATCCCCTTGGACGTGTATTTCAAATTTATATACCATTGATTTTATGAGATTGAGAAAACATAAAGAAGTAAATTATAAGCCTAGCATAGCCCCAACAAACAAAACAAAACAATTCACAACACAACACAAATCGAACGTTAACTTTTTAGCTTTAGAGAGCTCTAGGGTGTGAAATCCAATTGAATTCGAAATTAAGCAGAAGCTGAAATTCTGCTTAATAATTGACAAAGGGTTAATAAAGGATTATGAAATATGTAAAAATATGCCAACTAATTGTTTTATTTCACACAGCGATCGACAAAAAACCTATATTATTTGGTGTCCATAAATGCAAATTTTTTTTGATGAATTGCCTCCAAGTAGAATGTGTGAGAATTTTAGAAACGTGTGGGATGAAAGTCTCATTTAGACACAGGTTGAACAACTGCCGAAATAGCTCAGTTGGGAGAGCGTTAGACTGAAGATCTAAAGGTCCCCGGTTCAATCCCGGGTTTCGGCAATGACTATTTTTTATTTTTAATAATTATGTTTTTTATTAGAATCAGCCACTTTGTGTGGGCGAAAATTCTTTTTTTTATTTGTATAAAATAAAAATTATTACTTCAATATTGCTGGTTTGTCTACAATTTACTCTCCATTTTTCTCAACTTGCACATTGGAGCAGACAACCACATCTGCCGAAATAGCTCAGTTGGGAGAGCGTTAGACTGAAGATCTAAAGGTCCCCGGTTCAATCCCGGGTTTCGGCATTGACAACTTTTTTATTATTTATAATTTTAAAATTATTGGGATTGTCAGATAATAGAAATCCGGGAGTAGAGGTCACTTTTGTAGTCACCTTTTATGTGCTGACGCATATTAAATCATATTTCACAATGCAAAACTTAACAATTTTTTAGGTTCGATTTAAGGTGTTTGATAACTATTAAAAATATATTTTGACGTAAAATGTTTAGAAATGACTGTAAAATTATTATATCTTAGATACAGTTCACATGTACACTAGATGGCATAGTTATTTTGACAACATTCAAAGTTAGTAACTTTCAAAAATTTATAAAAAATACTAGCGAAGAGATTTTTGAAAAATTGTTTTTGCAAACACAATTTGAATTTTTTAAAAAAATTTTTTGAATTAAAAAAAAATTTTTTAAAACATTGAAGAAAATAGTTTTAAAATTTAATTTTTTGAAATTCAAAATTTTTAATGGGTACTTAATGGGTTAAGGAAGTTTTGTATCATTCAAACGGAATTGAAATGACCTTTCCATTGATGCCAAAATGAACATGAATTAGGTTAAAATTACGAGTAAATTTAACTTTAAATGTTGTCAAAATAAATATGCCGTCTAGTGTACATTGAAAAACGGCCCTAGGAGATGTAGATTTTTATTTAAATTGCTCGGCAAACTTTCCAACTTTTTAGACAAAGCAAAATCTTAGCAGAGACACATACCATTTCGGTGTCACTTTGCTTTTTTTAAGCTCAAGTAGGAAACTTGTTTGCGATACAACAACTGCCGAAATAGCTCAGTTGGGAGAGCGTTAGACTGAAGATCTAAAGGTCCCCGGTTCAATCCCGGGTTTCGGCAATGACTAATTTTTTTTTTCTAAATTCAAAAAATGATTTTAAAATTGTTTACTTCATAATATATATTATTTTTATTGTTTTATTCATTGTCTAGGTATAGACGTTGGTAAGTATAGTGTGATTTTTAAGCTGTCAATTATTAAATTATGTATTTAAATGTCTAAAATGTAATTACAAACTAGTATTAACTAAAAGTGCATGACTATTTACTTTCTGAGAGCCAGCCCAAAAGGGGTGGTCCCAATTTCCACATACATACAATACATAAGTAGCATAATCATTTGAATTGATTTAGTAAAGAACAAAGTTATGGAAGAAGATAGCCGGGAATAAAAGTAAGAGTATGCTTGCATAAATAGTTTTTATACCTGTCTTATACATTCATATACATATACACGTACATATATATGTATATATTACGTTACTGATACGTATAAACTTTCGCAACACTCAATCAGTTGCCAGTTACTAAAGCTAGAGCATGGTTAGTCTGTTGGACGGACTAGAAGTCCGGATCGTAGTCCCTCGCATAGCGCGTCCGACTCGCGTGATTGTTGTAGCTGTACATCTGGTGGGCATCGGCGAAGGCATCGGGATACTGATGGCCATGGCCGTATCCCTGCGGATGCTGCTGCTGCTGCTGATGGCCGGCATATGGCTGATGCTGATGCTGATGCTGCTGGTGCTGATGGTGATGGCCGAGATGCGGCCGCTTCAGGGAATCGCCCTTCTGCGAGTAGGCCGGCTGTTGGTCATACAAATAGTCGCCGCTGTTCTGAGCATGGCGAGTCGATCTCCAGCTGTCGTAGATGTTGGAGCTGTTGCTGCCGTGCATGGAATTCGTGAAGCGCTGCAATTAGAATTCATTGTAAAACGGGTTATTTAATATTTTAGTTATTGCTTTCACATGTGTAACGATATGCACTGCTTGCATTTAAGCGATTTCACTGCTTACGTGTGCACTGCTTGCGGCTTACGCTTACGATTTTCAGCACACTGCTTGCTTACGTGTGAGAAAACCGCCAGTGTTGCCAATTTAGCTTATTTCAACTAGCTTTTTTTAAAATGTTCAAAATGTTTATAATTTAAAAAAGGCTATTACCTTAGCCTTTATTTTACAGCATGTTATTCTTGTTTACATTCATTTTCTTTTGGTTTACTTCTATTTATTTGTAGCTTAAATAACTGTCAAAATTCTGGCAGCAATGGTAGGAGTAAGAGTGCACTGCTTGCATTAACCCTTGCGTCTACGGATACACTGCTTACCTTTGGCTTGATGGGCTGCTTGGTGTCGTTCCAGGGATCGTCAATGTTGTAGAAGTCGTCCACTCCGTAGTTGTCGGCACCGCCCATGTGGTTGACCTTGAGCTCGTTCAGCATGTCATTGGTCAGTGGAATGGGCGTCTTCTTGGAGCGTTTCTGGCGATTAAGCAGCTACAAGGAGAAGCAGTGTTAAGTGAAGACTGCACAAGCAGGAGATGCAGGAGATCGAGGACTTACCACTGTGACCCCAAAGATGACGACAAAGACGAGTGAGCCGACGCCGATGACAATGACGACAATGGCCCACTGTGGAATGGGCAGGTCATCCTCAGTGTTCTCCAGGTTCGTGTGCAGATTCTTGGCAATGACTGTGGAGAGAGATGAGGGAGATGGGAGTTAAAGGAGCTGGACGACTGCTTGGTTGTGACACTTACCACTGAACTCGGTGGCCACCGGGTCGATGGTGAACTTGCCCATCTGGTAGCTGGCCTTGACTAGTTGCTCCTCCTGCGGCTGGACACTGGACTCGCTGTCCGTCTCGTTCTCCTGGGCATCCTTGTCGGGCAGCACGGCCATCGTGGGCCGGCTGAGGGCGTCGTGGAACAGCTGCTTGATCTCCAGGGTGTCCACGTCCTCGGTGATGTTGGCCAGCTCCACGTAGTAGTCAACCAAGACGCTGCCCTTGCTGAAGCTGTCGATGCGCACCTTTTTGTACCATTTGCTCAGCTGGGCCGCACTGGAGTAGACCTCGTTGAGCTACAATAGGGGACAAAGAAAGAAGAGCTGATGGGGAAAAAGAGAGAGTATGGAGTAGATGACTCACCTGGGCTTCCAGCTCGTGTGCGAGATTCTTCCACTCGACGGTGTTGTGGTCCAGTAGCTCTGGCTTCCAGGCCACGCCCTCGATTATCTTGATGGTCGCCTCCAGGTCGCAGTCGGCGGTGCAGTGTCCCGGCTTCGTGGGTCGTGGTGTGGTGGTTGTCGTCGTGGTGGTGGTGGTGCTGGTGGTGGTCGTCGTGCTGCTGCTGCCTGCCGCTGTCAGCAGATCCTCGAAGTTGATGGTCTGGGCATTGAGCTTGTCAATCGACAGCGGAGTCGTCGGGGGAGTTGGCCAGCCCGTGAACTCGGTCGTGGCCCGCATCGGCGGACCCTTCCTAATGACCAGGGATGGCGACGATGCCGACGACGACGACGACGAGGCGCCAGCGTCGCCTGCTCCGTCGATGGGGGTGTGTGGCGTGGTCAGTCGATGGGAGCCCAGACGCTTGTGGAATCCCTTGGGAAAGACGACCTTCAGCCCGCCAGTTGCCTCCGTGGAGCTGACAACCGGAGCAGCGGGAGCAACTGTCGACTTGGGCTTGCTGGTCGTGGTCGTCTTTGGCTTGTAGCCCGGGGGCAGCAGCGAGGCGAGCACATCATCATCCTCCTCCACGGGATTCGCCTTGAGGGTGACGTTCAACTTGAAGCCAGGCGGCAGCAAACTGCTCAAGTCATCCACCTTGAGGGGGGTAATCCCCGTGGGCAGCTTCGGCTCCTGCACTTGCTCCTTGGGTGGCTTATAGCCCGGCGGCAGGAAGCTGCTCAGATCATCGAAGGGCACGGCGACGGCGGGCGATCGCTGTGTGGTAGACGTAGTCGGGGGACTGAAGCCCGGCGGCAGGAACTTGGAGATGTCGTCGACCAAGGCGATCGCCGGCTTTGACGTCGACGAGTTCGAGTTCAGCTTGAAGTCCTTGGGCAGCAGGGCGGCCAGGCTGTCGTCCAAGTCGCCAAAGAGACTTTCCAGGGCCGGAGTCTTTGTTGTGGTCGAGGTCGTTGTCCTGGGGGGTTTGTAGCCCTTGGGCAGGAGACCCGCCAAGGCGACATCCTGCACGGCGACGACGCCGTTCTTGAAGGAGCGACTGATGGTGGAGTTTCTCGCTGGTTTCCTGCTCTTCTCCTGATCTTCTTCGACTGGTGACGCCTCCGTCGTCGTCGTCGTGGTTGTTGTGGTGATCTTGCGGCTCTTATAGCCGAACTTGGGCTTGAATCCCACGGGCAGCAGACTGGCCAGCTCGTCCATTTCGGCCTCATCAAAGTGCTGAACCTTCAGCTTGGTACCCCCGCCGCTGCTGGTGGTGCTGGGAGCAGCTGTTGTGCGGTGGTGAGGCTGGAACTTGCGGATGTTCGGCGCGAATCTGCCGCTGCCCGTGGACATGGTCGAGGCGGGCGTGGAGGCGTCCATCTGGCTGATGATGGGATACTTGCCGGACAGCACGCCACTCGACAGCTCCGACTGGACGCGATCCAGCTTGTCGATGATGCTCTCCGTGGAGGCGCCCTGAGCGGGCAGGGATCTCTCCGTGCTGCTTGGGACAGGGACAGGGGCGGAGACCGAACTGGTAGCAGCGGTTGTCGTGCTGGGCTCCTCGCTGCTCTCGTTCAGTTCGAGCTGCTTCTGCTGCTGCTTGGAGTGCACCTTCCGCTCGAGCTCCGAGAGCGTCTGCTTCGTCTCCTCCTGCTCGATGGCGGGGAAGGGCAGAAAGCGGGCGCCGTTGATGCTCCTGCTCGTCTGAATGGACGCCACGACCACGTAGCTCTCGGTCACATTCGCTGGCTCGCTGGGCACTGGCGTCGTTGCCTCCACAGTCTCCACTCTCGGCACCTCAGTGTGCTCCTCCTCCTGCTCCTGCTCCTGCTCCGGCTGTGGAGCTGGCTGACTGTCCGCCAGAGTCGTGGCCAGGCCGCTGGGCGTCACAGGCGCCGGGAACGCTGTGGAGCCATTGACGACGCTCTTCGTGGTCACCACCGAGATGATCTCCCGTCCGTCATCGAACTTGTGCTCTTTACTTGGCGTGGATTCGTTCTCCGTCTCGGTTGTGGCGTCATTGCGGTGCTCCTCCTGCTCTCCCCGCTCCCCTTCGCTCTCCTCTTCCTCGTCGTAGTCGTACTCCTCGTCACCTTAAATACAACAGTTCAATGATTGCAAATATGGACTCAACTGATTCCTTACCTTCCTCACCCTCCTCATCGTCGTACTCGGACTCCTCCTCCTGCTTGGACGTTGTCTGGATCTCCTTCTCCTTCTGGGTTTCCGGTGCCTTCGGTTCCTTTGGTGTTGTGCTCTGAGTTGTGGTGCTTGTGCCTTCTCCTGGGAGTTCGGTTGTCTCTGCTTCGGATTCCGTTTGATGCTCCTCCGTCGACTCACCTTGCTTGGGTATCGCGGTGGTTGCCTTCTCCTTCTCCTTGTCCTCCTCCTCCACATACTCGTACTCGTGGGCGACATTCGGGAGAGTTGTCTCCTCCGAGAAGTCGCTGGTTTCCGAGGAGTCTGTCTGGGATTCCTCCGTGCTCGTGCCCGTGCTGCTGCTGCTGCTGCTGGTGGACCTGTCGAGCCCGTCTTCGTTGCTGGTCACCGTGTCCTCTGCAAGTGCCTCGGAGGTGTGCTCTCCGCCCTCCGTCTTGGCTATTGTGACGGGTGTGATTGTCTCCTCCTGCAGTGGCAGCTTCTCTAGGCTCGAGGCTTCTTCCTGGTCATTCTCTGGCAACTCCTGCTCGTACTGCTCCTCTCCACTTTCCTGCTCCTCCTCCTCCTCCTGCTGTTCCTCCACGCCCTCTGTGGTGCTCGTTGTGCTGGACGTGGGTCGGGGCAGCTTCAGCCTGGCGTTGGCGCTGTTGTAGTTGAAGGGTCGCTTGCTCACGACACTCACGGGCTCGTTGATCTCGCGACTGATGAACACGGGACGACGCGGATTCGGCGCCTTGCGACCAAAGCTGGGACGTTCCGAAGACGCGTTCTGCGTTGTCGAACTGCTTGTCGTACTGCTTGTTGTCTTTGCGGCTGCTCGATTGCTGCCAAAGCGATTGAACCGCTTGCTGCTCACCGCTTGCTCCGCACTGCTTGCCGTGGTTGTCGACGGCGTTGAGGACTGATAGCGACCGCGCAGCCGATAGGGCGTCGCAGCGGCAACTGCTTGGGGCGTGGCCTCGTCCGCTGGCGGCGCTTGGGTGCGAGTGCGCGTCGAGCTGGGCGAGAAGCCGCCGCCGTTGCCAAAAGGACGCAACGCTGCACTGCTTGACGTCAGGCGCTTATCGTTCTGTAACGAGAGGAGGAGAGAGGAGCAAATTATTTATAGTGCGAATAGTTGACAACACAGTTGGGCTTACAAATCTAATGGTTACTAATGTGGGATAATTGCCGGGCTGTCAAGCAGTCCAATGCCGTGCTACGCATTGTTGTAATTTGTCGTTTTTTGTTACAGTTTCAGTTTTGCTAGTTTCTATGGTTATTAAAGTTGGCAGCGATTGTTGAAACAGCTTCTGTGGTCATATGTTATCGTCGTCATGGGAAACTGTTACAGTTACAGTTAACTGGAATTGCAACACACTCACACACACACACATAGTCACATTCACATTCATATTCAACACTGCGGTTCGTCTGTCAATTGTTTTGCGTGCGAACTCTTCTCTGTTTCTCTGCTTCTTTTCTTCTCCCCCTCCCCACTCTGTCTCATCATCATCCCATTCAAGTGATTCTCAAATTTGTCTAAAGTGTTTTGTGCAAATTTTCAACCTGTTGTCTGTCCGTCTGTCTCTTGTGTTCCATTTGCCAATTTTGGCGTCCACAATTTATGCGCTCGTATTTATTTAATTTGTATGTGAAGGCAACGATTGAATTGAAGACGAAGAAGATGAAGAGACTCGTAATAGAGACTGTGAATTTGAACTGTGACTTCTTTTCACAATTCTGCCGCCGCTCCACGTGCTTCAGCTGTTATTGAAAGCTGTTGGATTGAGTGCGGCACGATGACATTTGGGTCGCTGCAGTGCCAGGCAGATGCAAGCAGTAAGTTGACAGCTGACAGATGACGGCACTTGTTGAAGTGTGGCAACCAAGCAGTGTCGATGGGACACTTCGATCGCCACTCGACTGCTTGTGGTGCAAGGTGTGCAAATATGAGTATTTCACATAGTTTCGAAATTGATTATCATTAAGAAATGCATATTTCATATATGAATATTAGCGTTAATTGTTTAAGCAATACGGTGAGCGATGTCTGTTAAGTGCTGACTAATTGTTATTGTGGGCGGTCAATTTATCTGCTTAAGGTTTAAACTGAGATTAATCATGCGAATACACTTTCGCTCAAATTTGGCAACAAATTGTGGCAATTAACTGTTAATCAAAATCATAATCAGCAATTGAAAGCGTTGCACGACTCACAGATTTGCTGTAAGCAGTGCTAATGGAATGTGGGACGCTGTGGCGTTTCAGAAAAGCAGTGAACTGCTTTTTAAACTATGAAAAGTAGTATTCTGAATATCTGGTTTATGGCTAAAGACTTAAATGGACTAACTATGAAATATATTATGCATTATTTATCCACACGCCAACTGTAGATACCCCATTGCCCTAACTACTGGGTATAATAAAGAAAGAGGGAGGAGAAAAGTGAAACAAAACGTGTGGAAAGTATTCAACGAAAGAAATACTTCAAATATGCGAGGGAAGCTCGAGTTGAGTATTTGTTTAATGGGAATGTAAATAAATAAATAAATGCGTATATCTCTAAGATACTCATAAAAATGCTTGTGGAAGAGATAAACAAATGAAATGCTCCAGATTTGTTAAAGGCAATAAACAACCAGGTGAAAGGTAAAGCTGATTTCATTGATAGATTCAAGTGCGGTCTTAGAGAGAGAGAGACAGAGACAGCGACAAAAAGAGAGAGAAGGCATTCAAGTATGCGGTTTGCAACTGGTTCTTTGATTTAACTGAATTTTGTGGCTGTTTTTGCTGCTGTCCAAAATAAAACATTGAGAGAGACAAAGAGAGTGAGAGAGAGCCAACTGATACTGATATTGGCCAAATCAGAGCATGGCCAATTGTTGTGTTAAGTGTGTTATGCAATGCCAAAATGTTGTTTGTTTTGTTAGTGTTCCTTTTGTTGCTTTTACTTTTCGACTTCCATCTGTCTCCCTGTCTATCTCCCTGTCTCTCTCTGTCTATCTGTCTCCCCCACTCTGATGTACGAGATCTCAATTGGCATTTCCTTACCACGGCTGCTGCTGCTGGCTCACTGAAGTGGGCCAGAAACTGCGTCTGCTGATGGGGAACATTGACGCGCTGCGTCTGCGGTTGGAAGCCGTTCAAACTGTTTCCCAAACTGCTCCCTAAGCTGTTCGCTCCGTTCCCGCGTATCGCCTTGGAGCGTGTAAATCCATTCGATGGCGTTGCGGACGTTGCGCCACCTCCCACTCCAACTCCAGCTCCAACTCCACTGACGGGCACCCCAAAGGGGCGTGGCGAGATATCGTAATAATCCGACTGTCGATTCGGTTTCTGTGGGAAGCAAAAGAAACAGAAACAGTTACAGTTACAGAAACAGATACAGAAAAAGCCAAGCTAATTCGTGTTGTTATTTAGACCACTCATGGCGCATTAAAAATATGTGATTTATTGATACTCGGCTAAGAAGATTAACGTTAAAAACATACAAAACTGACCAAACAAAACTTGCACTCACTGTGAACTGTGTGTGCACTGCACTTATTGACAGCAAACAGTTCGTTTGAGTTGCGCATACACACAACAGTGGCAAAAGCAAAGAAAGCAGTGCACACCACTTTGCATAAAATGCACTCAATGCAATGCACTTGCAAGAAGTGCGTGTGACATTTGCACTGTGAATGCGTAAGCTGCGATTACAGCAAGCAGTGTGTGTTGAGATGAAGCTGACAAGTCAAAGGCAAGCAGATTTTGAGCTGCATTTGAATTATCGACTGCAGTGCGGGAAAACTGTAATAAGCTGAGTTTCAAAATACTCATAAGTTGACAACGAAACTCTTAAGATCATTTTGATTGGGAGTACCCATCGAACAGTACACCTGACTTGTCCCTTGTCCCTACTCAGCTGAGAGGGCCTTCATTCCACTCCACTCCACGTGTTGCAGGCAATGCCAAAGCGCTTTAAGATTCAAGCAGCAACAACTGTAAAGTTGATTGCAAATGGATTGAAATCGAAATTGAAAGCAGTTCCAGCAACAACAACAACAAAAACAACTAGAAATCAAACAATGGAAATCTATCAAAAGTATTTGATTGAAGTGTATCAAGGTCGCAATCGAATTTCGACTGGCCGCTAATTACAGAAATCGCTGTCAGTTGCCAGTTTCGCCTTTAAAGTGGTAAGTACTTGTTGTTATTATGCATTATTTTTGTTGTTTGGTATTTGTGTTTATTTCTCAGTTTATTTATTGCCTTTTTTGAAAGTGCTTCTAAAATAATCTTGGGTGCAGTATGAGCAGAGGGAAGGAGTAGGAAAGAGAAGAGAGGGGAGTGAGTTTTGCTCTGTTAAGCAAATTGCATACAAAACGCAAGTTTTGTTGCTAAAAGGCGAATTTCAATGCAAGCAGTTGCAGTTGCATTTACTGTTGATGCTTGCTGTTGTTTTCCGCTTAACGCATCAGAGAATAGCCCACAAGACATCATCTTCTACAATACAACAACAACAACAACAGCAACAACAAGCTAATTTGTAAAGAGAGCTCTGCTTCCATTTAACATTTCTCCAGCAATTAGACAGAAATGAGTAATGAGAGTCTTAGTCTGATTAACCGTCGTTAATTGGAATTTTGACTAAACTGCTTGTATTTGTGAATTGTGACTGTGACTGCTTTACCAACAATTTCACTGTCACTGTGGAGTGGGGAGTGAAGTGGGAGTGGGTGCAATAGGCAAAGAGAAAAGAAAGTGTCGGGCAAGAAATTAAAAAGAGTCACTTAAGTCGCTTGTCAATATGGAATAAACATAAACAAACTATGAAAAAGCTGCTCACGTACTAAGCATTAATATTGACTTTCACTCTCAAAACAGGCAAACAATAATAAAAATTATAGTTAACCAATGCAATCTTTATTTAATATTTACTTTATATTTACAGTGTCCATTCTAAGAAGCACACATCAATTTGAGCCGCTGCAAGTGGTGCATAATTAACATGCGTTAAACAGACACCAAGCAGTGCAAGCAGTGCGCTCAGCCGTTGCCAGAGGTGTTAAAAGTGCACTCTGCACTGTCGACAATGGCGAGCAAGATCTCCTGCTGTGCGCTGACTGCAAACTGCAAGGCGGACAGACACTGCTTGCAGGCACTGTGCACACAGTTCAGTTGAATTGAGGCCATGACATGTTATTTCAATTAGGGCCAAAACTGGAAGCTTCGGCTAAGTGCGTGCTCATGATCGCACGCTGCTGGCTAATAAACAATATGATTAAACACTTTTTTCTTCAGCCTATTTTCTTTTCAATTAGAAACACGTCATTCAAATGCATTTCAACGCATAAATAAATAGCGTTGATTCGTTGAAATGCAGAAGGCACTTTGTCTGTTTGTCTGTCTTTGTCTTTTGTCTGCATCTTTTGTTTGGCTTGAACAAAGTGAAAGTGAAATGCTTCCAGCTTTGGCCAGTGGTCGAATACCCGTGAATAGCCGTGTTACGACGAATACGAATATTTGTACACCCACCCCAATTTATTCATTCATTCATGTAGTCTAGTCTTTTTCTTCAGTATTTTGAATTGCGTGAATCGCTTCGTTTTTTGTGTTGTTGACCAACAACGACTTCAACTTCAGTTCAATTTCAGCTTTAAAGCCGCGTGTTGCACGCAGCCAGTGATGGGCGATGGGCGTGGCAAATGCGAGTCGAGGAGTCGATGAGTGGAGACTCGTGAGTTGCATTCCGTTGAAATAGTTTAAATACATATTATTGTAAACCTACAACTGCTTCCCGTTATGCTCTGTAACACTTCTCGTGAACGTGATCGTGATTGAAACTGCTTCCTGTTAATTATCGACGTGCCACAGACCCATTTAATACAGGAGGAGGAGGGAAAATCATGTATTTAAAATTTAACATTCCCTGATAGAATTTGTACAATCGAATTGGGGAAACAAAACTGGTAAACTTTTGATTGGGAATTAAAAATAAGATAACCAAAATTAGGAAAATTTTAAGTAAAATTGTAAAAATAATATTAAAGTAACTAAGTTTGATTTTATTTTACTGAACTTGCGAAAATATTATTTATTTATTTATTTACAAAATTGGATAAAATAAATAATATTAATCATTCCAGAAATAAATAAATGGAGTATGTAATGAATTTATTAAGTGAAAAATTGTATACTACTATTTTTAAATGACGGAAAGGTTTTATTTTTTGAACTACTATTTAAAATGAATAATAATATTACTATTATAAGAATAAATTTAAAATTTAAGCGGAGTCGGAAAAATTACAGCTGCCTTTTTACTTCTTATATTAATAAATATATTTCAAAGAAATTTAATGAAACCTTTTTCCTAAGATTAATGAATATTAGAAACCTTTTTTCTAATATTAATGAATATTAATATTCGTAAGTAAGAATACTTATTAATTCTTAGTTTTTTAGTACTTAAATAAATTTTCGAAATTAGGATGAGGTTCCATTTTTATTGTGAATATTGAATATTCAATATTCATAAAGTTAAAGGGAAAAAACGGAAGAACTCTAAGAAGAACCCCTGCCATTTATTGCAAATAAATTTGCTCGTGTCACGCGCTCATCTCTAGCTGCAGTTCACAATTCTCCTCTCGCAATTTAACAAGTTTTGCAATGTGGCCTAATCAAATTTCATATGTGGCAAGTTGCAATTTTTGAATTTGATTTGTTTTGATTTGAGTTCGTTTTTCATATATTTTTTTTTTTTGGCGTTGATTGGCAACGTTTTTGGAACTAGACACGGAATAGTGTGAGCGTGAGAGAGGAGAAGAGAGAGAGAGAGAGAGAGATAACAAGTTATTTAATTGCCTAGAGCAAAGTTGGTTGGTTGCATGAATATATTTTGTGTGGCAGGTTGCTTGCCACCCCAACCCCAAACCACTTGCCAACTGCCTATTTCCAATTGCCAGTTATGGCCAAAACCTGAATATTAAGTAGGAGCACAAATTGGAACTTGGACTCGACCTGGAGACCTGGAGACTTAATTGAGAGTTGACTGCAAACTTACGGCGAACTGTGAATTGCCTCCAAATTGTGATCCGAATGGCGAGTTGGAGCTTTGTTTGTTCCCGTTCTCGTTGGCTATAAACAACAGCTGCTCTTGGTAGGAGCCGGGTGCTGGAGCTGGGGCGGGGGAGAATCCAGTGTTGGCACTGCGATAACCATTGAGCGTCTGCTGCGGCTGCTGCAGTTGGCGGGGAAACGAGCCGGACGAGGGCACAAATCGATTCTGCGAGGGAAAATAATAGCTGGATGCATCTGAAAGCAAATGAAAAACAGAAGAAGAAGAAGGTCAGCAATTAGTTAAGGGTAAACTGCTTTCAATGCTGCGTCAGCGGCTTCACTTATTCAGCCAGCCATGAAACGCACTCAACTTCCAAAATCATTGTAAATAATTGTCAATTAATTATAATAAATAAATAAATAAACAGATAAATAAATAAAATAAAGTCGCTGCTCGGGGCAACAATTTGTCTTGGCTTGTCACTCACAATTCGCACACTGCTTTGTCGTTGTGTTGGCACTGCTTTGACCTCTTTTGCCAGCGATCGACACATACATACACACATACATACATGCTGCCTGATTGATGTGAAACTGCAAATGGCAAAAAACTGCTTGACCAGCAATGGCAGAAGCTGTGAACAGGACGTGTAACATAAACCGCAAATAGCTAACAATAATTCTACAAGCAACAATAATTACACACAAATTTTATTTTAAATTAATAATATACTTATTTAAGCTATATTTATTAGTTTATCAACGCGTCATCCCGTTGACATAACATTTCCTGTATTTTGCTTACACCAAACAATTGTAAGCAGTGTCATTTTACTCGTGTTGCGCGAACAATGAAACTGTAACAAACTGCAAGCAGTTATTAACATCGTTTTAAGCTGGCAATTGGCCTCGTTGAGTTGATTTGAGTTGAGTTTTTTTTTGGCAACTGCCAAAGAGATACTTATGTAAATAGAGCGTGGGCACCCAAAACAGAATGCAAGCAACAACAACAACAACAACAGTGAATAACGTTCAGCTGCAATATCGCATGCGTCACTCTTTGGCTTTTTGACCCACAATGTCTAGGCATGAAAAGCTGCTGCACCACGCAAATAAAAACAAAAAAGAAAAAAAAACGCTGCCACTAATTGAAAATTGAAATATCATACTCGGCGCAGTATTTCAAACGATAATGCAGAGCGTTGAAAATTTTATCAGGCGAATTTATGCAGTCGGCAAGGCAAGGAGAGGCAACGCCTACGTGGCGACTGGAGGCTGGAGGCTGAGGGGCATGGAGGTGCCCCAGAGCTAACATTACTCAAGTTTCACACCTCGGTTTTCGACACATGCGCGAGTTTGTTTGAGTGTTAACACAAATATATGCGATTGCGTGGCGAGGAGGGGTGTGGAATATGCGCAAGTGTTGAAGGCGATAAGTTAAACTCTTGATTAATTGACGAAAAGAAGTGTCAGCAAAGAAACACATTTTATAGTGCCAAGGCAAGCAAAAACAGAACCAATCAGTGCGCTGCTTGAGTGTGAACTGCTTATCAACTGCTTGACGACGTCACATGAAAAGAACGAGAACGAAAGGGAGAACACAAGTAGTTGGATGTTAAGCAGGCGTCGAATGATTTCCGCTGTGGCGTTGTGCGTTGAGTTGACGCCTGCTATCATTATCGTTCGGGTTCGATTCACGCATGTGAGATTTTGTTTTCTTAGCGCGATTCGCATTTAAAAATTAAATTTTATTAAAAATCGCCCACTTTAACTGTTTCTTGATTTTTCCTGTTGTTGTTTTATCCCTCAGCGCTTGGGTAAGAGTTGCTTGGTAAATTGCCAGCCGGCTAACTCTAATCCGCTGAAGGTAGATTGAATCGTTCGGTCTCCATTGCCGTTGACACTGCACTATTGTTCCGTTTCATAAGTGGACATTGCAGTTCGGACGTGACTGAATACACTTTTATTTTGTTATAAATAATATCACATGTGTAGATGTATTTTAAAATTTGTGTATAGCGGATTATTCTATATATTGGCTTTGTTAATATTCAACACGCATTTGACCTTAAATTGAAAAACCAATCAATGCGTGACACACTTTTTTGTCTGCCTATTTCGCGTCTATTTCTGGGCAGAACCTAAAATCCAACAGCAGTAATCTTCAGCCAAACAAATTCATGTAAATTGTCGATCGATCGCATTGGAATTTATTGTAATGTGAATGTGAATTGCCATTTGAATACAAACAAGCAGATGGGCAAAAGCAATTCAACTGCTTGTGCGTTGAGTCACAGTTAGATAACGATTGGAATTCAATTAGAACTGCTTGCAAATTAAAAACCAATTTTAAAATATTACTTTTTATTTTATAAAATACTAAGTCTCTAATCTAGTCTCTAATTAATAACAATTCTTGGATTACAAACTTGAAATTTTTGCATACAATGAATTTGAGTAAGTTCTAATCCGTTAGAGTAAAAGACAGAGACTGCTTTAAAGGATATCTATGTCTCCGTCAGATTTGCTCTTTCGGCCTAAACGCTGCTTGCACTTGCCAGCCGAGCGAGGTTTCTTCGCCTTGACGATCGTTCTGCGCTTCTTGATCTCTCTGGTTGCCCTTGTCCGATTTGGATTCGGATTCGGAATTGGAGTTGCATTAGTTGACTTGCTCTTCAGCCCGCCAATTGTGACGTGATCTCGAGGCAGCGCCGTTCCTCGCAGCTGTTCGTAGGGCCTCAGGGATCTGATCACGTAGTCGAACATCTGGCAGGGCGTCAGCTTGTCCCAGAACTGATGGGCCATGATCGTCAGCTGCTGATCTGTGAGCCAGCGGGCAAAGTCCTGGTAAAATATGTCGAATGGCTTGCAGGCCTCGGACTCTGGACAGGATTCACCCGTCATCCTCTCCCTCTTGGTGGCGGTCTGCTGCTTGGCCAGCCAGCTGGAGAAGTCCTCGAAGAGCAGCTCGGAGGGCATGGGCCGGAAAAAGTGCGACTTCAACATGTTGTAAGTGCGTAAAATGCGTAAAACTAAAATTTATATTTCTTTTCTTTCTTTTCTCTTTTGTTTTTCAGTAATTTAGATGCTTTAACAAGTTGTGTGTGTTGAATTAAAAATGGGCAACTGACAAGCAGTTCCCGCCTGCCACAACAACAACAGCAATAACAACATTAACAATGCCTTCAACTTTGTTTCAACTTTGCCGCACGGCCTTTAGTCAAGTGCCTCCCAAACTGTCGGCATGCAACGTTTGGCATTTGGCCCAAAGCAACAAGCAACAGGCCAAAACAATGAGCCAGACTCAAACCATTTTTAGTCTCTCGCATCGCATGTCGAATGTCCAATGTGGACAGCGCTGCACAGTGGTTACAAATGTATTAAGAAATCGGAAATTTATTTCATTAATTAAAATTGCACTGCAGTTTAACATTTACAAGAACTTTCAACTTTTTGCCACTGCTTTTTGATCTGCTTGTTAAACGGAATTCTCTCTCTCTCTCTCTCTGTCCCTCTTTTGAAGCTAATTATAGAAGTACATTATGATATTGTGCGATTTATTGCATCTTGAGTTATTCCCATTCATTTTGAATGTTGGCGCAACAAATTGCAAAATAAAAGCATGAAGCATCTTGCATTTTCTTCTTTTGTTTTTGTTTGTGCGAAATGTCAAGACGCCATGCCGAAAAGTCATTCAGAAGTGCAATAACAACAACAACTACAGAAAACAGCAAGCAGTTGAAGAAGCAACAACTATTACAACGACAGCAAGCAGAAGAAGAAGAAGCAGCAGATTCAGCAACAATAACAACAACATAAACAACAACAAACGGCGACGAAACAAGTTGAACTTTAAGTTATCTTAACTACTTGTATAATCAAGTTTCGAGCTGCTTGCAATTGCTGCGTCTTCGCTTTGATTGAAGGTCGTGCGAGTAAACTGCGAGTACACAGTTTTACAGTCACTGCGCACAATCGGCGATTTGTCAGCCAATTTGACTGACAGTTGTTCCAGTTTTTAAACAACTTTAACTTGACTATAACTATACCCTTCCACTATTTTAAATTCAATCAGCAACAAAATGATAGATATTAAAAAATAATTAAATTAGAAATTGATGTATTAACTTTTAGAAGTTCGCTGCTATATCAATAAAACGTCAGGGTAATAAATCTTTTCAAATATAAAATCATTACTTTCTTGTTAAAAAAACAACAATAAAAAGAACAAAAAAAATATAAATTTGGAATTGTTTGCTATAAAACACACACCTTATATGGTTGGCGACTGTCCAAGTTGTAATCATCTTGTGATCATGTGATCATGGCTCAAAGTTCTGACCACCTGTGTGACATCATGCCACTCCCAGACAATAATCATGGTAAGTCCCTTGTCTTGTTTTGTGTCTTGTGTTTTTTGCCAAATTGATAGATAATTTCGTTTAATATACTCGCTTTTAATGGACTCTCGCAACGAGGTGACAGAACCCACAAAATCGCCATAAAGAATTAACAAAAGAGAGAACAAAAAAAAAACGACAGCAGCGACAGTCGAGAGATCGTTATGATAGCTTGACTTGACTTGAGTTTGGTTGAGAAATTAGCGCAAGCAGTGGACGAGCTGCGACTGCTTGCTCCCTGCCTCCCTCCCATCTTCTATTCTGTCCGCAACTGCTAATTAGAAAATAATAATGCGCTGCTTGAAGGTCAATGCCAAGAGCAGAAGAAGAATAGAGCCAAAGAGAAGAGAAGATGATGGAAATGGAGAAAAGTGAGTCAGCTGGTTTCTATGGTTCTTCGATTCTCTGATGTGCTTAGCACCCACGGAAGTTGCGCTTATGTAAGACGATCTGTTGAGGTTGACAAATGTCATCAGCTGCCCACGCAACAACTTGCTGTCTGCCTGTCCGTCTGTCGACTGCTTGCTGTCTGTCTGCCTTCATTATTCTACTGTAGAAATTCGAGGTGCGATGCTTGCAACACATCACATCACTCGCAATACATTCCATTTACATCGTCTTCTACCCTGTGCTTAAAAAGAAGAATGGGTCTATTAAGGTAGTCAGAAAAAGAAAACAGAAGGATAGCTTGGCAGAGTTGATCTGATTATAATCATTGCTTTGGGAATCCTTGATTCGTATCCCAATTCTGGCATTTCTATGTTGTTTTTTTAATTTTAATTTTTACAAAGTAAGTACAGGTTTCCTCACAGTCGAGATTGCTTGTTGTTTTTTGTGTGTTATAATTATATTTACTAACAAATGCTGTGCTGTGCTGTGCTGTGCTGCTGTGCTGTGCTGCTGTTGCTGCTGCTTCTTGCTGTTTGTTATTGTTGTTTGTTAATCACATATCACACACTCGTATGCAAACTTGTTACACAAAGCGCAAACGTCAAGCGAAACAGGCGTAAAGCAGAGCAGAGCAGAGCACAACTAAACAAAGCAGTGTAAAAAGCAAAGCACAAGCAAAAGCAAAACAAAAGCGAAATAACAACAAAAACAGCAACTATAGCTAAAAGTGTTGCATGAAAAATTGCCAGCTGTTTTGTTTGGCTATTGTTGTTTGACTTGCACAAACACTCAACTTAGGGTGGAGGGAGGTGTTCAGACACACACACACATGTAAACACACACATAGAAGCAGTTTTGTGAAACATGTAAAAATGCTCTGCTTAAAATTTTGAATGCAATTCAAGAATGATTTAAGTTAAAGTTGCCAGTGCTCGCAATAAATTGTTTAAAGTAGCAGAGAAAATGTAATTGAGTGTGATCGACTGTAAGAAACTCTGTAATTAGGCATATGTACATTTATGAGTGTTTGGTAAACGATCGTCATGATATTAACACATATAGAGCATATTGGAGTATATAAATTTTAAAGGAGGAAGAATCTGAATTCAAACTTGAGCCGACTAAAAGGTGAACATAAATGCATAATTTTTAAAAATTATAAATCATCAATTAAAAATCAATCAACCAAAAAACTTTCTGCCAAAAATGTGTTTTAAAATATCAACCAAAAATAATTATATGTCTTTATTATGCGATAAATTTATTATTTATTTTTAAATTTATTATAAAAATAAATTTTAATTACTTTATTAAGTTAAAAATTTAATCAGATTGATAGCAATACCCCTTATCAGTGTGTACAGGGTATAAAGAGGTGAGACAACCTATTTAAACAGCACTTGCAACTTGACTGCACCACCAACAATTTACAGTAGTTACCAAAACGAAACAACCACCCACCCAAATCCAACAAAAATGAATACAAAATGTCCTCAAATAAACATGAAATGCAAACAAGTTAAGAAGTTGACGGATTAGCGAGTTAAGAAAAGACCAAGTCAACGATTTTATGAACCAGTTTAAAATACAATTTACCAATGTTTATATTGTGTCGATTCATAATGGCCAAAAGGCAAAAGCCAATAGATTTTCAGCTCGAATTGGCGAGCAATTTCCGCAGTCAATGCGAATATACATACATACATATTTATGTGTAGTACGAGATATCCGGCATTACGGTCAGTCATAAATACTTGTACATAATCAATCATTTGGCCAGGGACAAATACAAAGCAGCAATTGTTAACTGGAACTGGAACTGGAAATGGAACGCGGCTAACACCCGCACATAGCACAAAGCCAACAATAATAACAATAATTCCATGTTCAAGCCAACATTCTAAAGCTGCAATTCGAGAGCATAGGGAACCTGTTTATGAGTCGTGCTTGGAATTGACTTAACTTGGCCAATTACATTGGCTTAATTGGCAGACACACTTGACTCTCTCACTCTTGACTCGAGGGTGTGTTGACCACTTATCCACCTTTATTAACTGTTTGTCTGTTGTCGTCTGGCATTTTTGTCAAACGCTTTCAATAACTCAAACTCAACATGTATCTCGACCACATTCCATTCCATTCCAAGTTCCCGTTTTCAGCCAGCAGAGAACCAAACAAAGTCTCTTGAATACCCTGGGAAAAACACGGCATTTATATTCAAAAAGTGACCGAAAACATCCAAAAAACAAAAAAAATATATGAAAACCATTTTGTTGGCAGTGGAAAGTGCATAAATTTATACAATTTGTAAATCATTTAAGTTTAAATATGTGTATATAAACAACATCAACAATAGCGCCGACTACTGGGCGTGTCAATTAAGGCGTTCAGAGGGCAAAGAGGGAAGGGAAGGGAACTTGCGTAACTCTCAAAATCTGAGGGTCAGCTTCAAGCCAAACGAAAACGAAAACAAAAAACTGAATAAAAAATGAAAATAAAAAGAAAGGCAGCCAACGAAAGTGAAATTTTCAACGGATGATTATCAGATCAGAGTTGCCCCCGTTTGGGGCAGTTGAAGTTATGACCCATCGATTTGAGGCCGTAATCTTTGAGGCAGCGTAACCAAAGAAAATGGGGCTACATTTTAAAATTGATTTCACGGACAGCTTCGCACAAGGGAAATCAAATGTCTTCAGATAGATCTCATCAAATCAAATCAGAGAGAAATGTGTTTACAATTTAATTAAGCTTCGATTTCAATGTAATTAGCTCACAGTTGTGACTTGCTGTTATCAACAGTTGTAAATGAAAAGAAAACAACAGCGAACTTAAAATGTATAATTGAGATGTTCAAACTGTTTGTTTTCAGATGTAACGGAATCTGTAAATATAGTAAATTTAAATATTAACTTACAGAATTTCTTGATTTTTTTTATTTGATTTTAATAATTCTGTGAAATTTATTGGCATCTTAGTCTATAAAATAAATGATCATACTAATTAACTACAGCGTGTTGTTATCAACAGTGAGCTAACAGTGCTCTGTTAAAATAAATACTGCTTGCAGAACGAAACCAAAAGACCCCAGTGTGGGTGGAAGATAGAAAGAGAGAGAGAGAGAGATAGAGAGACACTTAAAAAGTCATAGCCCGATTTGCAACTTTGTAAATGGCAAACGAGCATGAAAAACTTCTTGGTTGGGAAATTCTTTTAGCCGGTTTTCGATTACCACTCCCGCAACGACTTAAAACTGCAACTGAAACTGGTTCAATTCCAACTTTGGCCAGCGCGTGGCGGGTGGCAATGTCCGCGATTGTCCCTCTCGCTCCCACTCCCACTCGCTTCCTCTCTGCCCTGTCCACCACTTGTCCCCCAGTTGAAATCACGACTTTTGTCTCTGTCTCAGAGTTGTTAGTTTACAATTCCCAATTCGCTGTCCCTTTGTTGACTCGGCTCGTGCGGGGTCAAAACTGCAGTCACTCTGAAAGGTGAAAGGCCGACAATCATCATCATCAACAATATCATCATTGATATTCTATCAATTATTTATTGTATTTGCTTGATTTGTGCTCTTTTCTTTCCCCACTCTTCCTTCGGTTTTAGTCAAGTCAGCTTCAGGTCGTCTTCATTCCGACTTTGGCCAGTTTTGGGCAAGTTTATTTGATTTCGAGGTGCGACTGCGTTTTGTTTGCGTTTCGTTATTTTCGTTTACTTCTTTTTTGTTTGGTTTATGTAATTGGCAAAGCGTGCTCTACTCTCTGCTCTAATAAAGGTAACAACAAATAAAAATATTATAAATAAATTACGAGTACGAGCGTAGTAAATGCAAACGAGTTTTTCGCATTGCAAAAACTTCAGCTCGGAACTCGAAATGGGAGCTGAAAAAACTGAAACAGAAACAGAAACTGACAAAGTTGTTGTTGTATTGTTGGTAACTGGGCTTGGCCACAACATGTGGCAATAAATTGTGGCCAATAATAAGAGCAAATTGTTAGAAAAACACAAAACAAAACAAAGACAACAATGACTGACAGCAACATCAAAACAGCTGAGATACGAGTACTTGAATTTGAATTCATGCTGTGCTTTATGTCAATTATATTTAGTTAAGCATTCTAACTAATTAGAGCTAAATGCTTAGATTTATCATACAAAGAACTGAATTTGAAGTGAGAAAAGGCAGTCAAAATCTTTAATTCTTATGGCATTTTCCCATGAATCACATTTGAGGGAGTTAGTTAGATATCTAGATAAACATTGATCCAATTCCAACTACAATTTCGACTCGACTTCAAATCACACGGCATTTAATGCTGCTTCAATTGAAAAGCCTCAATTAACAATTCAGGCAACGCACCAACTGATCTCATTACAAGCAGTGTAGGAATGTACTGCTTGTAAACACAAGTGCTTCTATCCAGTGTTGTCAGTTTGACTACTTTTAAGCGAGATTTCGATTTTTAAATCTACACAAGCTAGAAAATTTTACGACATATAAGAAGCAAGAAATCTAGATATTTTAAAGTCGAATTTACTACTTTTTAGATTGCCTAAACTTTAATATACTTAAGAATTATAACTCTAAAATTCTTTTAAATTAAATTAAATGGACACGTTGCCCAGAAATTGTATTAAATCAGTTCGGAACCTGACAAATATATATAGATTCTTAAAATAAACAAAGAATAAGATTAAATTAAATTAAATATTCGGAATAAGTACTAAGCAAAAATCTGAATTTTCTTATTATAAGCCTAATAATTTTAATACTCAACTATAAATAAAAATTTCCCAATGCTTGAAAGTTCTTTAGCTATTTCTGGCTATTTTTTTTACTTCAAATTAGCTAATTTAGCTCTTAAACAGCACTGGAAGAGATAGAGAGAGAAAGACAGAACTTGATCAACTTACAAGTGTGAAAAACTGTCAACAATCTGCGGCATTTGGACGCCTATTACTTCTTTTGGCATTTTCTACTTAGAGTTAAAGCCAACCACGTTGCCTTTCTAAACCAAGTCTTGGAAGTCGTGGCCCAAGCGTTGATTGAATGTTGCCTTTCTGACTGCTTGCCGCTGATCTGGAGACTCTGTTGGAGATTGTTGAGTGAATGGTCTGCCCGACTGAATCTTGGACTGCAACTGGGACTGGGACTGAAACTGGGACTGGGATTGTGCCTGCATCCACGTCCAAGTCGCACTCATCATCATCATGATCATCATTATGATCACTGTCGTTGTTGTTGTTTTCGTGCTGCCATTGTTCGCATTAGCGTTGCATATTAAGTAATAGAACTGTTTTGTGTTTTGTGGCACTTTGAGTACTTCAAATGGCGTAACTCTAGTACTTGTGCCACTGTTATGTTGTTGTTGTTGTGGTTGCAGTTGTACTTAGTGTTGGTGTTGGCGGTGTCGTTGTCGTTGTCGCTGTCGTGTCTGTTAAAATGCAAGTGGCAAGAAATGCGCACTGCTTGCCACAAATGCCGCAAATGACAAAGGGATCACTCTGAAATCTGTTCATTTTTATTTTATGCTGCTCACATTGTGTAATAGCTTATACATGATTTTGTGTATATTGTGTTTACAAATTTTATTTATTTAGAAAGTTCTTTTCAAGTTGTATGTATAACCATACACAATTTGTTACCCAATGCAGCTCAAAAATTTTCTGAGAAAAATGATTAATTTCAGTATGTTGGTTGGTACATTAATAATTACTAAGCATAAAGTAGAAAATATTGAACAAATTTGTTTTTTTCTCAAGACTTTACGCGTTTCCCTTTTGTAAGTAAGGTTACCGTTGAGAAACCGGCACTAAATGTTGTTTTCCTTGAGAATACGGTTAACCAAGCAGTTCAATAAATGTCCACACACACACACACACTTATACATATATATGTGTGAGAAATTCCCTTGTACACTTCAAGAGTTTTTAAGCAGCTCAGTTTGTTGTTGTTATTAATGCAGAAGCGCTTTATTGTTAAACAGGAAATGTTGCCCAAAAGCAGCAACAACGTAAGTGCAACAAAAACAACAAGAGTAAATGCATTTTAGCTGGATCCCAGAGGCAATTTGGCTTGATCAGTTTTCCAGTTGGCCGCTTAACGAGCGGCAGGCATAAAAAATGCCCTTTGTTCGCTGGCATTTTTAATAAAAATGTCAAGTTATGCACATACATACATGTATGAGATATATATTATATTTTATATATATGTACATATGTAGGATAAAGAGGAGGATCTGCTGATGCTTCCCTTTCAGACATGGCGACAATGAATTGCAATTTGCGCGGTACTCCAGTCCTTGACTTGTGCATCAATTGATGCAGTCGAATTCGGTTTGGGATTCGCATTCGAAGATCTCTGTGGAGGCGTTCGAGGAGACACTCGAAGAGCGCCGTCAACTCTGTGATTGATGGCTGGAATTGTGCTTATAGCCGACTGCCAAGTTGTTTGCTCAAAAAACACTTCAAATTGCAAGCAGTCAGTGGGGCATTGAACTGCTTCTTACTTATGTATGTGTGTATTGTGTGTGTGTTTAAGCGACGAAGCCAATTTCAACCACTTTGTGTGGTGGCTGAGTGCTGAGAGTGCCAAACCACTCGGGGGCCAAATCATCCATTGACTTGGCTATGGCTTCTACGCATTATTGGCAGCCACGCCCCTTTGAAGTGGTCAACACACCCACCCACAAACGTGGCCCAAAGCGGTATGCAAATGTGTTAAGAACAAAAGTCATTAGAATCATGGATAGATAGCAAAAAGAACCTTGTTCTTCACACAATCAATCACACAAGCAACAACAATAACGTTTGTAATTACAATAGCAACAACAACAAAAAACCGCAATCAGCTGAATGGCTCACAAATCTAAGCCAAGACTGTTGACCATTTTGGCACTGGCAAATCTATTTTACGGTTTTGAATCTTTTGCCTATTTCTCTTTTCATTGTTAAAAAATTATGCGGAAAATTACAATGCACAGAAATGCGAAAGATTAAATCGTGTATTATTGTAAACCATAATAACGTTAAGAGTTTTGGCTTTTATGTAGGCGACGGTTGCGTAAATTCAACCGGCGAAAGAAGCCACAAAAAGTTGATTTCAGATTTCTGATTTCTGTACTCAAGTCGAACAAGTTGAGTAATCGAATTGAAAGAAGAATACGAGAAATCTGAATGGATTCCCAGAGTGTTTGATGAGTGGTTTCACTGTCAGAATACTCGCAAGCTAGAGTGTAAGACTGTTGTTGTTGTGGAGTCAAGTCATTCAATTCGAATGAGTGTGAATCAACTTGAACTTAATCTCAACAAAATTCCCCAATTTCCAAAAACCTTCAAAGAAATACCCGACTGTGTGCATAACCGTTTGTATTAATCATTGACCAGTTTTTAGATTTCGAATATTAAATAATAAGAACTTTCAGATGAACTAATTTTACATTTATTTAAATTCAAAAGGGTTCAACTCAATTTCCCTAACAATTAACTAAACTAAAAGGAAATTTCGTAGGGAAATTTAAATGTCCCAATCCCAATTGGGACAATGTTTTTTTTGACTGTTGGATTACACAATCTGGTGTCTAAAATTGAACACTAGACACTAGTGTGAAGTGGCAAATAATAATCAAGAAAGCTTTACAAAAGGAAAGCCAATACATAAAAAACCACAAGCCGCACGCAAATCCACCTTGAAATTGCAAGAAACAACATTGCAATTAGGGCGTTGCCGGATCAAATGTTTTTTAGGTACATACTTTTCGACAAAGAAAAAACGCATTAATGGTCAAAATCGGAATGGCAACTTAATGTTTGCCATTTGCCGTTTGCACTTTGCAACAAAACGGAAACGCCAAGAGATTCGAGAAGCATACGAAAAAGTTGTACGCGTAGCCCCAACTGGCATTTATGGGTCAAGGATTTTGCAGCTGTAATCAATTTGGCCACACTCCATTGGCTGTGGTTCTGTCTGTCTCTCTGTCTAGCTGAGTAGGGCGCAAAATTCAGCAAACTGCAGGGCCCTCCAACTCCACTATGTATGTCATTGCACACCTGGCCAGGCTCCAACTCTTTTGTATTTTCCAAATATTTGTGCCTGTTATGTCATTTCGACTTTGACTGCTGCTCAACTCGAGCATCTATCCAAACACTCCACGGGGTTCCATTCATTGACTCGATTGATATGCCATGTATTGGCGCCCGTGAGTCACGGCGGAGTTTGGCCATTTGTCGGTGCTCGCAACACTTTAATGAATCACAAATGCTTGTCAAAGTATCAGTTGCATTTTAGTTGGTATTTTTTGGCGAATTTCTTGGCAACTTTTTAAAATTAGAAAATTTTAGATTATCGATCATCTATCTCGTTCTTTTATTTAAGTCCTGTTCTCGTTCATTTAGTTCGATAAAGTTCCATCCGTTCATTTAGCTTCGATATGCAGCTCTAAAAAAATAGTTATCGACTATCGTTTTTAATAGGGTTGCTTTCATCTAATCGTAAAAATATAAAATAAGAATTTATATTCGCCATAGGTGGACGATTGCAATTTACTTTCGCCCAATAGGAAAATATTGCCGCCAGCTGCCAATGGGCCAGGGCAATGGCTTAGCACTTCCGTTTAAAGGCAACGCTTTCTTTTTGGCCAATGTTTTGCCTTTGTTTATGATTTATGGCCTGACCATTTGTCAAATGAAATCAAAGTTTTGCACCGCGTTCTGCTTGACAGAGCGTCAGCCAACAAACGCCACGCCAGGGCAGGCCACAGTCCGATTTGAAGCCATTAAATGACGGCAGTCGCGGCACAAGTCGAGTTTAGAGTCAAGCTACCTGGACAGTGGCACAGTTGCAACAAGTTGCAAACGCGAAAGTGAAACAAAATGCAGAAGGAAAGAGACGATGAGAAAAACTAAAACCAAAACACAAGAAACACCAATTAAAAGGAAAATGTGTGTGGAAAATCGAGCAATGCAGCGAAAGAGAAACGAGCAAAATACATAAATGCGTTCAATGCACCCAGTCGAATGCTGAATATGGCAATAGGCGATGGGCGGTAGGCGTGGTAGTAGCGCATTACACAGATACACAGAAAGAAAACTTCAGCTGTCGATTGTTGATTTGTTGACTGTCTGCCCACTTCTCTCCATGACTCATGGCAGAAACGTGCAATGCTTTGCATACAGTGGATGTTAAAAGTACATACCTCAAAAGTTGCTAACTAACAATTGGTAAACTCTTGTTGTTGTTGTTGTTGTAAGCGGAAGTTGTAGGTGCCACAAGTCAATAACAAACTAAGCAGTAGGAAATCGAGAATAGTCAATTGAATGCCATTGTAATTGATATCTTAAGATACCAGTTTAATATGGCAACAGTATTTGTTGATATAATATCACATTCCCAAGTATTTACAGTCTCTTTATAAGAAATAACTTTGATTACTGTCAATAACTCTGCAAAGAATGCAATTTAATATTTATCAAGTCAAGACATTTGACACACATACTCCCATTTTTCTTCTTATTCATCAGCCATTATCAAAAGCACCCACCCGAAGAATGCAATGACTGCAAATTAACATACAAAACTCATTTTATCAATGGGGTCGCTGAAACACACCCTAAAAAATAAAAGCGAAATCAAAAACAAATGGCCATACAAAAAATATAATGGCATTTTTCAACGGTGCTTTTTGGGGGCCCTGCTTTTAAAGAAATATTTGAAAAAGTCAAACAAAAATGTCAACAGCACGACGAGGCAAGACGGAAGCGAGCGGGGGAGTCGGGTCTAAAAGTCTGCACAGATATTTTGGCTGAATTACAAATTTGAATTACAATAACAACAAATGACATTTAAAATGCATGCAAGGCTTAAAAGACTTTAAAATGAGAAGTTTCTTTAACAACCAAAATGTATTTAAGGAAATGAAATTTAAAATTAAGTACTTGATCCTGCTAAAAGGGGGATGTGAATTTTATTCAGGTGTTTATGGTTGTATATATTTATTATATACATTAATATATATATATATATACATATCGAGTATGTAATATCTGCATAATGAATTCTTCCACTACAAAATTAATTTACATTTTCCAAGTTCTTACACAATTTATCTAATTTTTTAAATATGCTAATTTGCTTGTACTTCAAAAGTACATTTGTAATGAACGCAGAAATGTGTAAAATCTTAGAAAAATGTGCAATAAGATTTGTAGTGGAAAGAAGATATAAATAATATCAAATGATTAATCGAATTGGAGCTTAAGAGTTGTCTTCCATTTGCAGATTTGATCTTATCGTCGAAGACATCAACATACTGCGCTGTCCGTGACCCTTCAGATACAGATACAGTATCTGAGTGAGTGTATCTGAGTGAGTGTTTGTATTTGTGTTTTATCTGGTCTTTTGTTTGCTTGATTTATTAGGAGAACTGTTTGTTAACTTGTCCAAGAGCGTCGAGTTGAGCTTACCTAAAATGAAAAAAGAAAAGAGAAAAAAACATTTAGAAACGGTTTAAATTCGACACATCAACTAATGAAATGAAAAGTTAAATGTTTTTAATTAGTTTTCCGTGGAATTGAGCTCAAGTCTACAGGTTCTTTTGGGGCGTGGCAACAAAAACAACAGAAACAACAACAACAATGCAAGGTCATTCGCTTTTGACTTGTACTTGAGACCAGAAAACGGAACAAATCAACTTGTCGGAGAAAGACCAGTTTCCATTTTATACAAATATTACTGCCGGGCATTGTTATTATTATTATGATTGTGGCTTAGATAAAGAGACGGCTATACTTATTTGGGTATATGAATTTCACACAACAAAGCGACAGACAACGGTGGGAATCGAGTTCATAGTTCAGTTAGTCAAGGTTAACTTATAGCAGACAAATGATAACAGATTAGAGCTCATTATAAGTTTATTTTACGGAATTTACACAATAAAATTACACCATTGAGAGATCCATTATCTATTCTTAAGGAAGACTTCATAGGCTCACAGCCATGTGCAACAATCAAGTTCATCAACAACAATTTCTCTGCAATTGGTAACACGGACAGACAATTGGACGTGTAATTGCTGTTCCAATAACCTATCACCCGCAGCTAAAGGCAACTAACGTGGCCCGTGCCAAACAAATAAATATGTTAGACTGTCAAAAACAAAAACAAAAAAGAAACAAGTTAATAAATTGCTGGCAACGCCCGCAACACAACTCGCTGGACAAGCTGAAAATGATGTTGCAGGAAAATCCGTTGGAGTTTCGAGATGTTGTTGAATGAAAGATGAAGTGCAGAGAGTAGAGAGGGAATGGAAGGGGTTCAGATCTGCATAAAGACGCTCTTGTATTAGTGCACAAGTAGCTGTCATGCTTCAAAATACTCTAGCCAATGAATATATTCAGTTTACAAGCAGAGATTGTACTTATTTTTATAAAAATAGATTAGCTTTTGAAATGTAAAATTCAAGTTCTTAATTGAATATTGATTTACAATATAAAATATCAATTCAGCTTGGCATTAACTTAATATACAGTCATTAGAAACGTAAGCTTAAAATTTCAAAATTAATTTAAGTGCCAATTGAAATTATTATATTACTTTTCTCTATTAAATTGAGCTAAGATTCAAGTCAAAACTTTTTTAAGTTGTTTTTGAAACGAGTCCGCAAACCAAACCTACTCCAAATTGTTTAAGGTTTCTAGTCGTGCTTTTTATAACTCTTAATTTTCTACAATTTCAGATTTTTTAATTGCTCACAATGATCAATGCTTTCACTCTTGTGGAGTGTATCTGTTGTTCGGTATGTCTGGTTAATTTTATTCACTGCTCATTGCTGTAATTCATTCGGCTAACTGACAACCTACGCGACCAAAATGTTGTACTCCAAGTTCCTCTACAACAGCAACAACAGCAACAACTACAACAGCAACAACAACAACAGAAGCAACAACAACAGCAGCAACTACAACAGCAGCAATAACAACATGAACGATGACGGGCGACTCAAATGCGTTGCTGTTTTTGGTAATAAACGAAGCGTTAAACAAATTGCATTACAGCAACTACAACAACAGCAACAACAACTACAACAACATGTCTAGATCTGTTGCTGCTGTTGTTGTATGCAAAGCGTCATAAATGAGGGCGCTTGGCGGCATCGCCGCCTTGGGCGTAATTACATCAACTACCAAAAATGGTCAAAAGAGCGAAAAATTATTACACATGTTGTTGTTGTTGTTGTAACATTTGAACTGACAGCAACAGCAACAACAACAGCAACAGCAACAACATCTTAGGGAAATGCCAGACACAAAATTAAATGCAAATTATTGCCAAAAATGTGGTTGAAAAATTTCAAAATATGTATTTTTCATGTCTGGAAATTTGAAATTTATGTTTTGGATCTTTTGGACAGGAAATTAAAAATTAAACCAAAGGCATTAATTAATTATGCAATTTTAATTGTTGGGCAATTTATTAATGTCCGTAAACGACTGAAAAATGTAAAGAAAACAACAGTTGAGAGTGTGCAATTAATAGATACCCTGTATATGTGATTAAAAAACATATATTTGGGTTATGATTTGTATTCTTATGAAACTGGAGACTCCAAACAGTAAATTGTTATAAATTAAATTACAATGTTTTTGAAATCACTTGCAGCAATGAATATTATCAAAATCAAATGATACAAACTAAGCTAAAGAATTCTTTAATTTTATTATACACCTCAAAACCAGTGCCATATTTAGTCTGATATGCAAAAAGGCTGCAACTAAACATGAAAAACTAGTTTAATGTTGCAAATTATAGCGAAGGCGAACATAAATCAACTGGGGCTGGGTAGAAAAATCTAAAACAAAGTCGCAGTCAAGACAACAAAGAGCAAAACTAACAGCATACCAATCATAGGAGATAATAACAGAGCACAGAGTACAGGTAAGAGATACAAATCTAAGCAGCAAACGTGGCTTAAAAAAGAAAATTGATTAAATTATGGCCAAGAATTAAAATCAACACACAACAGTCGCAAATTGCGCATTGAAATCTAATTGCACGGAAGGTTGCGATCGGATCGGATGGAAATAGATCTTAAGTTGAACTGCAAAGAGACAGGAAACAAGCCCAAAATGTGTGGATATATATTACAAAAGGTCGCAATTTAATGAGCTTAAATATAACTTAGAAATTGTAACTCTTTTCTATAACTCTTTCGTAATTTAATTAGAAAATTAATGATTACTTTCTTGATATAATTAAAATTTGTGTAAATCCCTTAAAATAGGCACACAAATTTTAATATATTATATTTTATTAAGCGCTAACCTTGACTAAGCATTAAAGCGGTTTTAAACGCATTTTAAACTTATTTTAAGCGTTACAAAAACTCATTTTACAAGCTGCTTAAGGCCATGAACGCCCAAAAATTATCCCAGACATGATGAACATTAAGTGAAAAATCATTTAAAGATGGCTGAGAGCTGAGCTGAGAGTTAGAGTTAATGGTTTTCGGCTTGATAAATTCAACTAACTTGGCAAATTGCTCAGAAATGCAATCAGCTTACAAATGACATTGAAATTGCGAAACAAATGGACACATTAGCCAAGGCAGTAGCCAAACTGTCAGCCAGTTATTGAGCCACTCACTCTTTTTCTTAGCCACTGACTGAAGTTGTAGTCGCAGTTAGTGTTAGTGTTGGTGTTGGTGTGTGTGTCGATGAGGTGTGTCTTGGGCTGGTCCAGCGAGCTGACGAAGGTTACGCCGCTAGAGAAGGCACAACAACAACCAGAACAACAACACTCTGTGGTGCTTAATTTGTCGAACAGATCAAGACAATTTGGTTGCCATTTTGCCATGTTGGCCAGTTGAATGAACTCAGCAAACGCCCACAGCAAAACGATGAGGCGAAAAGGGGGAACAAGCCATGTCTGGCCAAATGAACATGTCACGGATAGATGGAGATGGAGACTCCTGAACCCGAGTTGCTAAGCCGCCGAGTTCAAAGCGAAGGCGTCGCAGTTATTGTTGTTGCTGTTGTTGTCGCCAGCTGTCAACAGATGCCAGCGATAAGCAGGCAACAGGCAAATGGCTAAAAGCAAAGCAGTCAACAGCCAACAGTTGCCAACAAGCTTCGCAGCTTCATAACTTGCACGTTGATCTTCAGCTGAAAATCTACAATTGGAGCCTAGTGGACGCACAATTTACAGCCTGACATTTTCACAAACGACTAAGCTCCCTGCACCATTAAATCAAGCTATATAGTTTTATGTTCTACTCAAATCAGTTGAACTCATAACTGTCAATTATAAAAACTTTTAAGGTGTCTTATAAAATCTACTTGTAAATGGCAAAAATTAATGAAATAATAATTATAATTCATATAATATCGAAGCTCGAATATTCCTGATTCAACCAAAATAAGTTGGACTTTAATTTAATTAGGGTCTTATCAAATACAACAGAATGTTGATTGAATGTTAAAACTTGAGATTGAAGATCCGAAAAATTTAATAGTCTTAAAAATCTACCCAAACTGACATCAACTTTTCTTTCTTTCCTAGTCATTTCTGTGTAGGTGATTCACCAGTTTTCAAAACCTGCACTGAGCTGAGTTCAGTGCATATAATTCATATGGCAACCTCAACATAAATCACTTTGGTATCGCGTTCTATGCGTTGCTAAGAGATCCATGCCCAGGTCCAGTGAATGGGCCATGCAATTTGTCATAAGGCCAGTTCCAACGCGTTATCAATGATTTATAAAGATGGCTGCTGCAGGTGCACGACTGCAACAGCAACAGCCAAGAAGAAGTCAAGAACAACAAGCCAACAAGCAACCATTAAGTGCCAGTGGCGATATCGACATTGCACTCAAGAAGTTCTTGTTGGAACGGATGTCAGCGCTTTTTGGCGGTAAATTTTAACTTGACCCAAACGCTGGCAACAATTTCATGGCTCATGGCTCAATGTGAGCGTCGAACTGTAAAGTTATGAAGAGCTCTGCCAAAACGGAAGCGCGCGTTTAAGGTTATAGGCACAGGGCCAACGATAACAGCCGGAGGAGATCTGTTGATCACTTGATGAGCAAACTCACCACTAAGTGCGCAGCTCTAGCTTTTCATAGTATTGTATCATGACGTGAGGATACAATTCCATCAAACGGCTGGACGGCACAACATCGAGTGCTGAGCAATTCTTCCATTTGGTCACCATAAACGTCTCGCCCCGCAAGTTGAAGGCCTTCACAATCTTCTCCAATGTCAGGCCGCGTTCGAGGCCCTGCGGCTTGACGGGCACACGCAGATCATGATCCCATCTCTGTGAATCGATGCCTTTGCCTCCCACGTTGCCATTGCTTTCATTGTTGCTATTGGTTTGGCTCAATCGACGCTGCTCGCTTATAGAGACCTTTGAGTGTAGAACCCTTACGATCAGTTGGATTTATATTGTTGGAGTAATTCGAAGTCGATTACTTACATGCTCCATGCCCGCCTCGTTGCAATCCGCGTACATTGTCTTGCGTCGACGTGCGCTTAGATTATTCGTTTGCCGTTCCGGCTTATTGGGCGGAAATGTTTTGTTAGCGAGTTTCTTGTCCTGCCATTGGCGTGCCTGCGCCTTGATGGTTTCAATAGACGTCTTCACGCTAGACATTCTATCAGCTTGCTCCGACCTATCGCTTTGAACCCGCTTTCGGTTATGCTCGGATGGCTTCAGAATTCGGTTAGGTGCTTCCTGATCCTCGACTTCATTGTCACTGGCGTCACTTATGCTGCTAATACTGGTATTGCTGGCGCTGCTTAAATCAATTTCCTCAACGTTTTCCAAGCTCATTTTCTGATTGGAATTCGATCTTTTGTTCGTTAACGACGCAGTTTTAGCGCTCTCCTTTGCGCACTCCTTCTCATATTCGGCCACCAAGACCATACAGTCGCCGGTCAAGTTGTCAATGGGTTCCCATGAGCTCTGCTCCTGTGAATAACCCTGCCATTTTAATAATAGTTCACAGCGGCCATTAGCATAGCGTTTATCCAATACTTTCTCAACACTATGAACTTCATCAGCCTTATTCTTCTTTCCCTTTTTAGCGCGACCGAATGGTGCGGAACATGCACGATTTATTTTCTTTTTGCCGCCGCTTGGCGATGGTTGTCGGTTGAACTCTGCCATTGCGATTGGGATACAATAAGAAATTGCTTATATGTCAACCAGACATGAATTTTAGAAAAGTAAATATTTGACAGAGTGAAATTGAACAAAGTAGACGGAGCGACTGACAGCAGTGGCAGCACTGAGCACAAAAAGAAACAAGAGAGTTTGAAGGATGCCAGACTTTTGAAATATTGCAATATCGGTAACAAATGCGATGTGCATAAAAATGCATTACGTTTCCACTTATAAAAATATTTAATTTAATCAAAAACAAATTTTAAAAATCAAATCACACTTGGTTGCTTATTTTCAACAAGAAATGCTTACTCTATGCAATGCAAGTTTCAGCTCGACATTTAATGTTTTTCTTTTTTTTATAAACAAAACTCGTTTTTCGTGCTCCTTTTAAAAACAGTGCAGTTAACTAAAGCGGAAATAATGCGAACTGTGCAAATGTTAGTATTTTAATTGGCCAATGGAAAAAATATGAAAACGTTGATTGTTGGTTTTGTAGGCTTTACATTTTGCGGTGTAAATTGCATGTTTCCACTGTATGGAAATTTTGGCTTTTCACTATAATCCGCAACTTGAGTTGAATTTTACATACCATGGACAATGTCATTGGCATGTTTCTCATCATTATAGTGCAGAAAGCGCCAATTTCCAAAATAAAAGCTACTGCAAAACAGAAAAACCACTGCTAATTACTCAAATATGTACACACATACATACATAAGCATTCGACTCTTTCTTTTGATGAATGAATGAGTCGTCATGTTTGGATGAGTACTTGTGTACTATCTTGTTTTTCAACGCAGACACATGTGTGACAATTTGAAAATAAAACTCAGTCACAGTTACGTTTTGTGCGCGCAGACTTGTGCATTTCTTCACTTTCTTTCAACATGATTCAACGCATATCAGTAGTGCCATCTCTGTTTATTGCATAGCGTAGCATATGTCTGTGTGTGTTTTAATTCGATCAAATTAACAAGTAGAAAAGAAAAGTGAAATGGCGAACTGTTGAGTGCGACAAGGGCAACATCAAGGGTTTTCAAAGTCAACACATGAACAATTCACTTTCGTTTCTTTTATTATTGTTACAAAATATCTCGAAAACTCTCTATGATATATTTGATTGGACAATACATATTTAGTGTTTAATTTGCATAGTTGTCGGCAAAAAAAATGCGCCCAGAAACTCGTTTGTTTTTGTTTTTTTTTTTTGATATGGCAACAACACGCGCGACAAAATGTCTGCATATAAAATAAATGTAGATTTCCAAGAGTAGTATTTCTTGATTTCGAATAATACATCCTACATATACATACGCACATGTGTGTATTTTCGGCAGCGAGATCATCAGCGCTTCATTAGTAAGTTTATTTTATTAACGCTGTTTTTGTTGGACAAGTTTCCATATCTCAGTCTTTATTTGTATTGAAATTAATTTGGTTTCTACGCTGTTTGAATTTGGTTTGTTTCGGTATTAAATTTGTTGTTAGTAGAAAGGTTTTATCAGCGTTATTTTCATTGGGAAGGTGTGTGTGTGTGTGTGTTACGTAAGAATTTTGATTTTAATTTGTTGGCTTTTTGTTGGTTTTGCTTGGTTTTCTATTGACTAAACATGGAATTTGTCAATCAACCAGATATTATGCAAGGATTTAAGTATGTAGAAATGTCATAAATAAAAAGCCACATTATTTGAGTTTATGATGCAGAAATATTCGTTATATCCTGTTCTATTTCAGATTTAAATATTATTTACTACAAGCTGGTGCTAAAAACAATGCGGAAAGAATTATGATTGAATAACAAATTTATAGCCCAAATACGTTTTTTATTTCTAAGAAAATAACAGAAATTTTATTTTGTATTTAATTTTTGTTATTAATTTATTAAGTTTCTTAAACCTAGTTTTTTTTAACGGTCAATATTCCGGTAACAGTGTTTGTGCTCAGAAATTCTGTTCAGGGTATTTTTAAATCAGTTACCAATTCACATATGTACATACTTGTTTGCTTACATATTTATATGCAAATATTTATAAAATCGTTATTCTCATACAAATATAAGAACGCCTTTATTAAACATTCATATTTTACTGTTATGCTAACATTTGTACAGTAAACATTTAAGTTTACACTTGGAACTCATAATTTTTGGCATAGTGGCATGTTAACACACTTTTAAAAACAATGCCATTTTATTACAGCAGCTGTTAATGTTTGCCTGTAAAATACTTAACGCTCGTTTACAGCAAGACTTTAGCAACGAAAAACGTTATTTTACTTTCACATGATAAGTATACAATATATTAAGATAGGAACAGCACATAAAGAATATCTTTGCATTATTAACTTTGAAATCATGCTTTTTCAACACATAAATAAGCTACGCATTTATGATTAACAATTGCTTATAAAACTGTGGATTACAGTTAACAGTTTGAAGTGCACTGCGGAAGTACGTGTTGTATTTTTATTTGTGCTTATTATTGGTTCTTTTTTCTTTCCGTTTGGTAAGTTTTTCGTGACAAATCACAACATTGTATTTTACCATTTAATTTTTAACACGATTTTATTGTCTCATATCATTTTTTCTTCTTTTTTTTAGGCTCTTTTGGTGGCCCAGACCTTGTCGAAGTTCCGGCTGGCAAAGGTAAAGGCCCAAAAAAAGATCTCATGTCGGCGGTATCAAGATAAATTAGCATGAAGTGAATCAGACAGAGGTAAGCGAGCTGATTTTGGGTCTCTTCTGCTTTTAATGAAAACACAATTTGTGCTTCAAGATAAACCCAACAATAACAACAAGAACAACATTTAAAATAATAATAACAATGGTAATAGCTGCGACAAAAATATGATTATAAGCTGCGCAGTTTTGAAAATTCAATTTTAATTTTTTCTGTACACAAACATAAAACAAAAACAAGAAAAAATCGTATAAATGTAAAACTCACTCACCTTGTGCGCTGCTGACGTTGACGCTGACACAGCAGAAGAAGATGAAGATGAAGACGCCGAGGCTCCACACTGTCATCCGCGTCGGCGTCGAAGCTGGCAGCGACGCTCGCAGCGACGCCCGCTTGGGTTTGACAAGCATTTTTTTGGGATTTAAAAGTATCCAATAGGCTTTTGTTTCTCAAGATTTGCGGCTTGCTTGTAATTTGGTTGTTTTGTATAGTGTTTAGCTTTCAATTTGTAAATTATTAGCAATTTATTTGTTTTCTCAGTATATGCATTTTTTGTTTGTTTTTTATTTGCTTTATTATTTATACTTTTTTCACTTTAGCTGCCAAACTGGTTTGCAGCTGCTGTATATACAAATTATATATTTTTAATATGAATTGAAAAAAAAAACACTTGACATACTATATAAGCGAAAAAGCTCGATTTAGATACCGTTAAAAAATAATTAATTAAAAATTGTTGTGTTTTGAATTTCTTTATTATTATGTTGTTGTTTTCTTCTTGTTTTTGCTAAAGTTCAAGGCAACGTTGCGTATGATTAATAATTAGAATTGTGTGAGTGGGCCAAACTTCATTCGAAAATGTAGATAGATTATGCAAGATATATTTAAAGTTAATGACGGCCATAAATTTAGCTTAAATAAACAGAGAAATTCTAGAAGCTGCAATTGAATAGTCGTGAATTTATTTATGAAAATAATTAAAATATACTCGGTGTATTGGGATTATATTACGTATACGCATTTAAAAGGTGAGAAATACTTTGAAAACATGTTCGTTATTTATTTAAATCACATTTCAAGTTATTTTGTTATTATTTTTGCTATTTAGCCATTATCTTTAATTTTGACTTTGGCACACAGCGAAAAAAGTGGTAATAAATTTTCACCTGTTGCCAAAAATTAATGGCGAAATTCACCTTGAATTTGTCATGCTGTATATTTATAACAAACAATATTGCGAAGATATGCGTTTGCTTTTTGTATTTACAATTATTTATGCGCTGGTTTTTTGTGCACTTTTCTGTCATTTCTATTTCTATATTTTGGAATTAATTGAAACTAATTTTTTATGGCAACATGGTAAGAGTTTAAGGCCCCTTTGTCTCCCCTCTCCTGTCTCTTGTCTTATGACCTTCGTTATATCTGTTTATGCTTATATTTTCATTTTTTATTATTACTTTGGTCTTTTGTAGTCTTTAATTAATATTTTTTTGTAATTAAATGGCTTTAATACATTATTCTTGGCAGTTTCTAATTGGAGGTCATTGAAAATCGACAGACAGACGGACAAAGGGAAAGCGGAGGAAACTAAGCTTAAGCTTATGTTAATTCTCAATTTGCAGTTAACAGCTAAGAATCTAAAGGCCTGTGAATGGGCTTTTAATTGGCTAACGAGTGCAGTGAGGCAAAAACAGCAACAACACGCACAGTGTGACCACACACAGATAAAAACAGTGCGATTTCAGTTCAGTTCAGTTCAACTGAAACTTGATTTCAATGCAAAGTGAAATTTTCCAAATACACACAAGTAAAAGCGAAGACAACTTGCAGCAAACCAACAACAACAACAGCAACAAATTCGAAATCAACAATAATATCAACAACAACAACATCAGCAACATCAGCAAGTAATGACCGAGTGACTGAACTGCTTATGGAAGGAAGCAAGAGGAGAGGGGAATATTATTGTACAGGGGGTAAAAGAGGGGGTTGGTTGGGTCACTTTTATGACGTTTGGATCCCGCCGTAATGCGAAATTACGCGTTTTGCATACGTAAAAAGCAACAAATGCCAAATAAATAACGAATTACAATTTAAGCCGCACTCTCTGTTAATGGAAACCGTTGGACGAACGACCGATCAAACGAACAATCATTAAGGTTGCGGCGGACGCACTTGCTCCACTCAAACACACACACACATCTATGTATAATACACACACGCACGTACAAAGACCTACAGCAATTGGCGACTTTAGTCTGACCAAAACTCGATGAAATCGAAGTCTATGACGATGTCGCTGTCGAACCGTGGGCAACAACCAAACTGAGACGCGCTTCGAATTGAACTGAAGAATGGCAACGAACGAACGACCGTCGCGACGGTGAGCGAGTCAAGCGGTGGCCAAAACACGTTTCAAGCTCAGACAAGTGCACTAAGCTACGGAGAAAGAGAGAGAGAGAGCGTTAGAGGCAGCAGAAGAGCGAAAGAACTGAAGCTGAGCGCGTGGCCGCTTTGAACAGTCACATTAAGCCAAGACCTGGCCAGTGTTGTGTTTGTTTATTTTGTAGGGCTGTCAAGCTATGGAGAAGTTACTATAGAAAACTCGTCTTTTTTTTTTGTAAAATGATCAAGAGCTCAGAAAATATAACTAACCTATATGGCTTCTTCTTAAAGCGAACTCTTAGTTGAAAATTTATTTAAATGTTTCCCAAATATAACGTTAGAAATTTAATGAGAAGATTTTTATTTGTTAATATCTCTCTTTAAATTTCAGTTAAAGTTAATGAACTCAGCTAGCAAATACAAAAACCCAGTCGTGGTGAGTTATGCTGCAACTTAGCGAATACACATGTATTCCTAATGAAGTGTGCATACACTCAACGAACTATTACTTAGCCAAGACACAAACCACAGCGGCAGCTATTGGAAGCGTTGAAAATGGTGGTTACAATTATTTGCATTTTTATTAATGATAATTTTTGGCAGTATATAAATTTGAATTAAAGTAAATATCTGAACAATTTTCCTATTTTATTTATTTATGATTTACTGTTTGTATAACAATTGTGATTTGCAATTCTTAACAATTTGAAAACTCAATGAGATTTGGTAATTTCAATGCAGCTGCAAATCGATGGAATTTCGTTCTTGAGATAAGTGCTGAGATTGATGGAGTAGTGGCCAATGGCTGGGTCACCTTTACGGCTAATGCTCATAAGGATTCGCATTCTAAAGCTGCAGGCAGCGATGCCAAAGTTTTCTGCGAGTTTCGTTCATGGATATCGAAGTGACATAAGCATCGTATGCAAATGACAACTTCCTGTCTCCTTTACTCTGGAACGTTAAAGGTGCAAAGAAAAAAGCTACCTCGCTTTAGTCGAATTCCCGACTATAAAATACCCGGTATTAAATTGAAATATGATATAATTACCTGTTTCTATAAATTTAAATTAAAACAAATGTCATTGCATAACAACTTAAAACTTGATTTTTATCGATTGATAATTATTTATACTGAATATATATTATACCTTAGGAGATGTATCTGTAACGCCTCCTTATTTCTAATATCTATATCGCCTCGAACACAATATACCCATGTACTTTGTGAGTACCGGGTATAAACACTCTGTTTTATATGGCAAGGGGGCAATTTGTCCACCTGTAGCCACAGCGTATGCAATAGCCACTGTCTGTCTGTGTGTATGTGTGTGTGTGTGTGTGTGTATGTGTGTCCTTAAATGTCTGTTACAGCAGCCGGATTCGATATATATTTTAATCTATTCGCTGGCTGGCAACTGACGCTGACAGCCTTAAGACGATATTCGCGCAATTTCTTTCTTCCATTCAGTTCAGTTTTTAAATCGAAAAAAGTGCTCTTGACACTTTTTGTCAGTTTTCAGATTTCTTGTTTTATTTTTTTCCTCTTGCCATTTCCATTTTGTTGTCATACTTGTTTTACAGTCTATGCAGTTTGTTTAAGCGCGCGATATGAATAATATAATATTTATGTGGAAAAGCACAATATTTATTATGGGAGTGTCTTTGACCTCGACAATTGAGCGTGTGTGTCAGTGTGTGTGTGTGTTTGAGATAAAAAGAAAAGAAATTAAATTCTGAAAGAAATTATTTTGAAACAGCGAACTAAAAAGAAATTTAAGGATAACTAAGGAAAATACAGTAAAACTTTAATAACTCGAACTTCTTTAGCTCTCTAACTCGAACTAAATCGAGTTGCAATATATTTAATATATACTATATACTAAATATAAAAAAATAATTCTATAAGTCAAATTCGCTAAATTCGAACCTTTTCTTTTGATAATTGTGATTCCAGTTAGGGAAGTTCGACTGTAGCAAATGAAGGATTCAATGTTGTACTTCGCAATCAGTTTAATTATGATATATTGTATTATTATTTATTTTCAGGTATTTATAAACACTCAGGCAGAGAATTAGTTTCTTATACTTTGGAAATTAAACCTTGAATAAATACATATTTAAATGTTTTATAAATATACTTATGTGAATGAAACGTGCTGCCTCTGCAAACATGTGCGCCCATAAAAATATCATAACTCAAAACAAAATAAGAAAATAAGAAAAAGAAAATAAAAGGAAGAACCAAAATTCAGCCAAGCAATTCCTACGGGGAATCCACAAACACGTACTTAACGCTCACTTGGCTCGTCGATTGTCTGTCTCGGGGGAAAAAGGACGGGGAAGAAGCTAAAAAAAAACAGGCCAAAATAATTTGTCATTATTTTGCATGCAGCGGAGTGGAAAAGGGAACTGGGAACTGGAAACTCAACTCGATTCGGCGACGACAGAGAACAAAACTTGCAAAAAGTTCTAAGCGCGGCGACTTCAGTTGTCAAGACTTGAAATGTCATCATTGCAGCTGTTCTCCTTCTCCCTCTTCCTCACTCTCTCTTTCTCACTCTCTCTTTCACTCCCTTACTTTGTGTCCTTCTCTAAATATGGTTTTGTTAAATGATGGCAGTCAAAGCTGTCAACATGTCAATAGAAGAAGGAAACTCCAATGTGGAGAACATTCAACTGTCGCTTTCTGCCATTATGAACAACAACTTAGTAACCAAAAGTCATGTTGTCCTTTCTCATTCCCTTCCCCCCACTCTCTCTCTCTCTCTCTCTCGCTCTATTTTGGCTTAGTGAATCGAATGTTGGCTTAATGACAAACTGCCGTTTAAAGAGCGTCGCACCAAGAACATCAATAAACCGAAACTGTAGTTAAGTGGTTAAGCGACAGAGCGTTGAAATTTTCATGTGAAAACCACATTGTGAATCCGAAATGTTTAACCATAAAGTCACAAACTGTTCTGGTTTTCACCATATAAATCACAGACAGCTTTTTCTCTCTTTTTAATGAGTGACCATAAAGTTGGTTTGATCTTTGAATTTCTGAGATTTTAGCTAACACAAAGTTATGTTTTAATCAGAATATAATTTAATTTATCACTTACTATTTCTCTCTCTATCGATCTATATTTTACACTATTCTAACTTTACTCAAATTTAAGATATCGTTTCCATTTTAAAAAATTTCCTCATGCGATTTAAGAGCTGGATCTTAATTCAGGTCCTCATTCCCTTAGATCTCCAAAATTATATTAAAAAAAAATATCTACAATTTTATTAAGTTTCTATAAAGTTGTAATGATTTGAAAATTTGGTTTAATCTTTTTATTAATTTGTCATTCTCTTAAGCTGCTTTTCTCTTTCTCTGAGAGGACTCTCCTTCCCTTTCACTTAGACATTTTCGGGTCTCTCTTTTTTCAATCTCTCAAATTCATGGCAACTATAATTATTTCCAATAGCGTTGATTTGATCTAAGAACTGAGGTTCTCTTGAATACATTCATTAAATTCTACTTTCTTAAATTTATCTGTTTCTCTTAGATTTCTCTTAAATATATTCCTTATTCTCTTAGATTTCTACTTTCTTAAATTCTTCTCTTTCTCCTTGATTTCTTTAGAAGCATCACCAACCTTTATGTTCTTTTATAAGAATTGTTTCATCTAATTATTCCAGATTTTGTCATATTTTAATTGTCAAATACAGAATGTTCTACTTTTCTATGATTAGCCTATGCTATTCTTATGTTTACTTACAGAGTATGTTATATTCGTATGTTATCTTATTTGTTTGCAGTGTATGTTATATATTTCCAACGGAATGCGTATAGGCGATTATTACATTTAATTATTATCTAAATCCCCATTCCTGCTATAAAATATTTTACTCTTCTTGTTTTCAGAAATACTTTCAAAATTTAATAATTGCAAGTCTCGATTCTTTAAGTTGTCAGCTAATTCAAGTTTGAAGTTTTCAGCTCTCTTCATTGTTGACTAAGTAAAAGTCTTACAATATTATCAATTTCGAAAACAATAACAAACAAAACTGTTCGGCAACGGCATTATAATTTTATAACTCACTAAGCACCAGAGAAACCCACTCACAACTGACAACGGAGAACTGACAACTGAGAACTAACAACTTGGAATTCGTCCTTAGTCCTTAGTCCTTGGTCCTTCGCCTACTACCATCATCAGTTGATGCTCTGCGTCTGAGTCCTGGAGATACTACATATATTTCAATTTTATCAGTTGCAGTTCAAAATGATTGAGCGTCTCAGTTTGCTGGGGCTAATTTGATTGAAAAGGGTTTTTTCCTTCTCCCTTTTTCCTCCCACTCCGAAGCCATCGAAAGAAAAGCAAACAAATAAAATCGACGATGCGCATAAATCGAAAAACAAAAGTGAAAAAGTGAAAAATCAAATTTACTTTATCAGCCATTTTTGTTTTGTTTTTTGTTATAATGTATTTTTTTAATTCCAAGGTCTCAAAATTGAAATTAATTAAACAAGCGCCTTAAAATTGTCAGTTTAAATTAAATGTAAGTACTTGGATAGCCGGGAGATTAGTTGATTTACTTAAACTTTTAAATAGTTTATCAATTATTAGCACTTTAAATATATTTTCATTTTCTTTTAGTAAAGTTATAGATACCGTTGCAGATCACTGTATATTTTAAGAGATAAAAATACCTATTGCTCACTGTTACTTAACTTTTCAAAACTATTTTAAATGTCAAAAAAAGTTTAATTTTGAGGATACGTTAATCATATTTAAGCGCTGAGTATATTTATTTTACTGATTTTAAAAATTCCTTAATGAACTTATGCTATAAATATCATCATCATTTTCTAATCATATTATATTTTTTTAATCATTCCAGAATCAAGCTTAAAACAAGTAGGAAAGGCTATAGTCGAGCTCCCAACTATAGGATACCCGTTACTTACGTAAAAAAAATTAAAAAAATGTTATTGCATGCTTTTAGGCACTTATATTGCTTAAAAGCTTTAATCAGCCATTACTACATTTCTATTTGTCCGATCTTGTTACGATTTAATAGGATGATAGGTAATAATAGTAGCTAACGGTAATGAGTAAAAAGTCCTAATATCTTGAAAACTGTGCGTGTGGTGGCTTTTTGCGATTTACGGAGACAGAAAGGGGCGTGGAAAAATTTTCAAACAAACTTGACCTGCGTGGGGCTCATAGAAATCTGTGTGCCAAATTTGGTTGCTCTAGATCTTATAGTCTCTGAGATCTAGGCCCTCACACGGACGGACAGATGGACATGGCTATATCGACTCGGCTGTTGATGCAAGAATATATATACTTTATAGGGTCGGAGATGCTTCCTTCTCCCTGTTACATACATTGCAACGAATGCAATCACCCCTTTTACTTGTTTTTTAAGTAACGGGTAAAAAGTTCTTATTCAGAATTCATATTTCAAATAAATAAGTTTAATTTAAAACAAACTTTTTTTTTAAAGCTTTATGATATGAAATTGATAGAGGAATTTCAGCATACATATGTATGAACTTGGCCCTCATAGGAAATGGTTCTCTTTTAGATTCCTTTAATGCTGAGAACAGCTTAAAAAAAAATGTTTGATTCCTATGAAACAAGACAATGAATTCCAGCGATTCGACTGGGCAAATAATTGAAGAAATGCCTTGAGCTTATGGGAATGCATTAGCAGTTCAACGGAATGGCTTCAGAGTAGGCAGGATATGTTGTCCAGTCAGTTGAATGGCATCGTTTTGGCCTGACCTCTTGACTGTGGGATTATTCAGACATTAATCTCGTAGTAGAAAACACACACGAGCTTATGCAAATTTACACGCTGAGTTGAATTTCGTATGAATTTGTTGCATGCAGCGGCAAACAAGTGTTGAACTTCTGATAAGGACTTTGACTTTGCCAATATGGTTTGGATTTTGTTTTTGTTGTGTTGTCGTTTAATCTTTAGAATGGTCGTGGCTATTAACTGTGTGACAGTTCAGGCGAATGCCCTTTTTACTATATTGCGAATGTGAATGCGAATTGTCCTTGTGTGAATCTTGTGAATCTCCTTCATTCCGCCATTTATGGTCGGCGTGTGTCTTCCATCTGACACTCTCGCTGTGATGTGGGTCGTTGTTGTGGATTGTCCTATTTTTATATGCTCTCTAAATTTCAGCTTCTTTTATATGTGGGTTGTGTGTTCGAGCAATAAACGTAATCAATTTGAGTGTCGCATTTTGATATCTGTGTAAATTTCTTACGGATTTGCCACGCATCAACGCATTTCCCTCGCCAAGGGCAAGAGATTTGTGGGCTTAGTGCGACTTCAGTTCACTTCATTTCCATAATTAGCTGAATCCTTTATTTTGGGCCGCATTTAATTGGGTCAAGTCTTATCTCAAGTTCGAGTACTTGTACATACTTAATTACTGCCAGCCTCTATTTCAACTTCTTCATCACTTTGTTCTTGTGGCGTATACTTAATTCGGCAAGAGCTTTAACTTGCGATTGTCCGAGTTGTCCGAGTAGCTTTGTGTCTGTCACATTTGATGCTTCTCCCGAAACTTTGTTGGCTTTCCCTGCAATTAGGCAGGGCGGGGATTCCCAACTTGGTCACGAATCAACTTCCAACCACATAAACCACCCATTGGGCCACCGCCTGTCGAGAGTGTTCCCAAAACGGAAGTTGGTCAACTCGAATTCTCGAATTCTCAATGGTTGCTGGGCTAAGATGCTGGTTTGGTTTGTGGAACCCTTGACCACTTGACCGAAGGCTAATAAAGTTGTAAATGCTGAAAATAGACTCGAACCCGAGTGGCCAAAATAAATAAATAGTATCCGTATGTGGGCCGCTGGCCTATAATAAACTCTCTAACTCGACGTGCTGGAAAGAGAGAGGGAGGGAAAGGGAGAGAGAGAGAGATACCCCGCAGCGGGGGGCGTGGCAATCGGTGTGTAATTTCAACTTAATATATATCGCAAGTCAGCAGGTGATGATTTTGGGTTGTGTGATGAATGCACAGAATAGACCTTTAAATGGCGCGTGTGATTGCACCAATTTAGACTTTGTGGCCAGATAGTAGATTTTATGAGTTTTTTGGCCACCAGAATTAACTAAATTGAAATTTGTGATATATCTAACATACGTGCGAATAAAAAGACCAAAGAGGTTACTTTTTGTTTTTATTTAATTTAAAAAACAACATAGTTAACTCAAAGTTACTTTTTTAATATACTATGTTATTTTAACTGTTTAAAATTACAAAAATAAAAAGTATTTGCATTTAACTAAAGGTACTTACTAATGTAACAGTCTGGCAACTCTATGGATATGAACAGATATTCGTGAGTTATTAGCATCTCTAGTTATCTCCCTTTGCCTTTCACGATCTTTTGCATCACATAGCCATCTCGCTTTGACTTCGTTTTGATTACAGCTTGGTCCCAAAAGTATTGCTGTTAAATAAATAATTGGAAATATCTCTATCCCATGTTGTACATAATTTAACAGAGAATTCCACAACTTAAAATTCCACAATTCCACAGTTGTTTTCTATATGTCACAGGCAGCTTCTGACTTGGTTTGTATATTAATTCAATTTATAATTCAATTTAACAAATTATAATTCCATTAAAAAACACATTTTTTACAATTTTAAGCATTTGATTAAATATGATAATTATACAAAGTGAGCAAAATCAATAAACCACATATTAAAATTAACACACAAAATTTAAAATAACACAGTTAACTTTGTTTTGAGTACCTGAAACCTGCACAATATTTTTTAGACAAATAAAAATATTTATAAACGAAATTAAAAGTAGAAATTTTGTATAAGAATGTCCGAATTTAAATGACGAAGTTACGAATTTTAGCCAGCTGTACTTAAAAATTTCAATTGTATGACTGGCCGAACTTGTTTAATATTTTTTCTAAGTATTTGAGAGTAGATTTTGCGTGATTAGCATATCTCAACTTGTTCAGCGGGTAGCTTAATTTAACTGTTAATTAAATTTAGCAGTGTTATTTTTGGCTTCGACTCCAAGTTGAAATTTAGTTCGATTTTGAACAATCGACGTTGTGGTTGTGTTTCTTAAATTAAATCCTATTTAAAGAAGGATTATCAAACTTAAATCAAGCGATATGAAGCAGTTGGTCGGGTTCTTAATTCTCGCGTGTCTCCATGTGATTGTCACCAATGCCGAGCCTAACTTGGTTTGCTATTATAATTCAGCAAGCGCCCTACGTGAAGGTATTTATATATTAGTTTTTCTGGCTAGAAAACTTAACTGACTTTTGTAGCAGGAATAGAGATTTAGATAACAATGATATGTAATAATCGCCCATTTGAACCCCACTGTTATAAGTACAGAGCAGCTCGATGCAAATATATAACATAGACTGTAAATAACATACCATGCGAATATAACATGCTCTGTAAGTAACTAAGAATAACATAGACTAAGCATAAAAGGACATAACATTCTGTATTTGTCAATTGAATTATAGTCTATTTTATATTTAATATACTAGCTACACTTTTTAATATTATTAGAAATTATTCTTAATTTTAACTTAATTGTTTTTATGGCTTAATGATTTTTAAAGCCTCAAATTATGGCACAAAACTCACAAGATTCCTTTCATGCAATTCTTTATACAGGTGAAGCCAAGTTCTCGAATTTAGACTTGGAGCTCGCTCTACAATTCTGCACGCATTTGGTTTATGGTTATGCTGGAATACACAGCGATGCTCATGAGTGGCAGGTGCACAGTTTGAACAAGGATCTAGACATTGAAAAGCATCAGTATACCGAAGTAACGTCCCTAAAGCGGAAATATCCACATCTGAAAGTGCTTCTAAGTGTGGGCGGTGATCGTGACATTGACCAGGATCATCCAGATAAGTACATTGAGCTGCTCGAGGGAGGAAAGCGTGCCCAGACACAGTTCATTGCATCGGCCTACTCTCTCGTTAAGCACCATGGCTTCGATGGCCTTGATCTGGCATTTCAGTTTCCCCGCAATAAACCCCGCAAGGTGCATAGCACTCTTGGCGGTTTTTTAAAGGGTATAAAGAAGTTGGTCACTGGTGATTTCGTGGTGGATTCCAACGCGGCTCAGCACAAGGAACAGTTCACAGCGCTTGTTCGTGAAGTGAAGAAGGTCCTGGAGCGTGACAACTTTCTGCTAAGCTTGACAGTGCTCCCTAATGTCAACTCCACTTGTAGGTATATCGAATTTTTTATGCTCATTTATTAAAAGTACTTTATCCTCAGGGTACTTTGACATTCCCGCGCTAAACAGCTCCGTTGACTTTGTGAATTTGGCCGCTTTTGACTTTCTCACGCCCGAGCGCAATCCCGAGGAAGCGGACTACGGCGCCCCTGCTTTACCCAAAGGATGACCAGGATCGACTTGCCCACTACAATGCCAAGTTCCAGGCGCAATACTGGCTGAAGCAAGGATTTCCCGCGACGAAGATCAACATGGGAGTGGCGAGCTATGGAAATGCTTGGAAACTCACCTCCGATTCGGGTAAAACAGGAACGCCCGTTGTGTCCGATACCAACGGACGTGCCCCGGAAGGTCCGCACTCTAAAAAGGCTGGACTTCTTAGTTACCCCGAGATATGCGTCAAGGCTGAAGAATCCCGAATATACAATTGTGAGGGGCAATCAGAGTGCCCGATCCCAAACGAGATTCGGTAGCTACGCATTCCATGCAGCAAAGGGTTCCAACTCTGACGGCATCTGGATTAGCTACGATGATTTAGACACGGTCTCCTATAAAGCTATCTATTCTCACGCCAAGCTGGGAGGCATTGCCCTATTCGATCTGGCATATGATGATTTCCGCGGTGTGTGTGGGGACGTATATCCAATTTTGCGCACTATAAAATACCGTTTTACTACAAATGATCATAAAATACGAAAAATTCATTAAAAATTATTAAATAGTTTGTGTATTCAGAATAAATTTTAATAAATTTAGGGTGTTCACTTTGCCCTAGCAGCGTTGCAGATTGAAATCGTTGCAAGCTTTCTACGAGAACAGCGCTTTATGTGGAAAGCATTGCACATAACTAAAGTGGGCTGTTTTTCGTTTACATATTGTTGAATATGTTCAACGCGTTGCACGTAAAGCGCTGTTCTTGCAGCAAGCTTGCAACGTTTTCAATCTGCAACGCTGCTAGGACAAAGTGAACACCCTAATTGAATATTTCAAGTTGATAATTGTTGTTAAATAAACTGTCTGAACTGCTAAATTAAGGATGATATTTTTTTCCGCTTATTTCCTTTTTCGTTCATTTCGTACATTTCCATTTTCGTTCTCTTTATTGTTCTGCTCTCTCTAGCAAGCTTGTGTAGAATTTCACAGTGTAATCGCAATGTTTATGTTATTGCTATGTTATTGTTACAGTAGCTATCTCGCTTTGCCTGCCAGCTCTGTGTATATGAAGTTGTCTCCTTTTGCCCTTTACCAGCACTAGATCACTGATGATAACTATGTACAGTGAACCACAAATGTCTTCATACAGCATAAATTTGTCAAATTTGCGTATAATAAAGATGTTTTGATGCGGTTTCTATATAAATCTTTTATTCACTTAAATCCCGTTCTAATGATACCAAAATTTCTTTAACCCATTAAGTACCCATCGAAAATTTTGAATTTGAAAAAAAGTCAATTTTTCAAAATTTTTCCTCGATTTTTGCCCAAAAACTTTTTGATGCAGAAAAATTCTTCAAACAATTCTAAGAGTGACTGCAAAAAAAATTTTTCAAAAATATTTTTGCTACTATTTTTTATAATTTTTTGAAAACTGCAAAAAAGCCACTTTTTGTGCGAAAAGTAGGAAAAAGGGGTTAAAATCGTCATTTTTAGGATTTTTAAAAAATTATAAAAAATACTAGCAAAAATATTTTTTAAAAATTTTTTTTGCAGTCACTCTTAGAATTGTTTGAAGAATTTTTCTGCATCAAAAAATTTTTGGGCAAAAATCGAGGAAAAATTTTGAAAAATTGACTTTTTTTCAAATTCAAAATTGAAGAATTTTTCTGCATCAAAAAATTTTTGGGAAAAAATCGAGGAAAAATTTTGAAAAATTGACTTTTTTTCAAATTCAAAATTTTCGAATGGGTTAAAGAAATTTTGGTATCATTAGAACGGGATTTAAGTAAATAAAAGATTAATATAAGAAAACCGCATCAAAACATCTTTATTATACGCAAATTTTACAAGTTTATGCTGTATGAAGACATTTGTGGTTCACTGTACGTCTTTTTAACATTTTCTGCTTTCAGGCAATGCGGAAATGTGTATAAATTAAATTATTTAATAATATTGTTATATAAATACATTCGAATAGACTGGAATGCCAAACCGAAACTCTAATTAATCAGTCACCTGGGCAACTCATCTTTATCGCGAACAATTTCAAAGAGGCAAGGGCAGTTTAAACTGTAATCACTAAATCAAACCATTATAACATTTGTAAGGTCTATTTATGTATTTAAAATACATAGCCAGCTGTTAGAAGTGCACGTTGTCCTGGCGACAACTTAGAAGAAGATGCCGAATGCCGTCAGCTTACGACGCCTACGAAGCACACGTGAAAAGGCCTACGTGCGTTGTCTGCAAAGTTCTCTCAATGTGTGTGTGTGTGTGTGTTTATATGTGTGTTTGTGTGCTTGTATTGGTATCTGTGTGTGTCGCCCCAAAAGTGCCCTCATGCTTATTGAGTGCCAATTTTTATATCGTTAATGTGTTTATATGAGTGTGAGTGAGAGAGTGGGGTGTGTGTGTGGATTAAGCGTCTTTCTGCTTTATTTGTTGTCCTTATTCTTATGCATGCTGCTCAACGCAATTTACGATTAGCAATTCCCCCCCCCCCCCTGCTCACACTCTTGTTCTTTTCACCTTCAGGTTTTTTCGTATTTACATTTGTGTTTTGTGGCATCTGAAATCGTTTTATTTATTTGCCACAGTCAACCTACCGTCGCCCCCCACCCCCCCCTCCACCATACAAATTGCCTTACAACAACCACACACATATGTTTTATATGCCTTTGTCATTGCCATATTATTATAATTGTATGTGTGTGTGTGAAGTGTTTTATTTGTGTGCGTTTGTTATTGTATGTACATTCATTATGGCTTCTCTTATTGTTGTTGTTCTTTTTGCGGCTTTTAAGTGTCAAGACACTTGGCGCGTTCCTCTAAATGAATATTAATGTACCTTTAAATAAGTAACAAATAACTAAATGCTTTTCTTTCATATTCTCACCTTTTGTGTTAATGAATGTGAAAGAAAACCTGAATTTAACTTTTTAAAGATGCGATGCGATACAAAAGAAATTTCTTTGGCTGCGACTTTAGTTTTTTTTGTTATCAAAATACTTTTTTTTTCCCTTGTCCTTGAAAGTGTAGGGCATGTAGGATTTGAAATATTTGCGCAAGTAACAAGGGTCGCAGCTCACAAAAAAAAAGAAGATATAAACAATATACTTTATTGTTTTGAAGCTATAAAATTGCCCTTGCATGGCATCAATATACATAAATTGTGAAGCAAAATGATTGCGCTTTAGATCCTTAAAGGAAGAGAGAGAGAACCAGGGAGAGAGAGAGAAAGGGAGAGAGTGAGAGAGAAATGTAAATGTAAATATTTGGTTTGTGCTCTAAAATTAACAAGACACCGAGTCTCTAAAATTTTGATATGATATAAAATCATAGGAATGAGCCTTTATTTAATTTTAAGCAATGTAAAATATTTAATTTTCGCAATGGTTTTTAAGTTTTCAAGGTCTATAAAAGTTATGCAATAAAAAATTTTTTTAACAAATTTTTTAAAAATTTGTGTTAAATTATTAAATTTATGTAATTATTTATTTTTGTCTTAATTTTTTGTTTCACTAAAAACTAAGAAGTTTATATAAAGAAATATATAACAATCTTAAATGTTTTTTTTGATTAAAATGTGAAGATTTTTCAATTTGTTCCTGTATTCAGTACTTAAATTTCTTACCTATAGAAAAACACAAATGATTTAAGTGCTAAATAATCCTATTGATGAATATCCTTACAGTTTAAAGTCAGCCTTACTCAATATTCGGCGAAACTGTAATATATATTAGTCAATTAAGTTGATTTAATTGCATTTGCATATTTGATAAGCATTTGGTCAACTAATTAGTGGTATTGCCAATGCTACCACAATATCAAATTATTATTATATTGATGTAGCCACAAATTGCTAATAAACTGAGCAACGCAATTCACAAATTTTCCGAGTAAAAAATTCAACGATAATGATTCAACAAAATGAGCAGACATACAATTGAAATTGAAATTTAAAACCAAAACCCTAGAAAAACCAAAAAGTAAGCAAGTTTCTGGCAGAGAGCGTAAAAACATTCGAGAAAGTTAATATTGCCAAGGATAAACACTCGAGAGATGACAACTTGACGTAGTAACTGAAGCATCATCATCATCATCAGCAACATCATTATCATTATCATCAGCTCAGTGACGCGACAAGCTGAAAACGCGGATTTATTCTTTTTTTAATAAGCAAGAAATAAATATGAGAAAAAAATAAGTATGCGTATAAAGTTATTTCAGTTGCTTGGCAGGCAAGGATGGGAAGTCAACTTTGTTGTCGTTGTTGTCATTGTTGTTGTTGCTGTAGGTGATGATGTTGCTGTGTCAAAGAAATCTGCCACAAATTGCTGACAGATCAACCGACTCTTTCATTTCATCCCAAAAGGTAATTGAATTTCAGTGCCTGTCACGGCAACAAGAATATGCGAGATTTAAGCTGATTGAGTCAACATAATTCGGCAATGGCCGGATATCGAATGGCCAACAGAAAAAAAAGAGAAACAAACAGTGCTTAAAAGCCACACAATTTGCTTAAGCCCACACCTTGTATCCTGTATCCTTGTGCCTGCAGGCAAGCCAATTAATCTCCTTCATGCTTATCGCCCCACACACACACACACACACACACACACACACACAGATTGTGGCCAGAGTCCATGAATTAGTTCAAACAATCCCAATCTTTATTCGAAACCCAAAGACGCTTTTCGTCGCTCCCTTTTCCGGTTTCAAATTTGAGGTCGCGACCCATTTGCCATTCAACATTAACGTTCAAAGTTCTGGCCATAAAAGTCACAGCTGCAGAGGGAGAAAGAAAAACAGGAAGCGAGAGACAGAACAATGGCTTGGCATCCTGAAAAGTAGGCAACATTGTTGACTCCATTTGACATACAATATATGCATTAAAACTAATTTTATTGCTTAACGCACACAAATTTTACATTTATTGCAAGAATCGTTTTAAAATCTTTGGACATTCAATACAGATACATATAGAATATATTTACACAGTTTATGTATATGTACATAGAGGGGACAATACAATAAATAATGGGTAGTAATAGAATTTGCAATTGATTTGCTTTTGTTGTGAGTGCATTCGAATGCACGTAACTTGTTTGAATCTTACTTCGTTATAAATCTTAGTGTAATCATTTTAATTAAATTTTCGTTAGCTTAAAGCCGTGCAACGGCTGCAATACTTTAGTATATGGACACAGACACTGTTTTACGATCTTAGATATAAATATTTAATACTTATGAAATACAATAAAACGACTGCGACTACGACTAGACCATGGAACATAAAAGACGCATTAAATTCTTGCATATTTCTACTCTTATTTACAAGCTAAGGAACTGTGAGAAAGTCATCAACTTTATATTAACTTTGTAATCACTTTGCACACCAAATATTAACCAAACTGAACTCGCTCCATATTTTTCGGGAAGCATTTAAAGCAGTGGTGTCCAAACTGTTAAAAACTTAGGTCATAGTTCTGCCGACGTCGCAGCTGACACACGTACAGGAAGAGAGAGAGAATACGTGTGTACTATAAATAGCACATTCTGAGGCTTGTGCTCTCACGACGCGAGTGTTTGGCTTTTTATTCTCTCACGAAGCAGCTGATGGGCTGATGCTTTCAGATGTCAGTCTTTTATCATACACATCATACACTGCAACTAATGCTTTGCTCTCTTTACTTCGCAACTGTAATGATGCGAAGTTTCAAATATCCCTACATTAAAAACGTCTCGTTCACTTCGTGTTTCGCTTTGAGTTTGGACACCACTGCTTTAAATTGATATGGTCAAGTTTTGGTGCAAAATGTTTTTAAGATTTTGGATACCGACAAATTGTCTGACAATCTCTCCTTACTGACAAGTTCTACTTGTGTTGAATATTTTAATGAATTCTAGTTCATGGTGTTATGTATGTATTATGCTAAACTTGGCTTAATGCAGCTAGTTGTTCCTGTTCCTGTAAGCTCCGTGGAGGTAACTGCGACCTGGTCCGCTCTTAGTTTAATGGCGACTCCTGTATCCGGTGTGCCAGCTGTGAGTCCTTAAGCGACCCAAACTCACCGAGGGGCGCAAACTCATAGCCCGTGAGGGAGGGGTCATTATGGGAAACGGCCGTGATGGCTGACGCTCCATTAAGGCCGCCATTGGGCAGCGTTGTAATTGTTGTCTCCTGCAGGCGACAGCTACTATATGAAGGGGGTGCTGTTAGGGGGTGGTTCTTTTCATAACTGAGCTCATAGTTGAGACTCACCTGCGCACGGTGCTCTGATAGCAGGAGTGACGGGACTGATAACGCTTCGAGGCTGTCGAGGTCAGCGACGTGTCCCGGTGCATGCAGAACGTGTCTCGCTTCTTGCGTCGTCCGCTCGCTCCCCGACAGAACAGATATCTGGAGTGAAGTTGGAGTGAAGGTGGATTGGCATTGGGATTGGGTATTGATTGGTTATTGAATTGGCCAAACGTGAAAAAACAAGGGGGGAAGCAATCAAACACGAGTCGAAGCATAAAGCACATTTCAGAAACAATTTATTGTCTGCGATTTTTTATTGCAATTTGAAAAGGAAGTTGAAGGAAGCATTATTGCAATTTTGTGTTCATTGAATGAATTCATCAAGAAAAAGAAAGGAAATTCCGTTTTAAATTCCATTTTGCAAAAGGAAACTTTCATTGTTCTAAAAAACAATAAACTAATACACCCTGTGAAATAAGTATATGTGCAAAAAAAAATTGTAAAAATATTTTTGTTAGTACTTTATTTTATGATTTTATTTAAAATTGCTCAAATGGCACTTTTTGTATGAAAAGGAGGAGAAAGGGGTTAAAATAGTCATTTTTAGGATTTTCAAAAAATTATAAAAAATACTAGCAAAAATATTTTTGAACATTTTTTTTGCAGTCACTCTTAGAACTGTTTGAAGAATTTTTTTGCATCAAAATATTTTTTGTAAAAAAACGAGAAAAAAAGTAGAAAAAAAACACTTACAAAAATTCTAAATTTTCCATGGGTATTTCATGGGTCAAAGAAATTTTTGTGTCATTCAAACGGAAATAAAATGATAAGATTATTATTGCATCAAATCTTTTGTGTTAAAAGTATATTTTTTTTGAATAACTTCATCCACATATACTTATTTCCCCGGGGTATGTGAATTTATTTGGTTGTACAAAAAATTACAAGACCAACTGTCTATGTGGGAACGTAACGTCAATAACATCATTTGATTTTTCCAACATTTTTTTTGTTTCAAGAATAAGTACAGAGTCTCTTGCAGTCGAGCTTGCTCAACTGTAGTATTTTCCTACTAGCTCCAAAAATTTATATTATTTACAACTTGCTTTTTATCTCTACAATGTTATAAACATTTTAATTAAATGCTTTTCTTTGATAATATGCTTTATGCAATCAATGCAAACAATCAACTTTAACAAATTCCATCAGAATTGCAATCAAAAGTCAACAGAACTTTCACGCACAATCTCAACAATGAAATGAGTTTGATTTGTGTCAGAGGGACATGAGTTTTGTGAAGTTCAAGGAAAAGTTTAAAGTGTCTACGTGTTGTGTTTCATTGTTAGATTGTTTGTTAGTTTGTGAGTTGAAGTGTGAGTTGAAGATACAAATTGCAAGTTTGCTTACGCTTACAGTTACAGTAATATTGATTGTTATCGGTTAACGGTTATCGGTTATCGTTATCAGCTGCAGTGAGGTGAATGAACAAATACCTATTGAAATGCTTGCGAAACGCCCCGCTCACAAAGTAGAGGGCCACCGGATTGGCACAGCTGTTCGCAAAGGACATGCAGAATCCGACGATACGCATCACATGCCAGAACGTGTTATAATCGTCTTCTGCTGTTGGCCTATAAACGGAAGTGGAAATGGAAATGGGGTAAAGGGAAAGGAGGAGAATTGTAACAATGTATGTGCATGTTAAACTAATGGAGACATAAGCAACAACGACAAGCTAGAAATTGATTGACCAGCACACAAAACGGTTCGCAACGCATCGCATGATGAGCACATTACTCATACGCAATGTGAGCCAGACAATCTCTCTCTGATAAAGTCAAGCATGGACAGACAGCCATAAATCCCTGGCATCCTTTTTGTGTATCCCTTTTTGCATATTTCCAGACGCTTGTCGTTGTTATGGTTGAGTGAAATGTCGCACTTACCAGTAGTAGAACCAGAGAAAGAAGACGTGATAAGGCAGAAAGCAAATACCAAAGATGACAACAAATGCCAATACGGTTACGGCAACTTTGCGACGTGCTCGAACCTGAAACAGCAATGCAAAAAAAAAGATGATTCAATTACAATAACAGTATCCAAAATGAAAAAAAGTGGATTTTCTTGAATAAGAATTATTTTTTTATTTATGGCGAAGGTAAATCCTAATGCATAAACATGCCTTCAATTATATATATCAATCAGCCTTCAATCATGCGTCTTTAACTAAGTTTAATTGATTTTTTATAGCTTTTAATCAAGATCAATCAATCATACATTAATCAAGTGGGCTTAGTTTAATAGAAATAATCTTATGCAAAAACTATAACTAAAACGTATATTTGAAGCGTATCAATCAACATCAATCACAATCATTCATACATCAATCAAGTAATGAAAATGTTATCATGCAAACCTATTACAATTAGTGCATACTAAGCGCTATCAATCATTGTCAATCGCCATCAATCATGTTCAATCAATATATTTTACAGTAACAAAATTCAACCCACAAACTGAAATTATTACTAATTAAACATCAATCGCCATCAATCAAAACTCACCTGCCGTACCGCACCCTGCATTTCGCCAGGAACATTCGCCGAGTACATCAAGTGCAGGGCAATCAGGATATAGAAGACGGCTATAATCACCAGTGGAATGGCATAATAAACCAGAAAGTGCAACGTGACCATCAACTTGGCATAGTTAAAGCCCCATTCCTCCGGAAACGGATAACAGATGACAATCGATTTCTCCTGATTGATGCCAATAGGCTACAAAGCAAGGATATCAAAAGTGGTGAAAGTCATATAAACTGCAAACTGTATTAATCACCTTCAGGTTGCTGCCAATCAACGCTGGCAAGCCACAAAGAATGGCCAGAAGCCAAATGGAAACGGCAATGGCCAATGTCATGCGAGTAGCACGGCGTCCGCCACCTGTAGGATAAAGAATAAGTAGATTCAATTGGTTTATTTTTGATACAATGTGGATCAAGTTTCTTACCATGCGCATGAAATTTGCGCAACGGATCGACAATAGCAAAGTATCGATCACTGGAGAGAGCCGTGAGTGTGAAAACCGAGACACCAATGGACACATCCTTCATGAACTCCGAGACGCTGCACAGGAAACTGCCCCAGGGCCAATACTCGACGGTGTAGATGGTGGACACCAGCGGTACAGTGGTCACTATGACTAACAGATCAGCTAGCGCTAGGGAAAGTATATAGCTGAAGAAAGAGAAGTGCAATTAAAATAAATTTATATTCAAAAATTTAAATTTATAAATATTAAAAATAAATATGATAACTTGATGAAGATAAGAAATGCATCAAAAAATTTAACATTATAGCCAATATATACATATTTACTCCAGGGCGCAATGCGATCTATATCAATTGTCAAATACAGAATTTTATTGTCTTTTATGCCTAACCTATTTTATTCTTATGTTTATTTACAAAGTATGAAATATTCGTATGTTACATATGTTATTTACAGTGTATGTTATATATTAGCATCGAGCTGCTCTGTACATTTAACAGCCGGAAGCAAATCGGCGATAATTACATAAAATTATTATCTAATCCGTATTCCTGCTACAACATCAAGCTCAAATCGGATAATATTGCCTTAAATATTCTGAAACTTACTTAAAAATGTGTATACCTTTGCAATTGTAAATAGACATTTACATTTACATTTACTGAATATCGATAATATCGAGAAAAATGGAGTTATAAAATTCACCATAAATAAAAGCTATGTTTCACATGATTACTTAGCGCCCAATAAACGATACCGGTCATTTTGTCCGTCGATTGTAATAAATGTCACCATATCAAGCTTTCCTTATGCCTTTTTCTTAGGATACAATAATTTTATACAACCTCCAGGGGTGGAAGTAATAGAATGATTGGAATTTAAAATGAAAAAGTCAACAATAAAGTCCAACAAAGCCAACACGTTAGCGATTTCGGGCGTTCCCCACTTGAGATAAACAGACTGACCCTAAATTTTTCCATTTTGCCAAGGGTCGCTAGCACGTGTTACTGCGAACTCGCTGATTTATGTAGTTCAACTTCAGGCACATCTGCGTTCCTGCCACTGTCATTGAATTGAGGCTAATGTTTTTACAGCAGTTTTGTCAGCTCGCGATGATAAAATTGATTTATATTTAGATTTTATTAAAAATATTTCATGACCAAAATATTTTCAAGTCTCGTTTTCGCATTTTTAAAGACAATTTTGTTTAACATTGAAGATAATTATGTATATTAAGTATGCGACTTGTTGTGCAAAGTTAAATTATTTGTAAAGTTTTGATTTATAGCTTTTCTAAGTTCAAGTTTCTACAATCGAGATGTGGTAAAAGCTAAGCAGGATACAGAGAAATGTAATGTGAATGCATCATTCGATTTTATCATCACTTCAGACTTCAGGCTGAGATGAAAATGAATTGCGGTTGTAACTCAGAGTGTGATCTCATATAGTTATTTAACTTTTATTCCACGTCCCTTGCAATAAATAAGCTGCATGTGGCACGCTATTTGTGCAACATCAAATTACATTTGTGTGGCACTGTGCACTGCCAACGACCGATAAGCATTTCGCCCGTCTGGCCAAAAGCGGAGCTCATGCTGCTGTTGCTGTTGGTCTCTCCTAACCGTGGCCAACTTATCCCGACTCTTGGTTCTGGTTCTGGCCATGAAATGCAATTTCAACTTAATGTGATCAGTTGACATTTCCGTTTGCTTTTTGCTGAATTATAAGTATGCAAGTTTTTTATGGCAAACGTGTGCCAAGTGCAGCTTTTACTTGATGTATTCGTAGATACTCTGTAATTGAGAGACTGAAAGAGAGCTTAACAACTTTTTACAGGGTATCTATTGGTCGCATTCCAAATTATGTTTGGCATTTCTTTAGTAAACGCTCCATTGATAACAAAGTTATAAGTACTTAAATGCAGCTACTTAAATTCCACTCAATTAATTGCTCTTTAACTGTGGAATCATCGAGTGGCAAAGGTCAAAGTCAGAGCAATATTGTCGAGTGCGTTGTTAGCAATATTTTCACTTTCAGAAATGGCTTACACTCTTGCCAAGAGTTACACACAGTGGTTGACAGTGAACTGTGTTCCGTTTAAAATGTCAGTTAAGTTTAATATTTTAATTGGACGCTTGCGGGATGTTGACAAGATGTTGTTGACGGACCACAGACCACTGCATCACTGAATGTGACTATCAATGTTAACAGCTTTCAGCGTGTTAATTATGAAATTGTGCCAACGGACACAGAAAAGTGCGTAGACAGACTGAAAATAATATAATATTTACAATCAATTTATGTCACTAATTTAACTCAGATCCCAATAAGAATAGTTCCTTCATTGCAATCCTGAAAGATAGAGTGAGATACAAAGCAGAGATGCTAACATAAGCAAGATCCCAAAACGAATATTTCCTTCATTGCAATCCTGTAAGACAGAGAGAGACAGCTATCTGTTCGTCATTCTTCTGTTATGTTACATAGTAGACATGCTAACATAGCAGCCAATTTTAACAGCTGCATATTTTAACAGCTGTCAATATTAATGTATTTTTGCGATTAAATATGTAGATAAAATTTTACTTTAGAGCTGCATAAACTGTAGACAACGTTACTGCCATAAGATTAATAAACTCCAGCAAAATTGATACGCATAGTGCAGCTCATAAAAAGGAATAATATAAAGTTGAGCTGGATTTAAAGCCAGCTTACATTATGAAACTCTTAAAGCGCTCAAAAGTAGGCAACATCTTTGTGACAAGTCGCATACGTTAGCATTTTCGTGGCACATCAACAGGCGGCACATGATTTTAGCCATGACTGAATCGCATTAAACGCTACGCCTAACAATGCCCTGATTTATGGCATTCAATTTATGCAAAAACAAAAATACCCAAATACACACACACACACGCACATACAAACATGACTAATTAGTACGCACAACAAGCCAAAGTGTAGTGTTTTGGCATTTTGTGGCAACATTTGCGGCCACAAGAGTTACGAACGAGCGCGTATCTGCTGCGACAGTGAAAATCGTAAGTAAGTTCCTGGGAACAACATTGTCGCCACAATTCAGAGCTCACCATGCCCACATCCTTAATTAGGTGCGTTGGCATTTTCTGGCCTCGTAAAATTCGACTCTGTGCGCATAATTTAAAACACGCATACACTTTGTACACAGAGGTTGCGCATAATTAAATTCACTTTAAGTTGGCCATAAATCAAAGTAGCATTTTCAAGCATAAAATCGTTAAATGGGTAGACTAGGTAATACTCTGCATTTAAAAATAGATAACTACAAATGTACAAATGTTATATATGTATAGAGATAAAAATCAATGCCTTACATTTTCAATTTCTAATATTTCAGTAATTACTCAACTTCGAATACCCTGCAATCTGAAAAATTACATAAGCGGTATGCTGACATTATCAATCAAACACTGCTAGCGAAATTTAGATGGACCCATCTTTAAATACCTTTCACATGACTAAAATAAAGATAAGATAATGGTAATATTCATAAATGTCTTAAGTAGTCATTAAAATCTGAAAAATATAATTTTATATATATTTATAAACGATTCTTTTAAAATTTTTTGAGCTTTCCGTTTTTGTATTCTAGCAGGAACCCGGTTTTACATACCCTGTATCCAAGGAAATGGACATAATTGTTTGTCTTCTAATTTGGTTTCCCTAAAATACCCTGCAATCAAAACTAGGATAATATCTCTTTTCTATAAATTTTACTTCATAATTGAACACTTAAATACTGAATCAAAGTTAGAATCAGATACCTTGTATCCTTAAAATGATTTTCAAACTATACCTTCCGCCTAAATGTCTCAAATAAAAATAAAAATATTTCTACTTTTGAAAAATGAACTTTTCAATTTCGATTTAATAGGGTATTTACTAGTAGACTCACGTGTTTGGCACATTGCGCATCTGTCGCACGCTGAGAAAGACCACAATCAGTGTCCCATTGCCGAGCACGCCCACCACGAAGATTAGGGCGAACAGTACGGGCACAATGTAGGTCTCGGGTCGTCGACCATAAGGTACGTAGGGTGTCTCAGTGGTCATGGCCATGCTGATGTTATCATCAAAGAGCGACGTCGTCTGTGCCGCCGTCGTCATGGCCAACTCCAGCAGCATCCGCGTGCCATTGAGACTGAGTGAAAGCGGTGACTCAGAGCCACTCGCATCGGTGGCCACAGTCACAGCCATATCCACATTCACATCCACATCCAGATCCAAGTCCGTTGAGATGCTGTTTAAGTCACTCAGCAATCGACTTGTCATCGCAGCGCAAATTGTTTTCTATTGGTTTGGCTTCGTTTTCGAAACTATTTAAGCGTTAACAATTAATTTAATTTCCTCTCGCCTCGTTTCCTCGTTTTCTCTTGCATCTTTTGCTTTTTTCTCCCCGGTGAGTTTTTTATTCCCATTCGCTGGCAAAATGCATGCAAATGCTTTTTATTCTTTTGCTGCAAACTTTTCTGATGGAAATGCGCAGCGATAAATTCTACAGATATAGATGTAGTTTTCTCTTTTTTTGTTGGTTTTGTTGGTTCGTTGCGCTGTAAACAAAATAAATGGAAACAAACGTACTGTGAAATGGGTTTAATTGTAGATATTCGTTTAAATCAAACTGGGCATATTTGCATCGAATATTTCAGCTAACTAAATCTTTGCGTATTCCGATTGAATGCACAAATCGAGACACTGAAAACTAACAGGCAAAAAACTATTTCGATAAAGTTACTCACAATATTTAAAGCAGGGATGCCCATCGCCTATGCACACGACGCGCATTTGTTTTTGTTTTGCACATAGGATATGGGAAGTGTGTGAGAATACACATTGGTAAGCTTCTGGCGCACATTGGCAAATTACACAAACAAATTTTGCACATTACGCTTTCGGTTGTCTTTTGTTGCTGGCAAAACAAGAACAAATCTTGCATTTTTGCTTTCCCTCCACTTTCGTTGCTGGCAAAACAAAAACAATTGCATTGCATCGTTTTGCTTTTGTTAATCCGAATGTATTTTGTTGTTGTCTTATCGTTTGGTGTACACCGAAAAAGAAGAGGTTTTCTTCGTTGTTTTTTTTTTAAGAAACATGTTCCTATTTTTTTCTGTGTACACATTAAAATAAAAAAATTATCGTTTCATGTGTGTGTGCGCATTTTTTTATTTGTATTGATGCGTGTACATCCAAAAGGCAGATTGGGCACCCCTGATTTAAAGTATTTAAATAACATTAGTGTATTATGAAATTTGTATATTAAAACATTTTTGATTACATATTTTTGAATGGAATTCTCATTTGTCGGTTGAACAATTTTCAGCTTTGTTCATGTAAATTTTGTTTGACGTCCTGGCTATTCATAATATTTGAAGAGCATTCGTGTGTGGATTATTTGTCAACTAAAAAGAAATTTCTTACGCGTAGGAGTTTGAATAGTTACCTGAACTGTGTGGCAAATGGCAGAGGGGTCATATTTTTATGGCAGTTTAATGTCAGCGGACTCCTAAAGAAATCAGAGATTTCAATTATCTGGATTTCTTGCAGTTGTCCTTCACCCCACAAACAAGTAAACCGAGATAAGAGCGCCTCAAGCGCCATTGAAATTTGCCAGGGCGTCAGTAGCATTTTATGACGCACTGTTTGTGTGTGTGTGCGTTTAATGGCTGGAAATGTAATGACTGTATGCGAGGAGGATTTGTCCTCGAGCAGCAACTGGATAAGAATATAAAGTCGCCGTGGCCATAATTCTGCAACTTAAATCTGTCGTCTGCCGTCGACGGTGAGAAACTCTTTTGCAATTAGCTGCAAAAACACAACCACACACACACACACACCCAGACAATTCATTTTAATTTCCCTGTGTTTGCTTTAATTAGAAACTCAAACGCATAACTTGCACTCACATCATATACATATTTATTTTCAGTTTCCAGCTGCAGACAAAAAGTCCATTGAGCTTTAGTTTCCACAGCGCAAAAGAAAGATTGTTCCGACTCATGCAACCGGATGTTGCACGGATGGTGACCTGAACTTTTAAGCCAAACAAAGGTGAAAACAAAAGCATTTCAAATGCATGCCAAAATTGCTTGAAATCATTTGAGACTATTAATCTTTTTTCTAAATAAAACTCAAAAATATATATTTCCGTCATTTAAAAAAAAAAAAATCAATTTGCGAACAAAAGTCAAATTAAAATGTATCCAAGACAATGCACAGTAAGGTCGTTGATCATTTTACCTTGAAAAGATCATAACTTTTGAACCAAATGAGATAATTAAAAATTACTTTGGAAGAGATAATTAAAAAATTACTTTGGTAGACGATAGCTCTCCTGTTCAGAACTGTCCCGCAGTACACTAGCTTAAAAACGCTTCAGTATTCATTTCTCTAAAAAAATATACAAGGTTTTGTACCCGTCCGTGTCTAACTTTTTACGTAAAATCAAAAAAACTAAGGCAACCTCACAAAAAAACACGCGGCTTAATTGCATATTTCGTCCGATTGTTCCTATGGCAGCTATATAATATAGTGGTCCGATGTGAGCCAAATTTGGTCTGGATGTATAAGACTACCCAAGATTCATTATATGTCAGATTGGTTAAAATCGGACTACTATATCATATAGATGCCATAGGAATTAGGTCGATATATGCAACTCTAATCTAACCGAAAAAAAAAACAAAAAAAAAACTAATATTTTCAAAAAAATTTCTTAAAAATGTTTTTTTATTTTAACTTTTTGAAAATAATTTTTAAATATAAAAACCTTTAAAACAAAACAAAATAAAATCAGAAATTTTAAAAAATATTTTTTTTAGGTGCCATAAAATTTATTTTTTTCACAAGTTTCAACTTTGATAGCCCCTAAGTAAATATCTAGGAGGCGTGCCACTTTTCTTAAGCACTTATTTTATAGGTTGAAGAATTATCTATCATATGCCGTATACATTTTTTTATTATCTCTTTTGGTTCAAAAGTTATGATTTTTGCAAAGTAAAATGAGCAACGGCCCCACTGTGCAACGTTGCGTATGAGCAATAATGAAAGGGGCACAACTAATTTGCATGCCGTAGACCTTAAAAAGGAAAAATAAAGAAATTTGTTCACAAAATTATAATTGTGATACATATTGTAACACTTTTTATTTTGACTACATTTTAAAGCGAAGAACTATTTATTTTACTTGCTTAACTTAAATTTCCATTGGCTTTAAAGCCTTAATTACCCACTTTAAGAGTATATAAAATTTCCGGTTGCAATAAAACTTATGTTCCATAGCATTTAAATGCATAAATTCCTTGTGTCAGGTGGAAGTAATCCATGCTATGCAATAAATCAAATTGAATTGAATAAAATGGAAAATTCTTTAATAGCTAAGAGGGTTAGATTTCACTTTGCCAAAGTTTAGTCCATTTTAATGAATAAATATTAAAAGATAGTTTCAATATAGATACAAAATAAAAAGAACATTTAAGGGTAAGATATTTACTGTGATACTCCATCAATATGAAAAGGCAATTTCTGCCGCACAGCTAATTAAGTTTGGTTGCAAATTCACTGAGAGAAGCGTTCAATGCAGTCAAGTGCAAAGAGTTTTCCAAGAAAACTCGTTCAGCTGCGGCATTGTTCAAAATTAAAGAATAGCTAAACTTTCAACAGCACGAACAAGTTTCAAGTTTCCGAGAATTACATGTTTATTTTGTGCAAAGCAATTTCAGTTTCAGTTTTATTGTGTATCTTAACTGGCCCCATTTTGCGGCAGATCTAATGATGGAAATTGATTTTTAATGAATTTATGACATTGCGCAGTTTTTCCTAATTGATGCGCTCAATTAAAAAACAATTTGGGGCCCATTGAAATTATTGCAAAAATGTGAAAATGATCTAGTTGAAAGTTCTCAAATCAATTACCACGACAATGTGATAGCATCTATCGAGCATCAAGTATCTTGGTTGGAAACTAATTTAATGCTTTATTCTTGAGAGTGAATTTAGTGCTAACGAGTTGTGTGGTAAATTTAGTTGCCTCCTTGAAATTGATAAAAGTGGAAATCCTTCGTAACGATAATAATCGTATTTATTTCAGAAGCATTTACATTTGATTTTGATGCTGTCGCTATGGGAGAATTTTTGACAATATATTTCTATTAATTTATTTTCCCAATTTCAATACTGTGAAATATGCTTTTAAAAACAAGCGGGAAAGGCTATAGTCAAGTTTCCGTCTATAAGATACCCGTTACTTATTTAAATAAAAAGAAAATATTTTTTATTGCATACTTTTAGGCACGAATTTAATATGAACTGTACTCCAAATACGAATAACTTTTTGAATTTACTCTTAATTCCCGTGAGTTCTTAATGTGTATCTTTTATCTTTTGAAGACTTAAGCATTAAGTACTCCTCTATAATCTGAAGCGATTTAATTGCAAAATTACTCATTTAATTGTAGCAAAAGTTAACTGTGAACGGCATGATGTTAAACTTTTGATTTCAGGCTGGAGAACAAAGAGAACTAATTAAGTGTCCTGAATGAGAGCAGACGAAACCATTGGCATTGTACCATTTCAATTTCATTTCAATCATTTGCTAAAGTTACAGACGTGAAAGTGAAGAAAGTCTTTTACATAATTTTCTGGGCTCGTTGTGCGAGGACCTTTGATAAAGTTGGGCGCCCAACAAAATGTCAACCTTGTTGTTGTTGTCGCATTGTTTGTCGTTCTTGTAATTAATTTGTTAGCACAATGCCCGAGAACAGCCTCAAGGATGTCAGCAACAGCAACAGGACAAGTACATAAGTTTATTAGTACAAGGATATACATACATATTTGTGTGTTTGCTATTCACTTAAGCTAATTGAAAAATTTACAAATTGCACGGAAATTGAACGAGTAATTTGCATAGAAAGTATCATAATTTATAATTGGATCAAATTTCCTTGCACAATTCAATTTGTACAATACACTTTAAATAATTCGGTAGCTCGACGAGTATTTCACATCCATCTAACCTGTTAGGCTATATAAAAAAAAAACAGCAAAAAATAAAGCCGGAAAAAGAAAAGTCTATTGATTTATGACAAGTCGGTCGCTCGCTTATCTGACGACCATCTGGATACCACGCATTTATGAACTCTCCCATTGAGTGTGTTGCCCTTTTATACACACACACACACACACACACACACACACACACATATGGGGTGGGGAACTGACACGAGTGCGAGCGAGTAGCTTTTGATAAATCAATGCAATTTATCAAACAGTTCACTTAAAATCTGTCGCATGTTTTCGGGCACCCGACACTTTTATCTCAACACAAACATTCCGCACACACGTCCCCAATCTCCAAATCCATTTTCACTGCGAGTTCGTATGAGTATCTTATCTGTCAGTTCGTCGTTTGGGGCTTAGTGCGTCTCCAAATAAATACAGTTAAGTCTTTTGGCTCGCACCCCAAAAAAATATATGCTGTCATAAATAACGCGAATCAGCAGCATTTTACAGTCTCTCAGTTTTACTCATTGTTTTCTGTCTTTACGTGTGTCTGAGGATTCCTTGAAATATACGATACTGTTGTCTGCAGGCTACCTATGTATGTATGTATGAGTATCCTTTTTCGCGCCCTTCAGACACAAAGATTTGTGACTGGCCATTTGTTTTGCTACCATGTAATTGAATATGCCCAGGGCGTGAGTTTCTGGGAAAAATATTACACCAAATACATTTGTAATGGAAGAATAATAATTCGGGAAAAAGCCCCTAAAATAATAAGCGAGGTAATAAGAATAACATAACGTAAACATAAGAATAAGTCAAAGGTCTGACATTTTAATTAACATAAGCCTGCTACAGCCCACGCTTAAGTCTCTTCCAAGTCGAGATATCCTGCGTTATTTTTCAACGCCTTCCTGGCAGCTCCTGCAATTTACCTGCCATTTGATAAATGCCACGAAAGTGCTTTAATTAGCCTCAGCATACTCTAAAAGTAAATATAAATTATTTGCATATAAAAAAATAAATAAATAAATAAACATAAAATAAAATTTGCATACTTAACAAGGTAAAAGCGCTGTCTATACAATTAAAAGGTATAAGTTTAACAGTCTGGCAACGCTGCTAATTGTTTGCTCATCACTATTAGGTCAAACATCTATGCATCTCGTTTTGTCCTACATATTTATGACAGCTGCCATCGCAAAAGTCTTTTTGCCATTTTTATAATAAACTGAGACGAACTTTAATCGAAAGATAAACCTTAAATTCCATTCAGCAGAATGTGAATAAATTGACAAACACTCTGACTGAGTAGTTAAATTATAGCCCTTACTCTCAAAGCAGCCATAAAAAATCAAATTTAAAGCAGCTCTTTAGCCATTGAATATTATACATACATACATAGTTGTATTTCAATCCATATTTCACATTCCTCAGCATGGCTAATGGAATTTGCGGTTTATATGCGGCTTTAAGGCTTTATCTGTTTTATATTCTGCTCATGAAAATGACATTTGATTTTAAATAAAAAGTGTGCTTGATAGTTATTATCTACATAATTTATCTAATAGTCTTTATGAATTTCTGCGTCTGAAAGTATGCTTTAAAATTGCTTGCGCCGGAAATCGACTGTCACAACGAATTGCGATGAGATTTTTCCGTCCCCTTTTGAGCAGCAGGCGTAAAAAAATATTATATTCCGTCATTCTATTGAACAATTTCCTCAGCATGAAAACGCAATTTAAACCGACCAAAGTTGGCAATGGGCGCAATGGGCGTGGCAGTCAATCAATGGCCCAGTAAGTGACAGCAACTTTAGATAACAGCTGCGCCTGCATCTAATGTCGCTTAATAACAATGCTTGGGACTCTAACAATAGGAATTTCATTGCAAATTCGGCTAGGCTATGTACGAGGTTGGGCTGATAAGTCATTGGAATTAGTAGAAAAACGTAATTTATCTAATCAAATTATAATTTTGATATACATATAATGTAATTCATCAATTGGTGGCTGATTAAGTTTTATTTTTACTACATTTTATTGTAAACAACTTTGTCAAAAATTAATTTTCATCGGTACACACAAGAGTATAGTAACCACGGCTCTCTGGATTTAGCCATCTGTGACTATTATCTATTCTTAAATTTCATATAAATACCTCGGTGAAGGAAAATTTCACTCATTTGAAGAGTTTATCTTTAAAAAATATGACTCGATTCTTAACGAATTTTATCATTTGAATAACATAAAAAAGTTGAAGGACCGTTTAATAAAGTTATCAAACTATTTAGTTGATGTAAAGTAGAGTTAGTTTATTTAAAAAAGCTGCATATTCTAATGATATATCAGTCCACCCTCGTAAGTAAAACCTACTGCAGTTTTAGAGTGCATTAGTTTTGGGCTAAAAGTTTATCTGGCTAACAATGGCAATTTGAATTGCAATTGTCTGACAAATCAGAGTCTCGAACTCGTTGCATATGTATATAAAACTTTTAAGCACGCAACGGCTGCAAATTGCAAGGAACAACGAGGAAAACGTGCTCTCAAAATCGAATTCGCCCCAATTTCTCTACAGTCAATTACAATTACATTGCAAGCAGCAAATTAATGAACATATTATTCAAGTGATGCAATCATGATAAAATATTTTATTGGAATACTTAATCTATTTGTTCAAATGCGACATGTGTGGAGCGTAATGAAGACAAGAACATTAAAATTCTGATGCTGCTGCTGTTGCTGTCATCATCCTTAGTACTCATGAGTACTCATTCTTATTCAGCCTTATTTAATTAAAGCTCATTCTGTGCTCAGTGCTGGTATTTAAGTTTTGCCAATGAACTTCGCACCATTTGCTGTTTTTATTAGCGTAAATTCTGAGCACTTGCACTTGCCATTGGCACTGGCTAATTGTGCACTAAAAGTGGCAGTTTTTTTGTTTTTTCTTTTTTTATTTGAGTGTGCTATTATATCCTTATAAAGGGCATATTACAATAGTCCCTCTATATGCCAAATGAGGCAAGTGTAAATTAAATTAAATTAATTTACTTAATTTAATCAAAAGATATACATAAATATACTTAATAGTGAAAATAAAATAAAATAAAAAGAAATAAATATTTTTATTGAGATACAAATTTGAAGCCAGTATATTATGTTATTTTTATTTTTACTTACAGATTATGTTATGCGTATGTTATGTTATTTACAAATACAGAATGTTCTACTCTTCTATGTTTAGCCTATGTTCTTTTATGTTTACTTACAGAGTATGTTATGTTCGTATGTTATGTTATTTATAGTGTTTGTTGCATATAACAGCGAGATGCAAATAGGAGGAGATTATTGCATTTAATTATTATCGAAATGCCCATTTCTGCTACAAATTATGTACTTTTTGCTAGCTTTATCGGTTGACATACATATATTTCAAGTGTATAAAAATGTCAGTATTCCGCATGAAAATCGTTCCTTTGTGATTTTTTTGTATTCCAAACACTTGGGCGTATTCTTGCACATGTAAATGAAGTGCCTGGCTGTGATTTATGCACTTGTGTAATGGTGTTTCCACATAAATCCAGTAGAAGACCTGCTCCGTTGTTGTGTGTGACAATAAGCAAATAACAAAGAATACCAAGGCAAAGAAAGTACGAGTAGTACCTGATTCAATTGTTAAATGAACAGGCTTTGGTCAATTTCACAGAGTGAACATGACCATTACACTTAAATTTAAATACACTTTGCGAATGCATTTAAATTGATGGATTTGCTCCTTAACTACATCGATAACTCAATCGATTTGTGCATTACAGAGACCACTGTCAGTGACATGAACACCCACTGAGCTGGTACTCAGCTATCTAGACATGGATTGATGCCTGTCTAAACAAAAAAAAAGATGGTGCCTTATTTTCGACCGGCAGATTTTAGATTTCTTTCTTTGCGTCTGCTGCTCATTAATTCAAATTTCTTTTTATGTGGTGGCACTTTTTATCTTGTCTTGAGCCATATTCTTGATAAAGAACGCGGCAGAACCTAAATGCCGGCAATTTGCATAATTCATGCCACAATTCTGTGAATTTCACAGTTTCTTACTCTAGTTTGTTGACATCTCTTTGATGGGCGGGCAGCGAGTGAAACGCGCTTCATCAACAGCAACAGTTTGAATTTGAATGCCTCTCGACACATAAATTATGCTGGATGGTCGTTTGCCAAGTGACAGACAGACAGGCAGACCGACAGACACTCTCTTTCTATCTTGGTCTCCTCCATCACCCCAGAGCACAGAGTCATCAGCAGATACATACATATATCATTTTCATTTTGTAATTTGTCTCTCATTCCTCATTCCTCATCCTGTGACTAGGTCCATTTGTGCCCGTCGGCCCACAGTTAATTGGTTGGGTGTCGGCAATGGCCCTGCTAGTATTAAATTACATGACAGCATACATGAAAGTTAGGAGGACGCGAGGACAGAAGTTCGCCCTCCTACCTCCAACCCCCCCGCCAAACAGACAGCGACTCATTAAATGTGTGTGAAAAAAACCGTTTGTGGGCTGTCATTTATGAATAATGCGGCAGATTCAATTTGGCTTATGCAATTTCGAATGGCGCTAAGAATCCGGCTTTCACTTTTGGCCTAGTTAACATTAAAGTAACATTAATAAGTTTACAAGGCAGATTAAAGTGATTAAGCCAAAATCGTTTTTATACAAAAAACTATGTATTTTGCAAATCTTTAAAAATTTCGATATTTTATCCAGTTTCAAAAAAAATTATTAATACAAAATTTATTTAATTCATTTTTATTCAGTTTAAATAATAATGTAAATAAATTCATAAGGACAACTTTCTCCTTTTGAATTACTTTATTCTTACAACACTAAACTCAAATCAAATCAAAATAAAATGTATTTCTTAAGTAAGTGAAAAGTAAATTGCAAAACAATAAAGCAAGAGCTTTTAATAATTAAGCCACATTTCTGTTGCTTCACTTCAATCCACAGAAGGGTCAGTTATAAATGTCATAATTTGAGAACTTTATCTTCAAACACAGCAATGGAATGGGACGTGTAATGATAAATTCATTTCAACTCTGAGAACTCACCAAACCAAACACACTTAATCTATAGTAGATCCCTTTGTGCTCTGTGAATCTGAAGCAGAAGTCGTTGCCATTTCATTAATTCCAAGCGCGTGCGCTTCTCAAAATTATCTTGGCGAAAGTATTAAAAACGTCAGCTTCGGTTGGTTAATTAATGAGATTGTCGAAACAATTCTGGCACGCGCCAAAATAGTAAACAATTAACAAAGTGTTTAATATATTATATTATAATTGTTTATATAAAATCTGGCAAGTTATACAAAAGCCTATATTGATAATGTGCTGACAATCTAATAACGCTAATTGCATTTTGGATTCAGAGTCAGATCAGAGTCTCAAATATTGCATACTTATTGGAGCTAATTTTTAAACACTACCATTTAGTAAAATTTCAAATTTTAGGATGTGACTGTTGCTAAAACTAAAATAAAAAAATGTTAATAACAATATATTTTTCCGATTTTTACTGTCCTAATTTCTAGTTGGAATTTTAAATACCACTGTATGTTTACTTCGTTGAAACGTTCAGTAGTTGGGAATTTGTTTAGAGTTTTCGCCAAAATATAAATTTTTAAGGAATTTGATTTTTGAATAACTTTTCTTGATATTGATATTGTAGGTCATTAACACTACACATAAAAATTAGTGTAATTATATATTAAACTGTCAGATTGGGTTAACTTAATTAGAGTGCCAATATATTACAGATAATCTAATACTGTAATACAATATTTTTATCTATAATAATTTATTTACCAGTAATTTTGGCAACTGATTTCGTCACTATCGTGAATGGCGGTTCCAAGTGATTAAGCCATGTCGATATAGTTTTTATTATCTGCTAATTTTCCACATTGCTTTTATTATGCTCATATTTCACTTACTTTATTTGGGTTTCTTTCTCCATTTCAAGTTCAATGACAAACTTTCTATTCTATTTTTATATTTCAGACATAAAAAAAGTCAAGTTGCCTTTAATCTTTAACTTTTTAGCAGCGATGAAAACAATGAAATCGTTGAGCTTTTCATTCAATTTCAACATGTGTGTAACAGGGATTGATTTAAGTTAATGGTATGAAAACAATGGGGAATAGTACAAGTCTACAAGTAATATCAATAGGAGGCTGACAATGCCACAAAGAAGGAGACAAAAGCCACTTGCATAGTTCAGCATCATTAGTTTTGTGTTTTGTGGTGATTGGCATTGTTGTGTGCACTCACACGCACACACACACGCACACACACACGCACCCACACACACGCTCTAAACGGATCCCTGGCATCGACTCCAGCGTCACTTTTAGCAGCCAGTAGGTAAACAGAACCAAAATGAAGTCAAGCAAAATGCCAGACTGCAGCTTCAGAGCAGCCCCTACATTTGAGAGTAGGTAAGTAGGTAGCTAGGTGGTGAGTGGGGAGTAAGGGCGACAGTGGTAATCGGTGAGTGGTGAGTAAACACAACGCTTAGGTTGCGATGCGTTCGTTTTCGTCATGGCCATGTTTGATAGCACTTATTAAGCATACGACGCGTGTGCACAAAGCCTTAAATACGACACAAAGCCATACACACAAAAAGAACCATCAAACAAACATTCAATACACAACAGAATACCACTCGATGCCCATGAATTGAGTGAATATGAGTGCCAATCAAAAAAGTCGTTGTTGTACTCACAATTGAGTATTTTTTATAAGTTTTAGTTCGTTTTCTTACTACCGATTCTATGCAGTTATTTAAGAATTTGTTTTCAAAAATTTTAAAATTTCGATTGAAAATATTCTTAGATTTTTGGTTTTTCCTTACTTTTTATGGTCAGTCAAATTAATGCTAAATGTAATGTTAATGCCAAATTTCTTTAACAGTTGCCTCCGTGCATAGTACAGTGTGAGGGAAAAGTATCTTCTTATGTTGCAGTATATATAGGACGAGCATAATACAAAAGTCTGGCAACTCTATTGCTATAAAACTGCCATGCTTGATTTTCTAACCTATCATACCAAGCATATAGGCTATCTCGCTTTGTCCTTCAACTTGGTTGGGAGTCACGGCTGCCAGAATAGACAAGCACAAGAAAACGGTAGAAATGATAAAAGAAATGCAAAGCAAAACGCGAAGAAACTTTTACAGTTTTAGTGTTTTTCTTTAATTAAAAAAGCTTTTAAACCTATTTAATTATAATAATAATAAAATTAAAGAAAATCTAAAATTAAAATACCAAATTGATGAAAATATGTTTGTGGCTAATTAAGTGCAATTGTTTGTTGTTGTTGTTTTACTTTGAACAGCGAATGTGCGCTGTTTACATCGCAGTCACATGCACATAAGCACACCACACACACACACTTATAAAAATTTATGACTCATAGAAATTAAATGACAGCCATTCGTAAGCATTAACAGCGAAATTAGCTCAGTGGCCAAGTAAATTGATGATAGTCAGCGGTGCCTGTACTACAGTAGTCGCACAATAAAGGACGTTACGCTGAATTGGCAGCATATTGCCAGTTATCAACAACAAAGTTCGACCGTAAAAACCAAGGCCAAGACCAAACAATATTTGCTCACATGTTCACAGCATAAGAACGATGATGAATCTCAATTTAATCGGTTGAATACTTAATTACAACTAGAACTACTTATTTACAGAATAACTAAATACTAAATACACAACTGTATATATTATGTGCTAAGAGGATTTAATTTACTGGTGAGTGGCATCCATGAATTAAGTAAACTTTATCTTTTTCTTTGAACTGAAAGCAGGAATAATAAGTGTGAATGCTGCCCTCGACCGCTAGATGGCGCCAGCATCGGCTACCGCCGCACTATAGAGTTGAATGTTTTGAATTATTACCATATTGTAATGGATTTTTCTTTGTATAAAATTAAAATCACTTGTTCAAAGAGGAGATGCTTTTCTTTGCTTGTTACAGAAATACATAATCAATTTTTATAAACCCACATATGCAATCACTTATATACATATTTGTATTAAGTACAGGGTATGCACATAAAAATAGACATCATAAAGTTTTTAAAGTGCCACGTCGTATACTACGCGACAATGTCTGTGTTAAAGCTTCAATCTCAGAGATTATAAGGGCTGGATACATAAAATTGTAAGTAACTATATTACGAGAGAACGTCGCCTGTTTATTTAAAATTTAGCAAATTTACTTACTAGTGAAAATGGGCACAATATGCTGATAATATTGAGCCCAAAAATAGTATCGAGTGTCGAAGACACGAGCGCGTCCGGTAAATGAACGTGTGATTCAGATTCAGGTGAGTAAATTTTACGATTTAGCTACTTTGTTTATTTTTGCTGGACTATCAGCTATCTGTTTAGCGCTGTCGCGTCGATTTATTATAAACACACATTTTAGAGCAATGTCTGAGGCACGCCTCCAATTTATATAGATATATATGTACATATAGATTGGGGGGCAGCATCCATCAGGTCGCAGTCAATATGAACCTGTGGATGCCCGTGTCTGAATGGCTTTTGGACATCGTTCAAAATGTATACAAAATGTACAGTGTCCAACAATTAGACAGACACCATAAACAGTTGCCATAAACAGTCGTCGTTTGCTACTTGGAGTTTATTTTAATAGTTTTGGCCACGTTTGGCACGTTTAAGCCACGCGCATCGTGCATCGTTTGCTGCCAAAGGCTAATATGGCTAATGCCCCCCCCGCTCTCCTCTTTTTCTTCCACCAGCGGCAGTTGCATTTGTCCTAATGCCAAGTACATACTACATTTCACTCTTCCAAGTGCCAAGTACCACACAGCAGGTTGCAAGCTGCAACCACAAGCCAAACTCTGACTAACTGACTAACCTTGGACTTGTGCATTCCTAAATTGTTATTCGCGTTCGTTCGTTTTTTTTTTTTTGTTGTCTGGGATTTTTCATTAGGCGCACAGCGTTTGCAACTGGGAATCGTGGCTTTTTTTTGTGGTTCTTTTGTTTTGTATTTTGTTCATAAATTTCGAGAGCTGTGTTTTCCAAAATCCAATGCCGTGTTTGCCTTTTGACATTCTCGTTTGGGTTAAAGTATTTTATTGTGTTTGTGTTTGCCTTTTGACATTCTCGTTTGGGTTAAAGTATTTTATTGTGTTTTGTGCGATTGAACAGAAATTAAAACAAAAAATCTAATGTTAAAGTTTGGGTAACTTTAAAGGTTTATTTATTACTAAACTATTTTTAAGTGCACAGTGATAAACTTGAATGATATTATACGATAAATATTAGCAGGGATTAATACCAAACCTTATGTATTTCAACTCAGATACATATATTTATTTCGAAACGATTACTTTCAAAATGTTAGAAATAAGAATATTTTTTGTTAATAATCCAAACAAAAATTTCAGCTACTTATATTTTAAATAACTTGATTAAGTCACAAATAACTTTCGTAAAATAAAATTGATCTGGTTTACACCGCATTGCCAAACAAAGGTAGAAATTTCTTTATTTTATAAGTCGTTTTAAATTACTGATGTTAAAATACATAAAAAAAAATAAAATATTTGACTATCAATCGAAATAATTAATGGAAAATTTTAATGAAATTAATAAAATTTAAATGTAAAATGAGTTTAAGGCTCAACCTTTGTTCAAAATGACATTCCGCTTGAAAATCTGTTATGTTTATGGCAAAGTTTTGAAAGTTTGTAGTTGGTCTGATTTTCGACCTATCAATTTTAGAAGAAATTATTTAGCTTGTACTACTACGTTATCACTTTTATGGCGACAAGTCTTGATTAAGCTTGTCGATTTTCACAATAATGGGCAGAGTATATTACAAAATTTGAATTTAAATTGTATGCACGTGTATATCGACAATGATTGTCGATTTTCAATATTTTTAATATTCATATGAATGCAAATGAATTTAAAATGAACAAGTTAAGTATGTACTATGTGTTGTACTGTAAATTAAATTGTAAGTAAAAAGTCAAATCTGTTCAAATTTGATGCTGATTATTACAAAATTTCAAACTAGATCAATAAAGCCAAACTGGAGCATGACAATCAACGGAAACGCAACGATAAAATAATAAAAACAAAACACAGCAACAAAAGGAAGCGATTGTCAGCTGCGTCTCTCATGTATTTATGTATTTATGTTTTATACATGCATATATGCATATAGACTCTATCCTGTATGTGCAATTTATGCGATGTGTAAAATGCATTTCTACAGTGGAAAGAGATTCATAAAAAAAATGGCATACCAAAAGGTCAGAAGATCCTTAATAAAAATGCCAAGTGAAAAATGTAAATGCATTAAATGTGGCACATTAATTATACGTATAAACAATGCATTAATTTGCCAATCAATTTTCCCCTATCTGTGCTTTGTCAGCTGTCAGCTGATATTGAAAGCAGCTCGTAAGTAATTGGCCGGAATCTACCTGGTCAATATTCATAATTTCCATTCCATTTCGTTCACGTTCACTTTGAGCGACATAGATAAACACATTTACATCCAATTTAAATTATTATTTATTGTGCTTACATTTGCGTTTCAGTGTTTCCTTGTTTTTGGGCGATCTGGGATTTAAGTAGACGTACCGGAAAATATGCCAAAACACTTGGCCAATTTTCAGTTTTCAGTTCTTGTTTAAATTTAGACTTTTTATCACTTTACGATTTGAAATACGCACAGAACACAGAGACCAAAAGCGAAACCGGAAACTGACTTCAACGCTTGAATTTCGCGCTATGTGAGAGAGGAGAGATTGCCGCTTCCGCCAATTGGCAGCTGGTGAACTGGCCACGACAAGCGAACGCAGGCGACTTGTTGGCGCGCGCAAAGTCGTCGACATGTTGGCCATAGTTCACAATGCTCATTCACATACCAACAGAACGAATATTGGCAACGGGGGCAGAAGGGAAAACGTTATGTTTGCTATGGCAAAATGCCGGCTGTCGAAGGCGCCTGCGCAGGTCTATTTAACATTTCTCATCCATTCATTACTTTAAAAGCAATCCTATAAATTAGAAAATTTACCTCTCTCTTAAAAAGTTTAAGTAAAGAAAGGTATTAAATTGATTTCTTCTCATCATTTGTTTTAACTTTTTTTCATTTAAAACCGGGTTAACTTACGCATTACTGTTAAACTCAAAGTGGCACTGTTATACTCAAATGGTACTACTGATACCGGTACTACTAATTTGGTTCCCAAAAGCCCTCAGGCCAAAAAAAATTAAATTTCTAATTGTATCCATTTTTTTATCAAATAAGTTTCTTTTGGTATTGTTGTATTTTTATTATTATTATTTAGCTATAATTTTTGAAGCTAGAATTTATAAAAGTCCACATGAATTTTTTGTAATATTTTTGTCGAACTTCTAATTTTTGATTTATAACAGCTCCACCCCACGAGGGATGTAGCTAACATTTATTGATATGCTCTACTTTATTTAATATAATTATAAATAATTTGTTTTGTTGAATTTATAAATTATTGCTAAGTGAACTGAAAACAAGCTCACATTTTAATTGCGCGCGCGGATTTTTTAGGCTCCGGAACCATATATTTATGGGACTCAAACGAACGAACAAAACAGAATTAAATGAACTTCAACATTAGGGGCGTCGCTCGTCCGCTCAATAATTTAAGTTCAATCGAACTTTTTTTGAACGACTCGATAAAACTGTATTGCATACATGTCACATATCGGTAATCGAAAACTTGTATTATTCCTCTTTTCTTTGATGTCTTGTGAATGACATCGTTTTGCTGTAATAATTGTGAGTTTTTGTGTAAATCGTGGCTAATACCTAACAAAAGTAGTACTACGGTCAAGAGCAGCGAGTGCGCCGTGTTTACCACGTCGCGAACGAATGCATTAGCATCGTAATTGTGTCAAACTTTTGCAGTCAATATTTTGCAAACGCCATGTTGGCCGCTTGTACATAACCTCAACCGCCAAGTGACAACCAGCCCAAATTGAAAGCAGTTAAAAATTTGTGTACGTTTTTCTCATATTTGATTTCAGAAAACGGCATAAGCAGAAGTAAACAATATGTCACGTTTCTTTGCCAACGGATCCGACTCGGAATCCGAGTCCAGCGAGGAGGAGGTCCAAGCTCAAAACTACAACAAAGCCGCCAACTTCGTAAGTATCGCGATCATTGAACAGCACGAATCAACAAATAATAATAAAAAAAACCCTCTTTCTGCACAGCAATTCAGCGATGACGAGGAAGAGGTGAAACGTGTCGTGCGCTCCACCAAGGAGAAGCGTTATGAGAACATCACCAGCATTATTAAGACGATACGCAACCACAAGAAGATTAAGGACATACCGAACACGCTGAGCAGCTTTGAGGACTTGACGCGCGCTTACACGAAGGCTCTGCCCGTCATCTCCAAGGAGGAGAACGGAATTACTCCGCGCTTCTACATTCGTTGCCTGGCCGAACTGGAGGATTTCATCAATGAGGTGTGGGAGGATCGAGAGGGGCGCAAGAACCTTTCGAAGAACAACTCGAAATCGCTGGGAACACTGCGTCAGAAGGTGCGCAAGTATATCAAAGATTTCGAGGATGATTTGGCGCGCTTCCGCGAAGCACCCGACCAGGAGAGTGACGTGGAGGAGGGCGATGGTGACGCGCATGACAGCGATGGGGATCGTGCTGGAGCGGATAGCGATGGTGGTGTCGTCGTCGGAAAGCTGCCTGCGGAGCCCAAGGCAGCAAAAACGGTGCAATCTAAAGTGATTGCTGACGATGACGACGATTCTGATGATTCAATCGACTGGGACTCGGACACCGAATCGGAAACTGAGTCTTCGGAGGATGAGAATCAATACCAGAACATGCGGGAGCGTTTCCTTAAGCGCACCACCGAAAAGGAGGACAAGGACGACGACAAAAGGAAGGATAAACGCAAGGAGCAGAAGCACAAGATTCGCAAGCGTGCCGACGACGATGAAGATGGCGAATGGGAAACCGTTGTCAAGGGCAATGTCGTTGAGAAACCTAAAATGTTTGAAAAGGACGCTGAGATCGACATTCCCTTGGTGCTGGCCAAGCTGATTGAGATTATGTCGGCACGTGGCAAGAAGCGCACCGATCGCCGCTTGCAAATCGATCTGCTGTTTGAGCTACGCGACATCTCTGAGCAGCATGAGCTGGGCACGCCCATTGCCGTCAAGATTCACTTTAACATCATTTCGGCCATTTACGACTACAATCAGAAGATATCGGAGCCCATGAAACTGGAGCACTGGGCCCTGCTGCTGGAGGTGATGCAGAGCATGATGAAACTGTTGCTGGCCAATCCGGAAATCAATTTGAGTGAGAGTGTTGCCGAAGAGCACGAGGAGTATGTGACGGCTCCGTACTTCATTCGCGGTTGTCCCCTGGCAGCCGTTGAGCGTCTGGACGATGAGTTCACCAAACTGCTGAAGGAGTGCGATCCCCACTCGAATGACTATGTATCGCGGCTCAAGGACGAGATCAACGTGGTGAAAACGATTGAGCTGGTTGTCCAATACTTCGAGAGCTCTGGCAGCAATAACGAACGTTGCCGCATTTATTTGCGCAAGATCGAGCATCTCTACTACAAGTTCGATCCGGAGGTGCTGAAGCGCAAGCGTGGAGAACAGCCTGCAGCGGGCACGGTCACAGCTCCATCCTCCGTGGAAGTGATGGACAAGCTGTGCAAGTTCATCTATGCCAAGGACGACACGGATCGCATCCGTACCCGCGCAATACTGGCGCATATCTATCACCATGCGATGCACGACAATTGGTTCCAGGCTCGTGATCTTGTGCTGATGTCGCATCTGCAGGACAACATCGATGCAGCGGATCCCTCGACTCGCATTCTCTACAATCGCATGATGGCCAATTTGGGTCTGTGTGCTTTCCGCCAGGAGAACATCAAGGATGCACACCATTGTCTGGTCGATCTGATGGTCACTGGCAAGCCAAAGGAGCTGCTCGCCCAGGGCCTGCTGCCCCAGCGTCAGCACGAGCGCTCAGCGGAGCAGGAGAAGATTGAGAAGCAGCGTCAAATGCCATTCCATATGCACATCAATCTGGAGCTGCTCGAATGTGTCTATCTGGTGTCGGCCATGCTTCTCGAAATACCCTACATCGCAGCGCACGAATTTGATGCCCGTCGTCGCATGATCAGCAAAACATTCTATCAGCAATTGCGCTCCTCGGAGCGCCAGTCGCTGGTGGGACCCCCCGAGTCGATGCGGGAGCATGTGGTTGCCGCCGCCAAGGCGATGCGTTGTGGCAACTGGCAGGCGTGTGCCAACTTTATCGTTAACAAGAAGATGAACACCAAGGTGTGGGATCTGTTCTACGAATCGGAGCGTGTGCGCGAGATGCTGGTCAAGTTCATCAAGGAGGAGTCGTTGCGCACGTATCTGTTCACGTACTCGAACGTGTACACCTCGATCAGCATACCATCGCTGTCGCAAATGTACGATCTGCCGTTGCCCAAGGTGCATTCGATTATCAGTAAAATGATCATCAATGAGGAGCTGATGGCCAGCTTGGATGATCCAAGTGAAACGGTGGTCATGCATCGCTCAGAGCCATCGCGTCTACAGGCGCTGGCCATGCAATTCGTTGACAAGGTGACCAATCTGGTCGACGTCAACGAGAAGGTGTTCGACATGAAGCAAGGCAACTTCTTCCAGCGCGGCAACATGGGCAATCGCGACCGCGGCTACAATCGCAACCAGAACAACCAAGGTGGCAATTGGGGCGGCCAGCGACGCGACAATCGCAACCAGCGCAACCGCAACCAACGTGGACACCACAAGAACCAGCAGCAGCAACAGCAGCAACAACAAGTCCAGACCATTGACGAGGAGTAGACAGAGTTCACACCCACTGTAGCGACCCATAAACAAATACATGGCAATGGCTCGGCGATGGAGGCAATCGAACAAGCGAACGAGGAGAGAGGCCTGCTAACAACTGTGGCCAGACCTCCGGTTCAGTTCAACTCTGAATCGGAGGTCTACGCTCTTCTCACGCCTTCTCGATCACGCTGTACTATGAATTTGTTTTAACGCTCATTATGCTTAAAAAAAACTATTGATAAATGCATTTTTGTATGAACTTAAATCTAAAGTGCGCAAGTCTATGATTAAAAAAAAACTAAAGGAAACCACAAACAAAAAAACAAGAAAAGCCAAAATCGTGCCTTTTATTTTGATGATGTTGAAAAAAAAACAGTATTTGGATCTTATTGTAAAAAAATACAACTTTCTGTGCATGTTTTCTAGTTTTTGATAATAATAATATTTAATAATTCTAGTCCTGTAATAGCACGGTTGCCACAATTGGCGTTTTTGCGCCAAAACTGGCTCTATTTTGTACTGTTGGCGCAATGGCACTTATTTTTTCGAATTGGCTCCTTTTCATCAGTTCAGAATTACGTTTTTGTATGTTGCTTGTTTTTCTCGTCCGCGCTGTTCCGCTCGATCCGCGCACGTCAAACGCACTTTTTCTACTAAACTTAAACACGAAAGAAGAGGGAACGATGGAATGACAGAAAACAAACGGTAAACGGCCATTAAAACTCATACACCAAGATAGCCGCACCCACGGTTGCCATTTAAAAATATCAGATTGAGCCAAAAACAGACAAAAAATGAGCCAAATTGACTAAAAAAGAGCCAAAACTTTTTGTTCAGTTAATTTGATTATTGCATTTGATTAAATAAAAAATATTTCGTTCACAAACACTTAACGCAATAACACATAATCACAATTTCATCCTAATTTAGTGATTATGTTATTAAATAAAAATACATATTTATTTTTCAACCTAAAACTATACAAAATAACTTATTCTGAACTGATGAAAAAAAGAGCCAAATCGAAAAATAAAGTGCCATTGCGCCAACAGGAAAAACAAGAGCCAGTTTTGGCGCAAAAACGCCAATTGTGGCAACCGTGGCCGCACCAGTCACTCCAATGCACATTGGGCCAGAATCCCTTTTTTTTGGCAATGTGTTGAATTTTTCTCGAATTATTGATATTTGTTGTTTCTCAAATTTCCTGTTATTTCTCAATATTTTTTTTGGGTTTTTTCTCAATTTTGCCACCAAACCCAATTTCTAAATAACGTTAATTATTTTACCTAATTTTGGATTTTGTTGTTTTTTTGAAATTAATTCTCAGCTTTTTTAAATTAATTTTTGAAAATTTCACGTTTTTCCATTTCAAATTGCGCGCAAATATCGGTTTCCTTAATTTGAAATTCCAATTTCAAATTAATTTCCCCTTTTGTTATCGATAAATTACTATCAACAATCCGATCTCTTCACAAAGTATCGATACTTTGAAGTTGGGAATTCTCGTGGAATGCCTATTTTAATCGAATTTATTACTCACATGACGGTCATTTTATATATATTTTTATAAAAAGTATTTTGAATGACATAATTCGACAGCTAATAACATTATTAATCGAAAAGTTTAGAACAGCTGTGCTCTGGTATCGCTCTGTTTCTTCTCTGTTATCAACAGCAGAGGACAGTAGAGGTGGAGAACTATCGATAGTCGGCACCATCGATAGTCAGCGATATTATTTTTCAAACCATCGATAACTATCGATAGTTTTCGATAGTGAAGTTAATTTGAGCATTAATGTATTTGAAGTTCCAAAAATTATAAATTATTGTATAAAATTCAAATTCATGTTTGAAATTGGTATTAATTTAGGTATTATAAAAATAAAAACAAGTAAAATTCGTTATCAATAATAATTTTTCGCTTTTAGCTGTTGTAAAAGCCAAAGTTCGACGATCTAAATCTTTTTGTCCAGCCTACTGAACATGCGCTCGGACTCGGCTCAGTTCCGTTACGTTCCTCTTGACCTTTTTTGACTACAGTAAGGAACTTGTCCATGTAATAAATATATATAATTATTAAAAACAAAACTTAAATGTTTTCAAAGCACTGCAGATACCAAAAGAGCGCCTTCCTGTGACGCGTTGAGCGTTATAAAAAACTATCGCTCACTATCGATAGTGCAGGTCTGCCATCGATGGTGGCTCGATAGTGCTTGACCATCGATAGTGCCGATAGTGCCATCGATAGTTCTCCACCTCTAGAGGACAGTGGCTCAGTTTATTTAACAGATGTTAATTCAAAATCGAATACTCATTCGTTCATTTTTTACGGCAATTTTCGTTAATTTTCAAATCTATTAATGGCTTAGCTCTATTAAGTCAAATTTGTGACCCACAAAATCTATTTATTAATAATAACTTAAGATGATAATGTGATTAAAAAATTCTATTTCGTTTATAGTTGGTACCCGCTGTTATTAGCAGTTGAGTAAAATGTTAAGCTATTGTCACTGTAAATGGGCACAAAAACAACACACACACGCACACACACATAGAGCGTAATGCTCTCTCAAACTGGGAGCCCAAATAACCATAATTTATATTAAAATAAACTCATAATTAACAATAAAATGTAAATCGGCAAAAGTGTGCGACCAGTGTTTAGTTTTTAGTGATCAAAGTAATAACAATTTCATTGAATTACATTCAAGCTTTTTTTTTCGCTGCGTAGCTACGGGCTGTGCGTGTAACAAAGACAGACGTTGGCGTACGGCCAAGGCATATGCAAGGGCTAGCGTCAGAAAGAGTCAACTCCATGCAGCACAAGAAGCAGAAAAAGAATCCAAAATTTTTAGCTCTCTGCTTCTGCTTTTGTTTGTGTCTTTGCAACATGCATTCAATATATTAATTTAGATTTAGTGCATGGAAACTAACAATAAATAAGTGCAAGTGCTGTTACAATATAATCAATGGCTTTACAAAAACGCAATAGATAAAAGCCAAAACAAACCACGCAAAAAGTTTTCTTTATATGTGCGTGCGTGCGCCTGTGAGTTTCAGTGTGTGAGTGTGTGTGCGCATTATAATTATATATGTATGTATATTCCATACATATGTATTATTCCTGCAGGGGCAAAAGCAACAAACCAACTTTGCTCTTTTCTTGTTGTGTTTGTTATTGTAGGCAACAAATTCACGGCGTACACCAATACATACATGAATGTACCTAGCATGTATGAAAAGGAAAGGCAAAGAGAATCAACTGAAAATTAGCGTGTGTAATAAACGAACGAGAAAAGTGACTGGGAGTAAGGGTAACTGTAAGACACACGACTATTAACTGTAACATTTGTAATAAGACGGGAGCGCAACGCTCGAAAAATTGGATACCGCTCAGGCTCGGGCTGCGTTGCCCCCACCCAATTGAAATGGCTAAAACTGCTGCTGGTCAGGTTAGTTACGGTTAGTGTATTGTGGAATTGGAAGTAAGAATTAATGTACAACTCGTTCATTGTATTGTTTTTGTTGTTGTATATTTTTGTGGATATCTAGTATGTTCGGAAGAAACCAGAAAACTGCCTCCGCACCAACGCCTGACATGGAAACAATAATCATAGGAAAAAACCTAGTTGAGAGTAGTTGTAAATAGCTACATACATTAAATATATGTGTGTTTGTGTATAAATATGAAAACCATAACGCCGGATACATCCACATCAGCAGCGCCGCAGCTACAGCAGCAACAACAACAACAACAAATGCCCATGCAAGGCGCCACCATTCCACAACAACAACAACAGCAACAACATATTACACCTGTGATTATGGAAGCAACAGCGCATGTGAATCTCGTGGATGATGATGATGAAAAGGATCCACTGGCGTTGGACGCCACAGCGCATCAGACGGTGTCATTGGAGACGCCACACCAACAACAACAGCCCCAGCATGCGGCGATGAACTCAACGTTAGCGTCACCGAACAAGCACACACATAGTCTGAGGTACGTACTCAAATCGAATATATGTATGTTTATAGCTATTAATTAATGTCTTGCAACAGGCGTCACCTGCCGCGCATCATTGTGAAACCCATACCACCTGAGAAGAAGCAAACGGCCAGCGACGATGCGTTGCATAACGCTGGAATACCGTCAACACCAACACCAGTGCTGCCTGTGCCACCCATCGCCACCTCCTCCTCCTCACCGCCTGTGCGTGGCATCAGCAGTCGACGCATACAACAACAGCAGCAGGCAAAGGCAGCCGCAGCGGCGGCAGCAGCAGCAGCGGCGGCGGCAGCAGCAGCTACAGCAGCCGCGTCTGCCACATCGGCGTCGCCAAGCTCGGCCAAGGCTGTAACACAAGCATCCACGATGCGTGAGGTGCTGGCCTCCATACCGGGATTCAGTGTGAAGCCTCGTCGTCGCAGCAACAAGAAGCTGACAACTGCTGCGCAAATTGAACAGTTCAAGGATGGTAAAGTCGATTTGGAGACACCCGACTCGATATTGGGATCGACAAATCTGCGGGCGCTGCTCAATAAGCAAACATTCTCATTGTTGCCGCCACTGTATCAGCATAATCTCATTCAACTGCTGCCGAGCGTGGATCGTGAGGCGAGTGAGGTGCTGCAGCCACTGCCGCTGCAGCCGCTGCCGGAACAGCCAAGTACAAGCAGCGGCAATAGCTCCCATGAAGCCATACGTCTAAGCGCCTCCTGCCTAAACAATGAGTTCTTTGCCCGCGCCTGCCTGGAATGGCGGGAGCGTCTTAGTGAAGGTGAATTCACGCCGGAGAATCAAATCAAGCTGAAAACGGAAGCGGAACGCGAAAAGAATAAACTTGATCCCTGGAAGGTAAAGCATTTTGAGCCATATTGGGGCGAAAAGAATGCGAAGCGTGCACCGAAAACAAACCCGCCAAGCAGCAAGCTTAAGCTGGAGCCGACAAGGCAGCAGCAACAGCCCGTACCACCAGCACCAACACCACCACAGCCACAGCAGCAAGAACAACCGCAACCACAGCAACAACTACAACAAGCAACATGTGATAATGAGACTGAACTGAAATTTAATATTGTAAGTAAGACATTTCTGTCAAATAATCCTCACTAAATGTATCTCAATAATTGCAGAGCACAAAGTGCGAATCAACAACCACGACAACGGCAACAACCACAGCAGCAACAACTACAACAGTAGCAGCGACGACAGCGACAGCTCACAATGCAACAACTGAAGCATTAAGCAATTGCAACAACAGCAGCAACATTGCTGTAACGGAGCAACATCGACGAGTTCTGAAACGTCCTTCGAGCAGCCCATCGCGACGCAAACGCAGTGATCTAACAACAACAGCAACATCAGTCTGTGAACTGCCAACAACGTCGAAGGAAAGCAAGCAAATAAAGCGCGACATGATTGAAACTGTTCCTAATGTGACGTCAAATGTGGCAACGTCGTTGAATGCAACAAACAACCAGCAGCAGCCACTTATCAACAGTACCTGTTTAAAAACAAATGAGGCAACTGAAGCAGACACATTCACGACAACAACGACAGCAATAACAACAGCAACAACAACAAATGTTATGCCTGCAGCAACAATAGCAACTAGGCCAGAAGTTGTCAACAACTTTGCTGGATATTTGCAGGATGTTGAAATAGTTGAAGGTGTGTTTCAATTTAATTATAATATTTGTAAATGTATTACCTGAAATGATATAAAACTGTTTAGATACCAAAGCAACGCCTAATGAGGTGCCAACAACAACTGCAGCAGCCACAGCAACAGCAACGAACCATGACTTTGTGTTTGCAGACACTGTAGATCACGGTAAGCGAACGTTAACTTTCATCAAAAGTAACATTAAATGTGTAATTCATTTGTTTTTTTTCAACAAAGCTTACTTCCATGATCACCGAGCAGTAATCAGTCACAACTATTACTCATCATCATCATCGCCCAATTGTAATTACATTAAATCGTTTCTTAAAATGAGCTTTTAGTCTAATTTTGTGATTATCTTTTGACACACACAGCGACAGCAACAATCAGCAAAGTGGAGGATCATTGTGATAAGCAGCTGGAGGATTCACCGATAACACTGGCAATATCCATGACAATGGCCAGCAGCTCGTTGTCGACCACAACGCCTTCGAGCTCGCTGGCATCCAGCAGCTGTGCATCATCGTCGTTATCATCTTCCATGTCATCGTCCTGTTCCAGCAGCAACTCCTCCACAACAGCAGCGACAACAACAACTTCAGCAGCGGCTGCAACGACAGCAACAACGCTTGCCGATATGCACGCCATGCTGAGCACAGTGGCGACTCTTCAGCAACAGGATCAGCAACAACAAACAACGCCCGCTGAGGAGTTGCCGTTGGAATTGAACTCCAATGAAATGTTTCAACATGTGCAGCACGACTGGAATTTTGGTGGCATCAAATTGCTGACGGCCACGCCGTCGAATAGTGCGACAGCAACTGTCGAGCAATTGCAGGCGGCGGATCAGCACTTGAATCATGAGGCTATGCATTTGATGGACGTGGTGCAGGAGGCGGAGGAGGTCATCGATGACATGGTTGAGTGTCACAATCTGATGGACAATGATGTTGCCGAAACAGTCGCCCATGAGATAGATGAAGACGACGATATTGTTGATGATGATGATGACGATGTTGTGGAGTGCATTGATGCGGAGCAACAGGATCAGGATGAAGTAATGAGTGCAATGGTCGACCATGTTATGGACGACAGTGATGGCGATGCAGTGCGCGACATTGTGGACAAGTTGCAGCAACATCATCAACAGCAGCAGCAGCAACAACAACAGCAGCAACAGTTGCAGGCACAACTGCAGGATGTGGTGCAATTAGCTCAGCATTCGTTTTTGCCCCACGCACACAGTAACGACTATTCGAATGAGGTGAGAGGCATTTGATGCCTTCCATTGTTTATACTCTCTCAAATCTGTCTGCAATTTAACTTTTGGTCACTTCTAGATCTCTCACGAGTTGCTGTGTGATGCGGTGCCGATGTCCGCTGCCGACATGGAGGTGTCCAGCACGGTTATAACGAACAGCAGCAACAGCAACGACAGCAGCAACAATTTGAGCCTATGCAGCAGCAGTAGCAGCAACATTGCAATCAATCAGCTGCCGCAGCAACCAACAGCAGCTGCTGCTCCACCTGCGGCAGCACCACCGCAGCAGCAACAGCGTCAAATTTTGGTCGATTCGAATGGTCAGATTATAGGAAACTTTCTGTTGCAACAGCAGCAGCAGCAGCAACAACAGCGTCAGCAGCAGCAACTGCAACAACAGCAATTATTGCAACAGTTTACATTACAAGCAGCCGCACAGCAGCAACAACAACAGCAGCAGCAGGTACAACAACAACAGCAGCAAGCAACCAGCAGCAATGCGTTGCAGAAAACGCATCAAGCGTTGCCCGTGGCGCTGCGCAAACCATTTGAGATCAACAGCAATGGAGCACAGCAGTTTTTGGCACCCACTTTAATAGCACAGCAGCAGCAACAACAACAGCAGTTTGCACTGCAACAGGCGCAGTTGCACCAGCGACAGTTGCTCGCACAGGCAGCCAACAACAATCTATTGCAGCAGCAGCAACAGCAACTGCAGCAACAGCAACATCAGCAAGTCTACCCGCAACAGCAGCAACAAAACGAAGTGCCGCCCAAGTTCATAGCGAAGCCGTTGAACATAATTTCAATGACACGACCGGCAAATGCCTCGCCCAGCACAACGGCAACACCAACGGCAATCGCAACAACACCAACAGCAATTGCAACAACAGCAGCGGCAAATAATCCACAGATTCCGTCCACCTATGCCAATGTTGTTGCCGCAGTACAACAACAGCAGCCGCAGCAGCAGCCGCAACCGCAACCAGTGGCACCGCAGCAACAGCTCAATCACAACAGCAACTTGCAGCAGCAACAATCGCTAATTGGCACGCTGCCCGTCGCAACTGTTAACAATGTGCTGACCATGAAAACACTGCCTCCATCTGGTGTGCCCACAACAATTGCCCAGCAGCGATTGCAGCCAAAGATGCCCACGGGGAAGGGACGCAAAGCGACCACCAATCGATTGCCACCCGGTGCTGTTAATCTAGAGCGCAGCTATCAGATTTGTCAGGCCGTCATACAGAACAGTCCGAATCGTGAGAACCTCAAGGCTCAATTGCGTCCGCCGGCGGCCATACTCAGTCAGCAGCAGCAGCCGACGACAACAACCGTTAGCAGCAGCAGCAGCAGCAGCAATGCCACATTGAACGTGTCCACAGTGGCTGCCACACCGATGAGCAACCTGAGCACAGTCAGCAGCAATGTGACGGCAACAACAGCTGCTGCTGCCCCCCCGCCACAGAATCTGATCAAACAGGACGAACTGCTGGTCAGTGGTGCGGCAACTGTTGCCGCTGCTCAAGCCCTGCATGCCCTGCATGCCGGCATGCCACCCAATGTCATGGGTGTGGGCAGACCCGGTGTCTACAAGGTAATTCAATCATTTATCCATTTCGAATGAAAGTCATTTAATCCATCGCTCGTTTGCTTGCAGGTAATTGGGCCACGTATGGGCGGCTTTCCGCGGAAGAAGTATGTGCAGAGGAAGCCCTCGCCCACAACGGTAATACGACACATGCTGACAGCGGCGCCCGGTGCGCCCAGTGGCACGCCCCAGCAGTTGCAGGTGACACAGCAGCAGCAGACGCAGCCGACAGCGCAGGAACAGCTGTTGCATCAGAACGGAACTGGACAATATGTATTGGTGCATCGCGCCAATGTCGGTGCCGCTGACAATCAAGCGCCACGTGCCTCAAGTGCGCCACCATTGCATCAGAATCAGGTCAGTTGCCAAGTCGAGCATTTGAGCTACAGCAAATCAAACTAATACTCTTTTTTACCGACAGTTTGTTACCGTACAGAATCCGTTGCACAATCTTAATGGCATGACAATAGGCGGACGCGGGCGTCCGGCTTCTGTTGACAATAACACGGCTGGCAATGGTGCGCCAGCGATTGCCAACAATGACGCACTGCATCACCACGAGCTGCATTCACAGCAGCTTCAACAGCAGCAGCATCAACAGCAGCTGGGCAATGTCAGCGTCAGCACGGCCGCGAATATTGTGCGGCGCAATATCGCTGCAGGTAAATTGGTGTATTATTAGTGCTTAGCGAGGTACGTCTTTTAAATCCATCGCCCACAAATCAAACCAAACAATCAATCAATCAGTCATACATCTAATTGGCACGCAATCACAATTATTTATAATCACATAGATTTATTAAATATGCCTTTCGTTTCGTATCTTCGTAACCCATTTGCGTATGCGTATCAGTATCGAGTATGTAAATTGCATGTATCTTTCAAAAGGGACCGATAACAACTGTTGTTAATGTTCATACTCAATTTTTTATTTGTGAATTGTTAAATCTTTATTTAATTGATTTATTAAATATGTTTACAAACTGTTGCGGTCCCTTGTATTTATTTTTAAATAATAATATTTAATTTAGTTGGTAATCAATTAAGTAATTCACTGCTTTATGTTGTTATCTAATGATGTGTTATGATTCCAATAGGCACTAATATCACCTACATTGACGGCAGCAACAACAACAGCAGCTCGACGCCGTCGGCGGCTCTTCTAGAGGCTGGCAACAACTTTATTGTGACAACCACAACAACAGCAACAGCTGCTGCTGGCGGCGGTTCTGCAAGTCAGGTACAAGCACAGCAGACAACTCAACAGCAACAACATCCTCTATTGCAAATGCAACAAAGCGGAGAGAACACCCCACCAGGCAACGAGGCAACCAGCAACAACAGCTGCGCCTGTTCACGGAATGCAATGGTCATTTGTCAGCAATGCGGTGCCTTTTGCCATGATGACTGCATCAGTGCGGCAAAGCTGTGTGTCGCTTGTGTGATCAGATGAAAGCTACGCCTGCAGATGCAACTCGACAACGTATTATAGTAATATATAGAGATAATCATATTTAGATGCAATGGCTATATAATTATGTAATGTAATTGTGAGTGTGAGAGAAGATGAGACAGAAAGTTGACTCACCAGCAAATCACCTTTTTTACTCGACAAATTTGTAAGCTATACACTATAAAAACAACAACAGACACAACAGTCGAAGTGCAGCGATGGCTTGTTGTGCGCGCACACACACAAACACACACACTTACTTATACATACCCATGTAAATTAAGGCATGTTGCAACTCTTTAAAACTTTTGTAAAAAGCATAAATAACAAAGGAACTACATACTAACGTATATATATATATAGATATATATAAGACGAATTCTAAGCAAGTGTTGTGTACTTTGTGCTTTTCGCGTATCCTTAAAATACGCGTTGTTTTAGTGGTGTTTTTTTAAGGATATCGCAAGAGCACAGGCAAAATGAAAATGAACAGAAATTAAAAGAAAACTCTCATTGTAATTAATAATATTAAATAAAAAACAAACAAACGAAAAAGGCAGCAGCAACAGCAGCAAAAAATACAAAAGGAAAAAGCTAATGTACATATTTATGTTTAATATTAATTGTAATTTATAAACAAACAAAAATTATACTAGTATATATGAATAAAAAACAATATATATACATAAATATATATTTATTATTAAGCTAGAATTGAAAAACTTCAAACTTAGGTTGGACATATGCCTGAAGACTATATTTTTTATAATTTGTCGCTGCATATGCGTGATGATAATTATTCAGTTGGTTCGTTTTTAAACAACAAAGCAGATTATATAAGCAACTACAACTACAACAAACATACATAAATACATACATATATATTTTACTGTGTAATTTATAACTAAGCTTTTAATTTCCCTAAACTTAAGTTTATCATTCTCCAAACAAAAACACAAACACACTCACACACACACATCTCTAGCATATACATAATATAGCGCATAAAAATAATTGTAATTCGCATATAAAAATGATTTAAAATGCATAAAACTGTTGATAAATCACACACAAATATACACCGCAAAAATTATAAAATGAAATGAAAATCGATAACTAAAATGCAATTAAAGAAGCAACAACAAAAATACTATAACGACGTAGAACAAAATTCAAAAATAATAAAAAAACGAAGAAAATCATTTTGCTCCTAGATGCACTCAAAATTTACCAATAAACATTATTACAAATAAAAATGACAAACAAAATAGTATAATTTATAAGTACTCGACATTCGTATTCTTCCCAAAAAATATGAAATCCAGAATAACTTCTTCTGAAACTCGCATAATTTTAATTAACAATTTTTAAAAACAATATCTACAAAGGCAACTGAAATGTTGAAACAACAGACTCCACAATAGTGGGCACCTCGGCCATGGCACCATTCCCTGTGTCGCCACACATCAGAGTCTTTGAAATGCAGGGAATCTCCTTGTAGCCCCAGCTAACTAGCTTATCAATTTGTTCTCGAGTTATGGGATGATCGTACATGCGAGTATTCATTGCCGGAGCAAACAGAAGAGGCTTCTGCAGGTCCCAAGCGCGCACCACGCACATAAGTATATTATCGCAAATACCCTGTAATAAATTATCCAGTATTATCTTTATATGTATATATATTCAAATTAAGATAAGATGATCTTACCGTGGCTATTTTGGCCAGAGAGTTGGCGCTGAGTGGAGCTATTAATAGCATATGTGCCCACTTGCCAAGCTCAATGTGCAGCACGGGATCGCCGCGCTGGTTCCAAGTCAGCCACTCGTCGCGATTGTGCAGGACGGGCACGCTCTCTGGCACCAGCTCTAGCTCGAAAAAGTGCTTGGCACTTTCCGTAATGATGATTTTAATCTATAAAGCAACGTTTCTTTAATTAAATGAAAAGAATACAGAATTGTATATATATCACACTCACGTTGAATTTGTAGGGCAGCTGTTCATCACTCAGTTCCGATATCAATTGAATTAGTTTGATGGTAGCCACGCTCCCTGTGGCTGCAATGATTAAATTGCGTTCTGGTTTTATTGTTGTTGTGATTTCTGTTGCTGCTGCTGCTGCTGCTCCTGAGGCAGCTCCTTTTCCGAGAATCCCAGTTTCTCCATTCTGTTTTTTCCATAAGATTGTTATCCATGCGACAGCCCAAGTAATCTTTGGCCTCTAGCCGACACTTGCCGTTGTCGTTGTCGTTGCGCCTCAAGCAACTCGCATAGATTAAAAAGTGTTTCTTGCACAAGCTCTCGTGATCTAATGGAAAGCTGCCCTTCTCCGGCGCTGTGGAACAAACTTCTTTTGACTGTAGATCTGTGAAGTCATTTGAACTGCTGTTGCCACAAGATCTTATCTTAAATCATGAAGTAATGTGCATATGGCAATTATGAAATAGATAAAAAGGTAAATAAGCAAATAAAAACAACTGTCAGTCAATGGGCGAAGCTTAAGTTGCCACACTTTCCGCACACATCACAGTGGCAGCCCGATAACGATACGTTATTACCGCCAATCGATTGACAGCGGTTTACATACGAAGCCGGCAGAATGCAGTGGCTTAAATTATTTATTTATCTAATTTCCATATTAATATTAACAGCTGCGGCCCAGTTTGATCGTGATCCTAATGGCTATATCACATATTGTCCTTGCATGGGTGAGTCTAACACATTTTCGATGCTGGCAATTAATTAGAGCTGAGCTTTTACGCCCGCAGGACGCTTTGGCAACCAGGCTGACCACTTTTTGGGATCGTTGGCATTTGCACAGGCTCTGAATCGAACGCTTATACTGCCGCCTTGGGTTGAGTATCGCAAAGGTGAAATGCGCTCCCGACAAGTGTCCTTCGAGACCTACTTTGAGGTTGAGCCTCTGCGGGAATATCATCGCGTCATTCTCATGTCTGACTTCATGTCTCACTTGGCTGACGACGTGTGGCCCGCAACGGAACGTGTGTCGTTCTGTTACATGGAACGCAAGAGCCTGCAGCAGGAGAAGAACGATCCGGACGCGCCGAACTGTCATGCAAAGGATGGCAATCCGTTTGGCCCATTCTGGGATACCTACAACATTGATTTTGTGACCTCCGAGTTCTATGGTCCACTGCATTTCGATGTTCATCACAGCGCCATAGCAACCAAGTGGCAAAACAATTATCCTGCCGATAAATGGCCAGTTCTGGCATTCACTGGCGCACCTGCCAGTTTTCCTGTACAGCTAGAGAATCGCGAGCTCCAGAAGTACTTAAAGTGGAGCCCAAAGTTCAGGGAAGCGACTCGTGATTTCATACGAAACGTTCTGCCGCGTGGCGCTTTCATTGGGCTGCATCTGCGGAATGGCATCGATTGGGTGCGTGCCTGCGATCACATCAAGGACAGCCAACAACTGTTCGCTTCTCCTCAGTGTCTGGGCTACAAGAATGAGCGCGGTCAACTGTATCCCGAACTGTGCATGCCCACCAAGGAGGCCATTGTGCGCCAGCTTAAGCGCACCATCAAGAACGTGCGACAAACGCAACCGAAGAACGAGGTCAAGTCCGTTTTTGTTGCATCTGATGCAAATCACATGATTGGCGAACTCACAGCCGCTCTCAGTCGAATGGACATAAGCGTGCACAAACTGCCCGAGGATGATCCCTACCTGGACTTGGCCATATTGGGACAGTCGAATCACTTCATTGGCAACTGCATCTCTTCCTACAGCGCATTTGTTAAACGTGAGCGCGATTCTCACGGATTTCCCTCATATTTCTGGTCTTTTCCCAAAGAGAAAGATCGCCAGCAGTCCAAGGTGCATGAGGAGCTATAAAGCAACACGAAAATCTCTGACAATTCTCATCAAATCTTATACGTATCCATAGTATTAGCAATTTAGAGGTATTATTAAGCTAGAAAGTTCCCGAATTAAGATGACTTAGATTGCCGCAAGCATTTATCCAACTATATACACTACATTCGATTTTACTTAGAAATTTATTCAAGCTTGGTTTTCCACGCGTTTCCTCAAAATAATTTAATTTATAAACTTTTCGCGGCGCTTTTTATTTGATCTTGACGTCACGGTATGGTATCTTGTATTTCTAATGTATCAGCTTTTGGGTGCGCGCCAGATCCAGTTGTGCAGATGAAACATTCGTCAAGCCCTCGCGAACCGAGCTGAGGTTCTCCTTCCAGGCCTGCAGCAGATCGCGCAGTTGCTCCCACTGTGGCGCTCCAAAGGTGCGGTGCATGGTCGAAGAGATGTGCACCTTGCGGTTGGCCTGATCGAGACGCGCACGCACCAGCTTTGTCTTCAGCACTTCAATGACAAATGGCTCCACTTCGTCCTCGCCAATTTGCAGCTCCTTGGTCAGAGTGTCGAAGGTCATCTCGGGAAAGCTTTCAGCCAACTGCATGAACGTCAGCAGGCGCATCTTCTTCATGTTCTGTTCGTGGTTCAAGCCTTGAGAGTTGACAAACTCCTTGTGATCCTCGTAGAATTGCACGTACGATGGCAATTTGTCCGAAACGAATATGGACAACAAGTCGTGTATCAGATCGCCCTCCAGGAAGCGCACCGGTTTCAGCGACAGCAATGGATCAAGCAGGAATGTATTGGGATCGGCCAGAGCGGTGACAATGCACTTCATGGCATCCTCGCGAGCAACGCACGCATTGTCAGCCGTGTAGGTGCCCAACAGCTCAATCATGACCTTAGAGGACAGCTCCAGATTGGTGTCCTTGGTAACATCGTGCAACAGACGATACAACTTCTGCATCTGCTCACTGGATGGTGGGCAGTTGGCAAACTGCGACTTCAGTTGATCGACGCCAGTGAAGACCTCGAGAACCTGATCACACTGCTTGGCCACCTGCACCAAATGGTAGTAGACATGGTAGCGCAATGGTGAGGCTGTGTCCAGATTGTTGAACAGACGCCACAGTGACTGCAAGCACACTTTGGCCAGCGGCTGGTTCGGCGCCTTCGTCATCTTTTCGCAGTAGGCCAGAACAATGTTCTCACCACGATCCAAAGGTATCTAAAAAATCACATTTGCATACATTATTAAATGCGAAACGAAAGCTGTTTGTTATACTCACCGTAATCATTATGGACACGATGCTGTTCAGGATTCCATCGATCTGGGCAGGTTCGCCGTCTTTGAAGCAAACTTCGCAGACGCCGATAATCTTGTGCAAATCATCTTCAACGCCTTTGTTTGATTTCTCCGATGAGATTTCAGCGCCTAGTTTCTTGAAAAACTTGCGTAGTTCTTGCACCTGAATAATATGAATTTAAATTGGTTTTCATTAATTTGGTATTTACAAATTTGTTTTTGCAGCCAGTGACACCCTAACCTCACTTTTATGATGAGCGCGTCAGAGGCGAAGCGTTTAGGCATTATTGAAACCTTACCTGCTCATCTAACGACAGGTCTATAAACACCGGATGGGAAGCCATGGTTTTATTCAATGTTTAATTATTTATTTTCGCAAAAGTATAAACAATTTGCACGCACACGTCGTCGTCTTCGCTGAATTGACAACTCGAAAGGAAGGGGCAAAACAATAGTAGAGTTGCCACACTGCTTTAAACATATCGATAGCAACTACTTCGATGACGATTGCACGGCATATATTTCGACAAATTTGGTAATCTCGCGGGTTAAATGGACGATCTAAATGACGATTCGTTTGATGATGTCCTGGCTTCCATGGAAATGCCCACGGCTCCAAAGCTGCCCAAATTACAGGCGGCACCAGAGTCGGTAGCTTCTTCAAGCAGCAGCGGCGGCAGTTCCGTTGCTGGCGCAGCGAAGCCACCGCCATCAAATCCACACAGCGTTTTGGTTCACAGCAAACAGCGCGGTAATCCTATACTGAAATGTATCCTCAACGTTCCATTGGAGTTTCGGGACGACATTGTGCCTGACTATGTGGTGGGTCGCACTTCCTGCATTCTTTTCCTGTCCCTCAAGTACCACAATCTGAATCCCGATTACATTTGCCAACGACTTAAAGAACTGGGCAAGATGTATGAGCTGCGCGTGCTTCTGGTGCAAGTGGACACACCGGAGCCACACAATGCCCTTAAAAGCTTAACGCGCATTTCGTTGCTAGCTGATCTAACGATGATGCTGGCCTGGAATGCCGAGGAGGCTGGCAAGATCATAGAAACATACAAGCAGTTTGAGAAACGTCCGCCTGACTTGATTATGGAACGCGTGGAATCCAATCCCCATCAAAAGGTAAGACACTGCAAGTCTTTCGATGATATTCTATTGAAATGTGTGTTCTTTACAGCTTGTGGCGGCTCTTACCAACATAAAACCCATTAACAAAACCGATGCAGTGACTCTTTTGCAGATCTTTGGCAATTTAGAAAATCTCATAAATGCCAGTGAGGAGCGATTGTCTCAGGTGATGGGCCTGGGTCCGCGAAAGGCAAAGAAATTGTACAAAACACTGCATGAGCCCTTTCTTAGCAAATAGCATTTTATACTGTAACAGTTATTTATTACAATAGGATGTACTTAAACATATACAATATGTACATATAACCAACACGCACATTAAATCCCTCAACATCTCTTAGTTACTCAACTAGTTTCCATATTTTGATGTTGCCATCGTCGCTGCAGGAGATGAGTTGTCCAGCTGTGACGGGATTCCATTCCACAGCGTTCACATCCTGTTCGTGTGCGCTCTCCTCGGCAGTCAACATCTCAAATGTGGGCTCATCCCGTTTCGAATCGCTGGTCTCCTTAAAAATCCGGATTCCATCATCGCCACAGGCGCTGGCAATGAGACCCGTCAATTTGCACCAGGATACATCGTATATGGCACGCGAGTGCTGGCCTGACAAGGTGCACACACACTTCCATACGGTCGTCTTGTCAGGCGTGGCGATACCAGCATCGTTGCCGGGTTGATAGGCGCGCCAGATCTTCAAAGTGGCATCGTCGCTGCACGAAACCAAACGATCACCATCCGCATCAAAGTCAATGCTCCAAACTGTGCTCGTATGCGAGCTCAGCGTGGCCGTGCAATCCCAGTCACTGTCCAAGGCGCTTTCGGCGAACATTTTGATGGTGTTGTCATACGATGCAGATGCCAAGACCTCCAGTTTCGGATGCCAAACGACCCGCTTCACATCCTGAGTGTGAGCATTCAGTACGGCGGCGCATTCAAACTCATCATCGCCAGCCACCTCCCATATCCACACAGACTTGTCGCGCGAGCATGTGGCCAACAGACCTCCGCTCCGGGACCAGCTAACGCTCTTCACTTCGTTCTCGTGTCCCTCCAAGGTGGCATTGCATTCGTGCTTTGACCAAATGGCGGTGGTTGCATCGAAGCTGGCGGATGCCAGGTACTCACCACAAGGCGAAAAGCGAACTTCACGTATGGTACGCTTGTGTCCATCTGACAATATAGTTTTGGTGCTCCATGTATTTCCAGACAGCGACCAAACTCTGATTGCCTTATCTTCGCCGCACGAGGCGAAACTGTTGCCTTTTGGATGCCAGGCGACGCCCCAAATGCGTCCCTTGTGACCCTGCAGTGAGTGCTCAAGAATTAGACGACCCATGGCAAAGTGGTTTTTATTAAGGCGATATGTTTATCAATTAATTATGAGGATACAAAACTCTTTTTATGCGCAGCGAGACACCAAAAACATATGGTAATCAGCGCTGCCCCACTTTGGAAAAACGAAGTGTCATTGTGAATGGTTAAACTGAGCAGTGTGGCAACGCTTGACGCTTATCACTAACGACACATTCCAACACTTGGTAGCACTGGAAAGAAAGTTGTGTATTGTTTGTGTTATTGCACATAATTATGTGCGCTGATAAGAAAATGAACGGGTTAATTGTATTCAACAGTGCCAACGATGTCGTCTACCAGAATCTAAATGGACCACTAACCGAAAAGATCTGCAATATAGCCATCACACAGGGATTGCTGCCAGATGGCAGCGTAACGACGCCCGGAGCAGCACTGGACAGCAATGTTCTATTGCAGATATTCAGTCCCATTATCAGCTCGCAACGGATAATGCATTGCCAGTTTGACAATGCGTACGCTAGTTTCCAGTGCGAGAATGGCTTTAACTTGGTGTTTGGAGAACTCTTGGGCTTCAGCTTCTTAAAGATTGGACAGATCGAGATTGAGCAACAGATGCGGCAACTAGGCGTGGCCATGACCCTGACACGTTACTGCTATGGGGCCAATTTGTTTGGCGCACAGGCAGGAGTCATGCAACATGAGCTGCTGACGCAGTGCCTCAATTGCTACGAGTCGCAGCTGTGCCAGGAGGAGCAGGCCTATCTGTTGGAGGCAATCCCCAAGCTGTTGATAAACCCCGAGCTGAAGCGGACCGTCCACATTACACTGGACGCAACACTGGAGCAGCTGCGTCAAACTGGAGGCCAGCAACGGACACACGCCTTGCTGCTAATCTCCCACAAGCTGGTGGCATTGAACAGCACCCGCCAGGCACTGCCCTTGGCTCCCGCCGATCTTCTCTTTCTGGCCATCCTCGCGCGAGCCTTGCAATCACAGAAATCCCAACGTGCAGTGGCCGTATTCCTGCAGGGCGTCTCGCACGATGTCAACTCGGGGTGTGTGCCAACCATTGTGCATATCTCGCGCCTTCACGGCCACCAGGTGCTGCTGCAGCTCATCGAGTACGGCCACATGCCGCTGACCAGCAGCATCTACGATACCTTCTTTGTGCTGCAGAAGATTGTCGCGGTGCAGCAACAGGGCGATGCGGATGCCCTCAAGCCCGCCTACGAGAGCCTCGAATCATTTGTCAGTCAAACACTAACCGCTCTTAAGCGACACCTGAAGCAGAAGCACGAGGAGATGGACAATTGTGTGAAGAAGTTCACGGCCCGTTGGGAGAATCTGCGCAAGATGTACGTCGAGTTCTTTAAGAGCTACGAGCGGGAGATGCTTGTGCGCATCGAGTCCAACTTGCCGGCGTTTGTCGAGGAGCTGAAGCAGCTGTTCACGCTCTCCCTCGCCAGCTGCGACAGCGCCAGTAATCATCAGCTGGACCAGCTGGCTGACTCCGCTGCTGTGGTGGAGGCCAAGCTATTGGAATTCGCCGAATTTCTGGCTGTTAAGGCGGCTCGCAACATATCGATCGATGCCTATCTGGAGGACTTTCCCGGTCTGGTGCACTTCATGTACGTGAATCGCAGCTCTGGCCAAATGCTGGCTCCGGATTTGCGTCAAAATAACCCACAACTGGTGCCAAAGTCGAAACTCTGGAACATGGTCGAGTTTACGCGCGGATATCTGAAGAAAGGACAGACGACGGTCATGTGGAAGGATCGCACATTCCATTACTCCTACTTTCTCTGGTTCGAGGATCTCTCGGGAGGCATCTTAAAGTGTGCGCTGGATCTGCAGCAGCATTTCCTTTCCACTGGCTTTGGAGCCAACGGCAACGGACAGAAGCAACCGGCGGAGCCGGGCGCTTTGCCCATGGACTACTACAGCGAACTGGCCGAGCTTTGCTTTCCCAAACTGGCGCCGGGCAAGGTACGCGTCTACGAGCTGTACTGCATCCATTTGGGCCTCGTTACGGCCACCTGCGCCGTGGAGCATGCGCGACGCCTGGTAGCCACCATCAGTGATGTTGTTGGCGAGGAGACATTTTAGATTACGTTATGAATTCGTTCTAATTTCAACATTCCAGAACAGTGGTGTCCAAAAAGCCTATTCCATGGGATAGCAACTCATAACTCTGCCGGCGTCGCAGCCGTCACACGTATAGAGAGAGAGAGAGAGAGAGAGAGTATATGTGTGTTCTATAAATAGCATATTCTGTGGCTTGTGCTCTCACGACCAGTGATGCCAAGTATTTTCCGTAAAAAAAGACAAAACGGCCAAAGAAAACAGGGAGAAAAAGCTGAAAACTAAAAAAAAAAGACTGAAAAACAGGCCAAACTTTATTTCCTATTTATTTTTTAAAGTTTTAAAGCACTATCAATGATTTTTTTCGGCATTTTCTTTGTCCATGAACTTCGCCCATGGTGCCTATCATCTTTGGGTTTTTACCAGGCAATTTATTCGTGGCAACGATAGAAGAGTGAGAACGAAAATTACCACTTCTGAAAAAGGGTTATTGCCTGAAGAGTTTCAATATTTGTTTGCTTCGGACCAACATTTTGACGTATTTTCAACATTCTCACATTTTAAGAGGTGAATATTGGCGTACTGGGAAAGTGTTTTGGCCTTTATATCTTTTCCATTTTCAAAAAGTTCCAAAATTGGCAGTATAGAATCCATTTTGGATTTAAATTATTTGAATCTAAAAAAAAGCCATATTTTCGCTGCACTGTTTGATTGTGTGAGTTTGGACACCGCTGTTTTAAATGAATCCATAAATTCAATTTATTTTCAACATTCCAAAACTATGCCGCACGATGCTAGTCAACTTAATTGGGAGTTAAAGTTGTTGATAAACTACATATATCTGGACATTATAACACTACACCTAGTTTAGTTCCTTGCCAATACATTTTTAATTTATTATCTGATTGCTGTAAGCTAGTTTCATAAGAATAAATTAACCAACAGACTATTTAACAAACTTTAAGTACGAGTATTTTATATTTGGGTGCCTTGCAGCTCCTCCCACTTGCTCTGGAAGAAGGATTTGCGCGCCGTCAGTGGCATGGACTTCTGACGCAGCAAATAGTTTTCATTGCCCAGAGCAGTGTAGGTATTGTCGCCAATTAGGTTTCTCAATGCAATGTTCTTCTTCAGATGCTTCTCGTAGTAGGTGACACCCGCGGCCACGAATTGTGGGCCGAGTGTAGCGAGCTTCTTATCGATCTCGGAATCGGTGGTCACCTGATTAAAGTCCTTCATGAAGAACCAGCTGCCGATGCCGAACAAACCCAAAATGCTGTACATTACAAAGCGCGTCTGCAAAGTAAAGGGATTAAAAAACAGTTTCATTCGAAAATACAATAACATTAACTTACACTGCCATGGCGCGCAAAGAGATTGAGGCGCAGGTTTAGCAAGTGTCCCACGGAGTATACCATAAGGAAGCTCACGCTGGGGAAGAGCGAGTTCATCAGCACCCGATGCGTTTGCAGCTGGAGTATTGCCTTGCTCAGGCCAAACAGCTGCTCATCTTCGGTCAACACAATTGCCTGTTCCAGCAGTCTGCCGTTGTCCGAGCTCCAGTCAATTTGCTGATTCCGAAAGCGTATATCCGAGCGCTTGATCTCGTCAACGCTGTCATATGCATAGTTCACAGGGATGCCCAGAGCGGCCCCAAAGCGATATTTTGTAGTGCCGGCCTCGAACAAATCAAATCCAAAGACTGTGAAGGGCTTCAGGAACTTTGCCTCTCGTGGATCCACGTCCAACTTCTCCAGGGCTTTATCCAGACGCTGCTGCACTGACTCCGGCACGGCTCGTGGCATGCCACTTCTGCACAGAAATGAATAATAGATTGGTAAACATTGCGACACGCTGAATTCATTCGCTCACCCACTGATAACATGTCACAAAGTCGCGGTAATATTTCAGTCCGAATGTATGTGGCACAAAGTTGGCCACAAATAGACCAATCGTGGTTGTTCCCGCTGCATAAAACACCACCTTACGCCCAGTCTCGGTCTTAAAAAAGCCGAAAATTCCTCTGCCGGCTTTGTTTTGCATCTTTTTTTTGCCTGTTTTGTAACCACTAGACAGTGCTGCCAACTCTTCGGGTCATAAAAAGGATCGATGCACAAGTTTTTTAATCGATGTCGAACTTCTGACAATCAATTCTAATAATCGATTCACATGAACAGCGCCGGTTCTGGATCTAAACATGGCTGCGCGCGCAATTTAAATGTGAATTTGTTTTAAGTTTATTTGCCAATAAAATATAATTAAGTGAAACCAAATAAATTATAAATTACATAAAGTAATGGAGAAGATGGTTAAAAATTAGAAAATCGACAAATATATTTAATAATTCAAGTTCACGTTTTTATTCAAACTAATGGACGAGTTTCCTCTGTGAACAAGTAGTTTATTAAAGCTTACATTTAACTTATTTGCTGGATGTGCTTTGTAACTTAATGTCAACTATAACTATGTTGTTTTTGGCATCTTTGTGCCGCCACCAACGCCCCAACCGATGCTCCTGGCCAACCGCCACATAGAGCTTTGTGCCATCGGCATTGAAAGTGAGTCCGTTTATGAAGCCTCCAATGGATATGCTGTTGATCTGCTGAAGTTTGCGCGCATTTGGATTTGTTTGCCATAGTCTCACACAGCCGTCGCAGGAGCCTGTAAATCATACAAGTTATACTTTCAATTGAAATTTAATAAGATTCCAGAATTCGCACCTGTTGCCACCAAATCCGTGTTGACCACGACAGCTATTGCTGTTATCCAGTTCGCCACGCCATTGTCGCCCAGTCCATGGGCAAGTTGTGTAGTACAAATCGGTTTCTTCTTCATGGCACTCCACAGACTAATGGCACTGCAATATAATAAATAAGAAGATTCTGTTGCAGAACTTGAGTTACTCCATTCAAGTGGGTCCATTTACCCATCAACGCCACCGGAGACAAAGTGCTCGTCATTGATTAACTTGACACACTCAATGCCATCCTTATGTCCATTATATATCAGCTGGGATTCTTCCGTAATCTTCCATATGCGCAGCGAGCAATCCGAGCCGCCAGCAGTAATAGCCCGTTCCCGACTCAATGCATCTATGCTCGTAACAGCGGTTTGGTGACCAAATCTACAGAGAATGGACAGCGTTATAATAATGTTGTGGAGGTGGAATCTATCACTTACAAGCTCTCCACATAGGCCAGTTCATCGACAGACCAGATCTTCACAGAGCGATCCTTGGCGGCCGAGTACAGCTCGTGGGTTCCCTTGCGAAAGACGAGCGCCGCGACGTTATCCCTGTGTCCCTTGAAGGTCTTCACATGTTTCATAGTCTGTGGACACCAGATCTGTATGTGGGGGCCACCCTCTGCCAGAGCCATGAACTTCATGTCTGAGGACAGGCAAATGGCAATGACATGCGATCTTCGTTTCTTGCCGGTTTCGGGCTCCTCACGATGCGGCAACACATCGCATTTGTCCAGAACTTTGCCGCTCTCCGTGCACCATTTGAGTACATATTGCGATTTGGCTCCCGTAAAGAGGAACTTCCCGTCCGCGCTGAGCGCCAGGGCACATAACGGTGTGTGATGGAGCTTGTGCTTCAATAAGCCCTGAATCGTGCAGGATTTGATGCCACCGGCAATGTTGCGACGCAGTCGACCCACACTATCCAAATACTCAGTCTGTAGACGCTGCTCGACCGTCTTACTCAGTTCCCGATCCTCAGCGCGCTCCGATTCCTGTTGTTCAATCGCAGACAGATATTGTTTGGCCAGACGCAGACGCTTGTCCTGCGCTGTTTCCTCCTCTTCCTCGTCGGCTGAAAAGGCCAATGTGTTGCCGCCCGCATCACTGTTATACTCCTCATCATCGCTGGCAATTTCCTCATCGTCCACCTTGGATCGTCGTTGTTTTTTTGGTCCTGGCGCTGATGCATTTTGAGTTCGTTTTCCCGGTTTTGCGACGCCTTTGGATTTCGTCGCATTGATCTATGGCATGAGTTTGCTATCAGTTTTTTCTATATGCCTGCGTGTGCTTAGCTTACCTTGCGTTTTTTGTTCGCTTGCTTGGCAGCGCCTGGCTTCAGAAAAAACGACGAAGACATTTTAAAAAAAATTATAAATTCTACAAGTTTTAAACGCTAAACAGGCCCACGTGCATAGTATTACGCGCTTGGGCTTTTTTAGTCCCATATGATCGTATCAGCTGTTTGCATCTTGAAAAAGACTGATTGCTATGAAATTCATCACACAGTATACTAAAAAATTATACAGCACTGCTTTTGCGCGCCACGCTTGAAAATTCAAGATTCTGTCTTCTATCTGCGATCAATTTTCTAAAATAAACTTGATTTAAATAAAACAAAAACTATTTATTTATTTTTTTATGTTTATTGATATAATTAAGTATTTTATAATAAAACTAAGCATATTAATTAACACAAATGTATATTGTTGAATTCAGCTTTTTATTTATTGTTTCAGATTTAGCAGACGCACATTACATAGATATAATGATGAATTAGGCTCGATTTGTGTAACTGAATTTGTTCTCAGGTGTTATAAAATTATCACAAATTATGTATACTTTAGCTTTTTATTTGTTGTGTAAAAGTTTCTTTTTATTTGCAATTATTATCGTAATAAAATAAGTTAAGTGTTGCGCCCTTAGCGCTGCCCAGGCGATGAATGCTGAAGCTTCGTACCTACAGAGAACAAAAACGCACTTTGATCGCACGTCTGTAAATTGTTTAAAACTAATTAACGTTCTAAAATAATTTTTAAAATTGCTAATTAAAAATTAAATGAGAATAGGAATAACATGCAAGTGCCTCCCTTCACACACACACATACAGACATCTACATGATCGAGCACAAACCCGATGTTTCGATGCCATTTTGAACTTTCTTCGTCTTTTTGAATGTGACATTTCGCAACGCTGGCTTCTGTTCGATAACAGGCTCAGGCTCCGCTTCGACTGCAGCGGCTGGTGGCGGTGTTATCGATTTTTGGGCAGCGGGCGCTGATGAAGCCCCGCTGCTTGTCGCTGATATCGATGTCATTGGCGCTCCCATTGATGATGTTACTGTTGTTGTGGTTAAACGTGAAGCGCCATTACTGTTGTTGTTGTTGTTGTTACTGCTGCTGCTGCTGTTGCCGTAACTGCTGCCAATAACCGAAATGGAACTAATGTTAGCAGGCGGCGCATTCGTTGAACTGCTGGTGGCAATCTTGGGCACAAATGTGTTGCCTCCGCACAGCACTGGAATTGTGGAAATGGTTTGTATTGAATTCTGTTGCTGCTGCTGCTGTTGCACATCGGTATTTCCACAGCTGCCAATTACACTAATTGCCGACACTTGCGAGTCCGTTGTTGTTGCTGCCGCTGCCGTCGTTGTTGTTGTGGTTGTATTTGTTGTTGAGGCACTATTATGACTATTACTACTCGTGTTCTTAGTGATATTTATTTTTATTTTATTAACTATGCTAGCCAAAGGTAACGCTGGCCCCGGTCCCGCTGCGCTCAGATTATGCGTCTCCTGCGGATTCTCACCGTTAAAATCAGCCTCGGATGTTGACGCCATCGCCATCGCAATGGACTCCAGTTCCAGTTCATCCAGTTCATTGGCGGGCATGGAGAGCGATGCAACCGATGCTGGACGCTCCATCGTGGCAGGCGAAGCAGATGAATCAATTGTTTGCGTTTGGGTTTCTAGCCAAACAGGAATAATGTTTAATATGGGAATTAAGATCGCACATACAGTTAGTCAACTAATTCTTTTGACTAATTAATAATTTCGTTGTCAAAATAATTACTTGATTTACTGTATGTGCAAAGAGACACTTACCACTGCTATTAATTGATATCTCATCTTCTGGTAGCGGCAGCAATGTCACCACAGTGCCCACATCCTCGAAGCCATCATCTTCATCCTCCTCATCGTCATCTTTGGGCTCCTCTTTGATCTTGACATTGAGCATTGGCACCGGCTCCTTTTCAACATAAGTGTCCAGATCGGTGAAGGGAATGTTTGGCTCTTGTATCTCCACATCCGACTCGTTGGCATTCTCAGCCCTTTGATGTTGGTCCTTCTCCTTCTCCTTATCTTTCTCCCGCTCCCGCTCCTGCACCGACTGATCTTCCTCAGTGCTGGTCGCTGACGTTGTTGCTTCCTTCTGTCTGGGACTCGATATCCGTTTCCGTTCGTGTCACAGCGACTGGAACATATTCCTCATCATCGTCATCATCGACGATCTCGGTTACGCTTGGCTCCTCATTGGGCAGCACAATAACATCATCATCATCGTCATATAGCAGCGTGCTCGATGCTTGCTTGACATCATCTGTAGGGGAATTGCAGGGGATTAATTATAAAATTATTAAAATATTATTAATCATTATTAAAAAGAAATCCCTTTAATTGGAAATGACACTCACCTAAGTCATCCTCGAGCTTGATGAGCGTATCCATAGCGTTGTCATCGCTGGCATTCAGCATATCAACATCTCCATTGGCTGTGGTGTCGCTGGCAGCTGGCGCCGGCGGTTTCAAGGAACTCTTGTAGTCCTCATAGCACAAGGGATGATAGATCTTCTCTTCCACGCGTATTGCCGAGCGGAGATGCCATTCCTCCAGCTCCTCGTTGTAGAACTGCTCGAATTTCTCGTGACACATGTCACAACTGCGATCCACGTCATCCGCTCCAGCGGCACAGCTGGGCATTGGTGAGTCCACGGAGCGTTGCTGCGACACTTCCTCGGTGGCATCGGGACCAAGTGGCTGGCCTTGGGCCTCCAAGAAGTTGCGTTCACGCTCCTCAACATCCTCGATTTCCTCGTATTGCCGCCAATCATTGAGATCATAGAACCAGCGTTTGGACGTCGCCTTTCGCGTCGAGTCCCGTTCACGTCGATTCTGTCGGAAATGCCAATCCAAATGCTGGCTATATTTAATGGTCTGCTCCGGCGGGAAGCGCACGCCGCAGCTGCTGCACTGCATCCCCAAATAGAGTGTTGCTATCACCGCCGACTGTCGCGTCTTGATCGTGTCCGGTTTATGCAGATCAATGCGCTTAATGGGCTCTGTGGGCGCTGCTGATGGAACGGGAGCGGCAGCTGGAGCCAACGCCTCTTTGCTGGAGCTGGAAGCGACCTCCAGGGCGGGAACATTGACCGTATGCTGCTGCTGTTGTTGTTGCTGCTGCTTGTGACAGTGGCTGGGGCTGTGGCAGTGGCAGGTCCACCAATTATGCCCGACGAGACCAGCTTCTTGAAGAGCTCATCTATATTCAGATTGCCTAGCGCTGCAGCTGCCACCGGCAGTGGCACTGCTGCTCCTCCTCCGCCAGCTGTTGCTGCAGCAGTTGGAGCTGGCGTGGCTTGGTCCAGAGAAGGCATCACTGCCGCGGGTGCAATTACGGGCACTGGCAACGGTGGCGGCTGTGGTGGCTCCGCCGGTGCCTCTGTCTTAATGTACACCATATCCTGGACATGTGCCTTGCCAGCTTGCACGCCCTTGGGCAGCGTGCCGAAGCGTATGAAACAATTGCGTCCACCATTCAACTTCATGCTCTTGGGCAATCCGCCGTATTCCAGCTTCTGCAGCTGTCCGTCGAGCAGCGCATACAGGAAGCTGTCCACGAACTGCAGCGAATGCTGCTCGGCACCCAGAAGGAACGTCTGCTGTCGCCCGTCCAGGAAGAGTGGCACAATCGTATGGGCATCCACAATCATGTTGATCTTGCCCACAACCAGATCACGACGCACACGTCCAATGTCCACATTCGGAGGCGGTCCCTCGGCCTTCAGCACATGCAGCTTGTTGCCAATGGGCAGCGAAACGGGCGGACCACCAAAGTAGATCTCATACCAGTGATCATCGATGTACAGCTCCCGTGACGGATGACCGAAGCGTATGCGATGCAATTGCCCATCCAACTGGAATGGTTTGTAGTCATCATTGAAGCTCAAGGCCAGCGGCTCATTGTGATCGATATAGATGGATCTTTGGCCATGCTGGAAGCCAATCTCGTGCGGCTCATCGCCAGCCATGAAAATGATGGCCACTTGGTTATAGAAACGTATTTCCTTGCTGCCCCCATCTATGGTTATGCTGCGCACCATATCCGCCATGGGATTGTCCAGGGAATTGATGGCTTTGGTTATGGCTACCTGCGGCACTTGTGGCGGCATTGTCATCATGGACGGCGGCTGTGGTGGCGGAGGCACCGCTGATTGTTGTTGTTGTTGTTGTGATATAACCAGCGGAGGATGCTGCCAGGGCATGCCACGGAAACCAACGCCAGCTCCAAGATTTGCACCCGGCAAGCGCTTGTTACCGATATTATTATTGTTATTATTATTGTTGTTGTTGTTGTTGCTCTGAGCCAATTGCCAGGCAGCCCGCTGAGCTGCTGCTGGATCCACTTGCTCGCCCCACTTGCTGGGCTTTCGCCGCTTGCCATCTCGCTTGATCTTCGACAGCTTGGACTTGTCACCGATTGAGGCTTGTTGTTGTTGCTGCTGCTGCTGCTCCTCGTATCTGTTGTCGCCATCGCTGTGCGGCGAGCTGGACGCACGATTCTCGTTGCCCTTGAGCTTGGGAATCCGCTTGCGCAGCACTGCATCGCGTGCTGCATTCCTGTCCACATCCACGTCCACATCCGCATCGACGTCCTTCAGATTTGCTCCTCGTTCATGGCGACCACTTTGCTGACCAGATCCTTGTACTGCTCCTGATTCATGCCATGATTCTCGAACATCTCCTGCGCCTGGCTCAGTATCGTGCGCATTGTCTCATCGTGCGCCTCCTGCGAATCATCGCCGGGCTTCAACTCGGACGACAACTGTTTCAGTCGCTGCGTCACGGGATGCTCCTTGGACTTATCTGTGGATGTACATTTTGGATTGTTTACTCGGTACAGCTTAACATGCTGTGCTGGTTACTTACCACCCTTGGACAGCTTGTGGTTGTGACGCACTGTCTTGGCCAGTTTGGCAGCAGGCCAGCGTTGGCTTTTTGGCGACTGATTTTGAAGATGGCTAAACGGAGGGAGAGATGTCAGTTGACAGTACATAACAATAGGAGATGTCACTCACTTTATCGGCCTCCCAGATTTCCATAGAGTCATCTTCGACGACAATGACACCACTGGGCGCCATGGCAGCTGGTTTGCCAGCCGGCAGCACTCGCCGCAAATCGACATCCTCGCTGCCAAAGAGACTGTGGAAAAGTAACATAGGATATCATGTGGGGAATCAAACGAGAATTCATTTAAACTCACGCATCCAATTTGGCGGACTTGCTGCGTTTCTGCTGCGGCTGCTGCAATCCTTCATCGTCATCATCAGCGTTGTTGTCGTCCTGATCTAGCGGCAGCTGACCAGCCGGACGCTTCTCACCTGCAGCCTGTGTCTGGACGGGATTCATCAGCTTGCTGATGGACTGCTGCAGTGACTCTGTGACTGATGAGGGTGCTGGCGAGGATTGCTTCGTTGGGATGCTTGCAGCTGTTGTTGTTGTTGTTGTTGCTGCTAGCAGTGATGCTGTTGATAAATGCGCTGTAGATTTTTCTAATTTATTAAACGGTTTTTGTATTTTGAACGACACTTTTGTGGGCAATTTGGAGGAGTTGTTCGATGCGTTGGAGGCGCTGTTAGCATTTGTTGTTGTGCCGGTGTTGCTGTTGCTCGATTCTTCATTTGTTGTTGTTGCTGTTATTGTTGCTGCTGGTTTGTTGATTGTTATTACCGGAGGCGGTGGCGTCGCTGGCCTGGCCAACGACAAGGAGCCAAATGGCCGCATATCGACGTCCATTATTGATGCCTCCAAATGCGGAGGAGGAACAGCAGCAACAGCCGCTGAAGGACGTGGCCCTGGTTCAAGTATTTGAAATTTATCTAAAATTCTTTTATGCTTGCAACAAACAATTAAAGATTTTTGGTTGTGCCATACGAAAATTATGATGATATTACGAATTTACTCACGGCCTATTTACAAAATCAATTAAATGCAACAAAAGGAAATCAAAAGAAATTAAAGGAGAAATTATAATCATAATAATTAACGTTGGGAGCATCAACAAACACCAGGCACAGCAATTGGGCTAGAAAAATTAGTGGAAAATCATAACAAAATCAAAAGATCAATTTGATTGAGTTCCGTTGAGAAACAGGGTTAGAATAATCAAAGAAAAAAAAAGCAATAGAAAATAAAACAGTTTAAAGTGCCGTTCTACAAATACAAAAAATAATAACAGTAATAATATAAAAATAAATATTGTATACAATATACACATATCTGAGGATTGTATTATATAAATACAATTACAACAATACGTTTAAAATAAATATATGTATTTGTTTGTGAAATGTTTTAATATTATCAAGTGTTTTTGTTCAAGTTTTAGACGTTAACAACAACAAATTAAAAACTGTAGTCTTTATTTCTTCTTAGTTTTTTTTTATCAACTGATTATATCAAGTACAATGTCATCACAGTTATTTATCTGTTTATCACGGATTTATATGTTTTAAATAGTTTTTGTTTACAATAACACAAAGTAAATAGACTTAAAATTACACCAAAGGCGGCACCTGGCTACATTTTGCATTATTTAATTAAAACAACTGGAATGCAAAAGGTTTTCAAACTCATTTTTATTGGATTTGTTTTTTTGTTTAGTTTTGTTTTTATCTGAACTTTAAATATTGAGCTTAATTATTAAAAAAATTGCCTAAATATTATATGATTATTGTAGATATTTGGTTTTAAAATTTTAGTTTATATATTATATAAGAGCTGGCCCAAAAATGTGTCAAGTTAAGGATACATTTTAGAGGCAGAAGATCACAGAACGACAACCACAGAGTAGTTTCCATCACTTGGAATATCACCAAGCTCTTCAAGTAAAGCGCAAAAAGTCGAATAACAATATGAAATAATTTTATATACACAAGGAACTTTTGGGGATTTTTTTTGATTTACTTTTTGGCAATCTACTTACAATTCTCGGTCAAGTGAAAGTTCAACTGTATGGAGCAGAATTTCATCAATACGAACACACGCCCACGCCCACAACAACCGCCCCCTGCCATTGGCCAGATGTTAGCCTACAGTGCCGCCAGTTTGGTTTGTAATTTCTGAATATCTCAACTACTTTGTTATTTGTACTCGTATGTCTAAGGATATCGTTCTCGACTTGACGACTGTTGGCTAACAAATGTGAGATTTGAATTAAAAATTGTTTCTTACGTTTCTCTAAATCATTTGCGTTGACGGCATTAACTGGAACTGATGCTGCTGCTGCTGTGACAACAGTTGCTGCGGTGACTGCTGATGATGCTGCTGGAACCTTAGCTGATGCTGTTGACTCTGGTGACTTGCTTCGCCTCACGCTGCGCATATCCACATCCTTGTAAATGGGCGAACGGCTGCGGGAGCGCGCATAGCTGGAGCTGCCCGATTTGCCGCTCGCTCCATCACGTCGCGTTGTCGTTGATGATGATGTTGAGGATTTGTGCGTGGCATTGCGCTTTGATTTCGACGGTGAGCTGGCGGGTGAGCTGCTCTTGCGCTTCGATGCCACAGGCGATCCTCCGTTGTGGGCATAGCGTTCGCTTGGCTCCTTGCTGGAGTGTTTGTCGCGCGAGCTGGACGCACGCTTCACCGGCGATTGGCTGGAGCCGCTGCCCTTGTGACGGCCATCGGAGCCAGACGACGATGTTGAAGCAGTGGAACTCTTGGACTCGCTCCGCTTGCGACCGCTGCTGCTCGACGCACTGTGGTGGTTACTGCTGCTCTTGTTGGAGCGGCTGCTGCCCGGGTTGCGCATTGGTGACTTGCTGCGCGAGCGACTAGATTTGTGGGCGGATGATGAGGATGCTGGCTTGTGGCTCTCCAGGCGCGGATCATTGGTGCGCATGGGCGCTGCCATTTGCGACGATGCCTGCGGCTGCATTTGTCGAGCAAGTCGAGGATCCCGTTGACGTACCGAGTTAAGCATAGCCGCGTTAACCGGATGCACCTTTGGTTTGTTGACAAAGGGCTGTCAAGAAGCCAAGATTAGAACAAGTTGTGGGAAATGAATAAGATTAACCTACCGGTTGCTGGCCAACTACTGGCATCATGCCACCAGCCGCTGCAGGCATCACGGGACGCATATGACGGATTCCGCCGGGATATATTGGCGGCACAGCAGCTCCAACTGGAGGTAGAATGGTCTCCATGCCCGGCGGACGTAGTGTGGCTGCTGGCCCGGGCCCGGGCATGGCCATAGGCGTCACGGAAATGGCATCGGTAGCCTGACTTAGTTGACGCTCCTGTTCCTTTAAATGCATTTTAGTTTGCTCCAATTCCAGCTCCAATTTACGCTTCTTCAGCTCCAGCAGCTCACGTGTCTTGGCCTGAAGTATCTCCTCCATGTCAGTTTGCAGCGTGCTATTCACGACCATGCCCTGTGGATACACATTTGGGTTAAGTGGATTCATTACTTAGTGCTCTGCAGTTTGACCTACCGTCTTAAGAAAATCAGGATTCACATGTATGGCTGGGTTGACGTGTATTTTGGATGCCTGGCTTGATTTTGCCGTTATGGGCCAATTGTTATCCAAACGCTTGACCTTCACATCCAGCGCATACATTTTGGAGGCGGGAAACACTTCGTTCCAGGTCTGACGAAGCAGATACATGCGCTCCCTGACCTTCTCTAGGACCTGTGATGGTGAGTGCTGCACCTAAAGATTACAAGATAAACAGAGAAAGTCAATAATGATATTGGGATCAAGTTTAGCATTGAATAGTTTGAACTTACCGACTCGAAGGCGTTGAGAAATATATTGACAATACATTGCCCAAACAGCTGGACGTAGCTGCTTTTCACATTCTTAATTATGGAATCAATTAAATATAGTATGGGCAATTTGAATTCTGGCGGCACCTGTTTGATTTGGTAAGATAGGTAAGAATAAATAGAACATAAGTTTCTACAACGTCGCTAGCGGAGTGTGTTGAGGACACAGATTGAGGCACATCAGCAATTCACATAGTCCTGGTCACGATTGACAACGATGACGACAACGACGACGACAGCTGCTGGACACAGATGCATCTCCATGTTATTGGGTGGATGCAGTTGATCAAAGCAAACATCTACAGTCTATCAAAGTATTCCATAACACAAGGGATTTTAAAACATATCGGATCTTACTAATGCCGATGCTAATTAAATATGTATAAATATAAATTTATACGAAATTACATTTCTATCTATTTATACCAAAAAAAAAAAGGTTTTATTAGTATTCTCTATTAAATGTTTAGGTTTTGTTTCTTGTATATCTTCTAAGTTCAACAAAGACGTGAGAGGAAGCTTACGATTTTATGTCCTTTTTATTGGCCAAATTGTTCTGGTTTCTTCTCTCTTTTTTTGAAATACAGAGAACGCTGCGTGTTTTGGTTTTGGTTTTAATTATTATTTGTTTGTCAATGTTTTTTTTTTTGTATAAAATAAAAGACAACTTGATGACAATTGTTTAAGTATTTTGACTTTTTATTGCAATTTTCTTTTCGATTTCTTTGTGTATTTTTATTTACTTCAAGGTTATCGAGGAAAAAGAAGAATAGAAGTATATAGTAAACGAAACGTCTTACCTTGTAGAGGATAATCAGTCTCTGCTTAAAACCCAAATAAATAATATTTCAATATCAATTACGAATAAATTTGATTCTAAAGTTTACATACACAAACCAATAGAAAAATCTGTAATTGGTAGCGTAAATAATCTTTAAAATTGTGGCTTATGTCAAGCTTGTGCTGATGGAGGAGCAATAACAAAAGAAACAGAGGATTCAATTATGCAATAATTTAAATTTGTAACACTTTTGTTGATTGTACTCCATCGATGACAGATGAAAACCTATTGATAGTTTAATTTTAAGAAATAACAAAAAAATCAATCAATGCTATCAATAGATTTTCAACTCAGGATGTTGATTGAGCCTATATATTCCTAACACACATTTTGGACATGGAGATCATGTGTTAACACAACTGCCGTACGAGCGGCATTCGTTACGAGGACTCGGAACACTATTTAAAGTGTGTTTTTATGTGTGTGTGTGTTGGTTGTTTGTGTCTCTCTCTCTGTGTAGTTGCTGTTAATTAATTATGCTTTATTTGTTAACCTGGCTGATGTGATATTCCACCACGCGCACAATGACTGGAGCATAGTTGATGTTCTCCTCGGCGAGCATTGTGAGCATATTGATAAGCGGCTTGCTATTGCAATTCAAATCCGTTAGACTGGATAAATACTCTTCGCCAATGCGGCGCGCATCCTCGGGATACGACTGGAATATATTCTCCATATTTACAATTTCCTTCTTCGATTTCGATTCCAATTTATTCCGTATCTCTTTCTTGAGTGATTTACAAAACAATTGCAGTCGTTAAGCTGCAAAAAGAAAAATTTAAAAACAAATTAGAATCAGTACACAAAAAATACAACATTTAAAATGAGTATTAAAATGTATTTATTGATATGCAATATTTTCATCCCTCGTCATGTGGTCACACTTATATATATATACATATGTATATGTATATATAACATTATTTATGACCACATGAAACAAAGAAATAACAGTATATATTATATATTTTGATGTGGCTTGGCTGTCATCTCACAATAAAAACACATGTAAACAACAACACAACAACCATACATATATATTAAATGTCTGCACATATATGCACATATACATGAGCAAACAAACATACACGCTGTTTATGGGCGAACAATAAACACACAGGGCAACGGGGCTACAAGAGTTTTTTCAGCAAAAATTCAAAATGGCGGACGCCAGACAAGCAAGCACGCATTATTTTTTCACACTTGCAAAAAACACAATAATTCTTGAAAATGTCGATATTTTATACACTTTGCACATTAACCATTAAGGCTAGGATCCAATACACACTTTTAACACCATTTTTAATTGCTTGATTTTGAATTATTGTACTTTTCCCCAATATTTCCGATGTAGCCACGTTTATACTGTACACGCACTCAATTCCCAAAAAAACAATTTGCAAGCTTCAAGACTGTTGGCAAACATACCTTTTTACATTAATACATTTGTACAATTAGTTTAGCACACTTTAATGCAGTGAAAAATAATTATTGAGCACTTTTTAAACTAAATAAATCAGCCTTTTGACAACTTTTTCACGTAACAAAAAAAACTGGCGACGATGTTTTGTTGAGTAGTTGCTCATCAGTGAGTGAACAAATAAAAGTTGCTCACTCCAGTCACAGCATGTGAACAAGTTCCTTCCAAATTGTTCTTTAAGGTGGGTTCTCACTGCTGCACAATGTGAAATCACATTTTGTCATGCTTTGTGATGATTTGCAGAATACGTCAAAGTGTTTACATTGGCAACACAAAATTTGTACTTCACAAAATTGTGGAAAGCCTTGTGAAAAGACTTGTGAAAGCTTTCAATGTAAACACTGCCAGTCAATGTGACAGAGCATCGCAAAAAATCAAATGGAATCAAAATGTTCACAAAATGCTCGCAATTGAACAATAACAAGTTCCACAAAAAGAATAAAAATAAAGAAATGTCACTTTGCACATGTCCTCTAATTACAAAGGTTGCATTTTTTAAAAATAATTAATATGGAGAAGATAAACAGCCGTGGACGTCAGGTTACAATCCAGTGGCATTCTGATTCAATCCACAAGCTAATTGAAGCTGTGGAGGAGTCAGAATGCCTCTGGAATGTATGTAGTGAAAACTACAAGAACCGGGAGGCCAAGGAAGCAAGTTGGAGCTCTCCCGTTAGCTTTGCATACATTCCCTCTTTTCCACGAGTCAAATTCATTTCGTCGATCCAGCAGCTGCGCTTTGCCTTGGGTTCATCATCGTCGTCCTCTAAAAGCCACAGCCCAACGACCGCCAAAGCAGCAAGCTCTGTTTCATCTTGGTAATCCATGTCATTCAGGAAAATTAAAAACAATGTTAAAGGTCCGAAAAAACAACAAATAAAATATTAACTTTGACGTTTATGTTTTCACAAATGTGTAGAAAAACCAACTTGCTCGATGTGCTTTCACAATGGGATTGGGCTCATTTGAGCTGCTTCAACTTTAACAGGAGTTAACATAATTTTTATCAAAATTGTGTCAGCCTTCTTCGCAAAAAATTTTTAACAGAATGTGAAAGTGGTGTTTACATTGGATTGCCACATTTTTGTGACTTCACAATTTTGTGAGTATGCATTTAGTGTTCACATTGCCTTGTGACGTTGTGAACAGCTTTGTGCAGCGTTTGTGAAGCGTTTGTGACGCAGTGAGAACCCACCTTTATTGCTCAGTTGTTCTCTTTTTGCTCACGTCTGTTATCGATATACGATAATTAGTCAGTTGGCAACGCCGCGCAACCAGCTGTTGATTGAAGGGGAAAAATTGGGGGCGCATTAAAATTGCAAATATTTAGCGATTAAAATATTAGTTGTAGTTGGATTTGTGTTCAAGAGCTGGGTAAAATGGATGAGAGCGACACTTACGTGCACAGCGCCTACCAGGTGTCGATAATTCCAACGGATCTACATCACGAGGAAACTATAATCAGAGCAGCACAGTCGCTCGACTGCCTAAACAAAACAATAAACTCAATTTTTGGGCGCATCGATGCTCGGTTAGAAAGAAATGGTGCCAAGGTCCAGCAGATAAATGAGCGTGTCATGCGTGCGCAGGCGAAAATTAACGCGCTTGTTGGATCCAAGAAATCAATTAAAATCTTTGCACCCGCTCGTTTCCCCGGCAGCGCGGTTCTAGGCAACATACCGGCCACCTTCCCGCAGGTGGGACAGGAGCTAATGGATCCACCGCCGTCGACAACGGAGCTACAACAGCTCCGGCTACGGAATCGCGACGAAGTGCCCAGTGAACAGGAATCGGGCGCGGGTCTTGACTCTGTCAGCTTTCATGTACGTGGTGAGGATCAGCTTGAAATGCCGCTGGTTATCGAGCGTCAACTGACTAATCGCACAGCCGGCTTGGGCTCGTTACCAGCAACCAAATCAATGCCAACCCTTATGCGTTTCAATTCCAATGAATTTGCCTATATGGGTGGCAGAAACGGAACTAAAGATCTAAATGCTTGGAAGCGCTCACTGCCGCCACAAAGTTCCAAGCGAGCTGCCAACAAACCCAGGCCAATTGAAAGCGAACTGCTGGCGCCGGCACCACATTCACTGGCCCATGGCACCACCAAGCTTGCGACACCGGCAGGCGATTTGCGTTACACTCCGGCTGCATTGGCAGCACCAGCCATTGATGTTCCTCTGGACTTGCCCGATTTACCAGGCATTGCCAATGACTTGCAATATGAGCCCGTGGAGGAGCAGACTCCGATTGCGCCATCGCACCAGTTTGTCGATTTGCCCGATTTACCTGGTCTGACTGAACCGGACATAAATATGGATGTGGACATTACGGTTCAAGCCTTAGCTGCCCAAACGCATATGCCCAGAAAAGTGCCGCAGTTGCTGTCGATGAATATGCCTCCTTCAAGACTATTAACAGCACCACCACCTCCGCCGCCACCAACACCAGCTCCACCACCGCCACCTCCGCCGCCCCCACCACCTCAAATTAGTGCATTAAAGCTGCCAAATGATAACGTGGTCAAGCCATTATCACCGTCTATGGAAACGCCACTGAACATACCAAACTCTCGCGCACCGCCAGCGGCGGATCCACGCTCGGAACTCATGGCTGCCATACGCAACGCTGGCGGTGCACTTGGTGGTCGTTTACGTTCCCCGGCAGCGGCGCCTGTTAACATGGACGTGGTGGATACCCAGAATACGGATAGCGCAACACGTTCAAGGGCAGGTGGGCCCACCTCTGGCGGGAACCTAATGGCGGATTTGCACAATAAGCTGATGCTGCGTCGTAAGGGCATATCCGGCAATCAAAATCCAGCGGAACAGTCGGGCAACCCCATAATGCGACAACTGTCGAAGTTGATCGAGTCACCGATGGAGAAGAGCAAGGTTTCGATGTCCAGCGATGAGGGCAATTCAGAGGAAGACGATGCTTGGGAGTAGTAACACATCAAATTAGCATTAAATTTGTTCCAACTAAGTGCCTTGCTTTAAGCAGTAGTATAAATTATTAAATCATTTTTAGGCAGATCGAGCATTAAAAACTTTGTAAATTGCAATTATTATTCAAGTGTTGGGCAGCGTTAAAAGTAGATTTATCAACGTGTGTTATCGATAAGTTCCACTTCGATAATCTTTGACGGTAGCCACATTTCAACGATGTCCACTGAATCGCGAGATATTAATGATCTGTTTGACGACATAGTGCTTACCGAGGAAAAACACGCACGCGAGGGCTACGAGGAGGGCATCGCCGACGGCCGTGCTCAGGGTAATCAGGAGGGATACCAACTGGGCTACGCTCAGGGCGTACAACTTGGCGAAGAACTGGGTGGCATTTACGGAGAAGTTGTGGCACAACAGCAATTGCCCCACACAGAAAAGGTTCTGCGGACGCTGCAACAGCTGCGCACTCTTATCGAACAGTTTCCCCGTACCAACGATCCTGAAGCGGATATCATTGGCACTGTGGAGCTCATACGCAACACGCATCGTCGGCTGTGTGCGCTGCTGGGCACAAAGAAAGTCGTCGACGGGCAACAAAACTCAGTCACCGAGGAGCGCAAGGATTTCAGTTTCTAGAGTCAACACTAGAATGGGGGGCAGCGTGGGCGTGGCTGAATTGCGTAGGTCACTCGATGGCTTATTGGCCTATCTGGAACCTCACTGGGATTTTGTCAACTGTCACATGGTCAACTACCTAACCGACGATCACTGGCAGCACTTTGTACCCGAGCCACTACGATTAGAGCTCCGCACTGCGGATGACATGAATCAAGCAATAGAGACGCTATTTTGGCGGTCAGAGCGGGACAGCCAACAATTTCCAAGCTTTGCCAGTTTCCTGGCTGCTGGTGAGCGCCAGCGTCTGGAAAACTCTGAGAAGCTATTGACTACTGTGGAGCAACTAGAGCAGCATCTAACGCCTGCGACGCACACTCAGCTGAGCATCAAAGAATTTATGAGCGCCAAAAAATGCCATGAGGTGGGTTTCCAGTCGGAAGTATAAATAGCATAAATAAGTCCGTCTATTATTAATGTCCATTATTAGGTGGAGCTGGCGGCGGCGTTGGTGAACAAACTAGTCCAAAGCATGTCATCTGCTCCGAGCGAGAGTTGCTTTGTTGTTGACGCCGGCGATGGAAAAGGTTATCTCTCATCCAGATTGGCGCTCCAGTATGGACATCGCGTGCTTGGGATTGATGCCAATACGACAAACACTGAAAATGCCTTATCGCGCAACCGCAAGCTACAGGTGAGTCTCGGTTTACTACAAAATAAATACATGTTTATTTCATTACTTTCGATTCTTAATGATAAGTTTGCTATCGACGTCTTGTACTGAGAAATTGCGCCCATTGTGGCCGTTTGTTTAATCGCGCATTTCCCCCTCCTCGTCGTCATCCTCCATGCCTTTGATGTACAGCACATTGTTGCAGCGTATCAGCACCTCGCCCAGATTTCCAGTCACTGAGCCCTCGATAACTTCCTCCGTGTTGGCCAATTGCATGTTCATGTATCCGTCCACCGACACCAGGAAGCCCTTGTATTCCTGTCCCCATTTGAGTTTCACGAGCACAGGTTTTCCAGTCAGACCATTTAGAAATGGTTTAGGATTAATTGGCATACCAGCCGACATTTTGTTTGTTTAGTTTTTGCAAGTTTTTGGAATGAATTAGAAAATTTGCGTTAAAATTGCCGGCTAAAACGTTTTGTGCGTCGGGCAAGCAGAAGTAAGAAGAGGAGCATTTGACAGCTGAAAGACAGGGTTGTTTTTACAAATACTTCAGTGCTGCAAAGTGCTGGCTTTCGAATGCTTTGATATTAGTTACTATGCAATTTACCAACACTGTTTTTGTTTTAAATTGAATTTAGCGCGCTTGGAACGGCCTAACGGAACGCGCTGAACTGCAGAGTCAGGGAATAATACCTGCAAGGCGTGGCAAAAAATCAATGGCAAACCAACGAGATGCATCTGTAATTCCACCCTCTCTAGAAAATTACAAAACCACATCGAGGTTCATAACAACAGAACTTAACTTGAGTGATTTAGTGGCGGAGCACTTTGACCAACAGTCCAACAACATTTGCCTGACGGGCCTGCACACGTGTGGGAATCTGGCGGCCACCTGCTTGCAGGTGTTCCATGCTCAGGACAATTGCCGCATCCTATGTAATGTCGGCTGTTGTTATCATTTATTGCGGGAACATTTCTCCCGGCAAGAGTTCTTTGGCAACAAGGCGTTGATGGAGCAGCAAATAGATTGTGGATTTCCACTTAGTCGCTATCTGCAGGAGCGACAAGTGCGATTAGGTCGCAATGCACGGATGCTCGCTGCCCAATCGATTGAACGCACCTTGGCGGCCAAGGAGTTGCCCAACATAACACTCTACTATCGCGCCCTGCTCGAAACTCTGGTTTGCCGCCATGCGCCGCATTTAAAGAACGAACTGCAGGTGGGCAAGGTGCGCAAATTTAACTCATTTGCGGAATATGTACAAAAGTGCGCAGATAAACTGAATCTGCCTTGGTTGGCAGCCGTAAAGGAAGAGGAACTGTTGTCGCTGCTGGAGAAACATGAACTGGATCGTCAATATTTGCAGCTATTTTATCTGATACGTATGTCGTTTGCTCCCGTTCTGGAGAGTGTTATACTGTTGGATCGTCTGCTGTACCTCAAGGAGCTCGGCTATGAGCACAGCTACTTGATTGACTTGTTTGATGCGGTTATATCACCACGTCACTATGCAATTGTTGCTATCAAGCAAACGGCGCTACGAAAGCAGATCGAAAAGTAATCTGGGTTTCAATTTTGACGTTTACTGATTATCATTTAAATCAATTGAGAAGCGTGCAATAGAACACAACTTGTAAATATGTTTTACGCAATTTAACAGTCGCAACAATTCAATAGTACAAGTCGAAAGCTTTTGTACTTACAGATACCCTATGATAATCCGATAGATTTAATACTATAAATGTAGCACTCTTTTATAATGTGTACAATGCAGAAGAATTAGGAATTTGTAAAATAAAGTTACAAGCTTTTTAAAAAATGTTTCCAAAGAGTTTTTAATTAAGCAAGACATTTTCTAATATTTTTACTATATTTAATATATAATTAAAGTTTTCGTTCTGACAATTAATCATATTTGAATTCACAACTCAGTTTTTAAACCTGTTTTTGTCGTATGTAATAATCCAATGCATATGCCCAAACTTAAATTGTTAAGCTATTTTTCATATATGCACTGTTTTAAATAATCTTGTTTTACACCTAGCTTTTCATAATGAGTCGGCAAGATTTTTCTTATAAATGCCCGAGCCTCGTTTAAGCCGAGCGAGTGCTGTGCCAGAAGCGTGAATTGTCAGTCATACGCTCGCGATTTGATTAAACGACTGTTGAATTTAAATTATCTGGTGCAGAGTTCAGTAAACTTGAACTTGAACTTTAACTAAATATAAAGAATCAAATTAGGCAAATAAATATTGAAAACAAAGGAGGATTTCAACAGATGCACAGCTAATGGAATAAATGTGAGTTAAAATAAATAGATAATAGTTAATCTGATTAAGTAAAACTTGTCGACCTCGAATATTTTCTAAAAATGTACGAACGAATATTCGGTTTTGAATGGCAAATGTAAAAAGTGAATTCTTAAAATAAAAGATATGAATCTTAGTTAAATAAAGAAATAAATAAGTTTATGTGATCTTCTTTCAGCTGTAAAAATGATTACAACAGCAATACTTTTTATGCTTGTGGGCGCCTTGAGCGCCATCTACATGTGGTTTCAACGCAATCACAGCTACTGGAGGCGCAAGGGAATCCCCTACATAGAGCCTACTCCCATTTTGGGCAATACCTTGCCTCTGTTCCAGCAGAAGAACTCCTTCGGTATGCACATCTCGGATATATACAAAGACCCTCGGATGGAGAATGAGCCCGTCGTGGGCATCTATGTGATCAATAAGCCAGGTCTGATTATTCGGGATCCGGAGCTCATTAAATCCGTGCTGATCAAAGACTTTAATCGATTCTCGAATCGCTATGGTCGCTGTGATCCTCATGGCGATGCTCTGGGCTCAAATAACATATTCTTTGTGCGCAATCCGAAGTGGAAGGAGATTCGCATCAAATTGACACCAGTTTTTACAAGCGGCAAAGTTAAAGCGATGTATCCTTTGATGCAGGAGGTAGGTGATCCCATAAAGTATATATTTTCTTGATCAGCATCAACAGCCGAGGCGATATAGCCATGTCCGTCTGTTCTTCTGAGCGTCCGTCTGTAAACTCAGAGCTAATGATACGAAAATTTGTATGTAGATTGTATAAGTTAGTTTGTTTTAGAACAATATCTAAATGCAGATTTTTAATTAGACATTTAGACTAACACAATCATGTCTAATTTGTAAGCTGAAAATTTCACTGCGATCTGATAATTAACAACAAATATTTTAAGCATCTGAATTGTTCCTTCAATGGAATAATTTCAACGGCAACTACAAATTGAAAGTTGAACTTACAGTTCAGAAACAAACAAACTGCAATAAATCAGAGGATCATTAATGGTTTATTTTCTTATTTTGTATTATTTATAAACTTTATATTAACCTTTTATATTAATGTTATATTTACATTTATTCAATATTGATGTATTTTTTTTGTAAATTATTTAGCTGAAAGATTAATTAAATATTTGGTTTTAGATAGGCGCAGATTTGGAATCGCATTTGGCCAGACATGATCCCGGCTCGAATCAGGCATATATTTCAGATGTTAAGAATGTGTGCTCCAGATTCACAGCAGACTCGATAGCCACCATTGCCTTTGGTATTCGGGCGGACTGCTTGCAGAATCCTGATGCCGAGTTCCACAGACAAGGTCGCCAGGTGTTCGAAGCGTCTCTGCTGCGCAGCAAGGATTTCTTTGTGGCCTTCTTTCTGCCAAATCTCGTGTCCCTGCTTCGCGTCAAGGTCTTCACGGAGAAGTTTTCCCACTTCATACGCACGACCATCAACCATGTGATGGCGGAACGGGAACGCTCATCCACCATGCGCAATGACCTCATTGATATATTGGTGGGTCTGCGCAAGGAGGCCGCCCAGGATCCTACAAAGCCGCATCTGGCGAGAGACAATGATTTTCTGGTTGCCCAGGCGAGTGTCTTCTTCACAGCTGGCTTTGAGACATCCTCGTCGACCATGAGCTTTGGCCTTTGGGAGCTGGCCAAACAGCCGGCTCTGCAGGATCGTCTGCGTCAGGAAATCAATGAAGCCCTCTTGAAGGATGGCGGCAAATTGAGCTATGAGACAATCAATTCATTGGAGTATCTCGCCATGGTGGTGGATGAAGTCCTTCGCATGTATCCGGTGCTGCCCTTCCTCGATCGCGAGTACCAAGGCATCCAGGGCCAACCGGACTTATCCCTGGAACCCCACTACAACTTCAAGCTGGAGACGGGCACTCCAATCTTCATTCCCGTCTATGGTCTGCAGCATGATCCCAAGGTATGATTATGACTCTCCTCTTTAGACCTATTTATCAGTATCTTAATATTCTATCATCAGTACTGGCCCAATCCGCATCACTTTGATCCTGAACGCTTCTCGCCCGAGAACCGCAAGTCAATTGAGGCCATGGCCTATCAGCCATTTGGTCTGGGTCCCCACAACTGCATTGGCAGTCGAATCGGCCTGCTCCAGGCTAAACTGGGTCTGGTGCACTTCCTTAAGAATCACTACGTGCGCTGCTGCCCCAAGACCGTTAAGGATGTTGAGTTCGATCCGAATACCTTTGTACTCCAGCTGAAATCGGGCCCGTATCTAGAGATTGTTCACGATGGACTATACGATAATAAAGCAAAGATTTAATAAAGCTCTGCTTTGCATTTTGAGATCACTATTTTAAATAAATTTTTAAATATATCTTCCAAATGCTCAAGTTGAGAAATACCCTCAAATTCTTCATAGTCTTAAAATAATAAAATGTATAATTGATCCGAATCATTCGACTAACTAAAGGGAACCGTTGTGCTTAGGTTGTAGTCGGAGCCGATTAGTCTGTCGTTAATGATAGCTTATCAATAGATTTATTTCTTGATATACATTTAACAATTGTAATGTTTTTAATCTGTTGTTTTTCACTTTCCAATCAGGAATAAAATGATAAGCCATTATGAAATAATCTGGATCTTGATAGCTGCTCTTGAAAGATTAGGTGTTATTTTGCGTGACAGATGCTTGATGGTATATACATATATACAGATTACAACGATAATTCAAGTGCCATTTCAAGATCGACTCATATTAATTAATAATAACCATTCAACCGTATAGGAATCAGATTTTATATTGTATTCAAGCGAAGGGCGCAACAATATTTAACTTGAGGTTGAAATATTTAGAATTAGAGAAAATATGTGTAAATCTATCCGCAAAAGTGACCGGAATAGGCAACGCCGACCCATATTTGTAAATGTACACCTATGTATATGCCTCTGAATTATCTATACATTTTAATGCATATCAAAATATTTTTTGAAAATGACACTGACGCGTGCTTTTAGCTGTAATCTAAATACAAATAGTTTTTATCAGCAGTTACAAATAATCTTGATTTTCGCTCAGATTTGTACATATAATAACAAGATTGTGCCTATAAAAGCCCCAGCTCAATTTCAACTGAACCAGTGCTGCTCGAGAAGTGTTATTGGTCGGTCCCTCACTCGCGATTCGAGAATTTTGAAGATTTTTAAACTGGTTGGTGAAAATAAATAATTTTGATTAAAAATTTATAGACTGTTGGTGTAAACTTAGTGAACTTAGAAAGATGGGAGCAACCAGTTATTGAAACAAACATATATGATATCTTATTAGAAAAAATAGTTAAAACCAATGATAACAGTGAAACTAAAAATTAAAAATAAAACAATAGAAAAATAAGAATGTTGTTAACCGTAAAAGTGTGCATACACAGAAAAAAAATGCCGTTCTAAAATCAAGCCTAAAATACTTAATTTAAGCCTGCATTTTTTAAGTATGTTTCCAGGATTAAACTGAACAATCAAGCCTATATCGGGATTAAAATGGGAAAATAAGCCCAAATTACTTGATTCTCTCTCGGCCTCTCTCATTTCAATTGGTTCGGTGGCTCAGTGGTTAGAGTCGCCGACCTGGTTGAAAAAAGTCTGGGTTCGATTCCCCCCAGTCAATTGCATTCAAACATTCTCTTCATTAAAAAAAAAATGTTTAAAATAAAAAAACAATAAATAAAAAATTAAAAAAAAAATTTAAATAAAAAATGTTAAAAAAAAATTACAAAAAAAAAAATTTAAAAAAAAGTTTAAAAATTGAAAAAAACAAAAAAAATTAATAAATAAAAAAATATTAAAAAAAAAAATGAAAAAAAAAAATTTAAAAATTAAAGTTTTAAAAAAAAAATCTTATAAAAAAAATTAAAAACAAAGTTTAAATGTAACAAAAAACATTATTTTTTTTTAGCCTGAATTTAAGAATTTCAGGATTGAATTCGGGATTGAAAAAATCAAGTATTTCATACTTGGTTTAAGCAAATCCGAGATTACCCCACTTCTGACATCGTTTCGGATTGAATCCGGGCTAAATAACCCGGATTTTTTTTTTCTGTGTACGGCTAAGTTTGCATTTACACACTTATTGTATGTAAATAAAATATAATTAAATAAATTGTATCAGCAGAAATCGGACAGGATGATAGCTTATCATGCCAATGCCCACTGCAACATGATAGTGGCAGTTAACATAAACATATTGTAACTGGGAGAATTACAATTCTGATTTTGCTTTTGTTTAATGTTATGCAATTATTACATTTTTTATATAATGATCCCTTTTAACCGATCAAATGTAAAAAAAGGGAGGCAGGGTATTTATTGTTGAAAAATTAAAAAGAAGGACCGTTTCATATTTTAAACAAGGCTGCAAGTGAAATACATTCTGCACGAGCTTTTAATGCTGAAATGTGCAGGGATTTCAGACGATGATTGATATTTTTCCGGTTTAAAAAGGACAGTAATAACCGGAAATACCAAAACTGATGTGCAAGTGATGTAAATCGATCTATATTTAAACTAATTTTAGCCTTCTACCTCTTACCTTTTTAAATATAAATTGATTCACATATGTTATAAGTTGTAACAAATTAAACTAATCTTCTTACAGCTGTAAAAATGATTACAACTGCAATACTTTTTATGCTTGTGGGCGCCTTGAGCGCCATCTACATGTGGTTTCAACGCAATCACAGCTACTGGAGGCGCAAGGGGATTCCCTACATAGAGCCTACTCCCATTTTGGGCAATACCTTGCCTCTGTTCCAGCAGAAGAACTCCTTCGGAATGCACATCTCGGATATATACAAAGATTCTCGGATGGAGAATGAGCCCGTCGTGGGCATCTATGTGATCAATAAGCCAGGTCTGATTATTCGGGATCCGGAGCTCATTAAATCCGTGCTGATCAAAGACTTTAATCGATTCTCGAATCGATATGGACGCTGTGATCCTCATGGCGACGCCTTAAGTGCGAATAATCTCTTTTTTGTTCGCAATCCTCAGTGGAAGGAAATTCGCAGCAAATTAACGCCAGTTTTTACCAGTGGCAAACTCAAAGCGATGTATCCTCTGATGCAGGAGGTAAGTGATCCATAGGTGGATTACGGAAACACATTAAATTATTATTTTTTTTTTAGATTGGCGCAGATTTGGAATCGCATTTGGCCAGACATGATCCCGGCTCGAATCAGGCATATATTTCAGATGTTAAGAATGTGTGCTCCAGATTCACAGCAGACTCGATAGCAACTATTGCCTTTGGTATTCGGGCTGACAGCTTGCAGAATCCTGATGCCGAGTTCCACAGACAAGGACGCAAGACGTTGGAGACGACTCTGATGCGCAGCAAGGACTTCTTTGTGGCCTTCTTTCTGCCCAAGCTCGTCTCCCTGCTCCGTGTGAAATTCTTTACCGAGGAGTATTCCAATTTCATCCGCAAGAGCATCAACCATGTGATGGCGGAACGGGAACGCTCATCCACCATGCGCAATGATCTCATTGATGTATTGGTGGGTCTGCGCAAGGAGGCCGCCCAGGATCCTACAAAGCCGCATCTGGCAAAAAACCCGGATTTTCTTCTAGCCCAGGCGAGTGTCTTCTTTACCGCTGGCTTTGAGACATCCTCTTCCACTATGACCTTCTGTCTCCTGGAGCTGGCCAAACAACCTGCTGTGCAGGATCGTCTGCGCCAGGAGATCAATGAAGGTCTGATCAAGGAAGGCGGAAAGTTGAGCTACGAGACAATCAATTCACTGAAATATCTGGACATGGTGCTGGATGAAGTCCTCCGCATGTATCCGGTGCTGCCCTTCCTCGATCGCGAGTACCAAGCCATCCAGGGTCAACCGGACTTCTCTCTGGAACCCCACTACAACTTTAGGTTGGAGACGGGCACTCCAGTCTTCATTCCCGTCTATGGTCTGCAGCGTGATCCCAAGGTAGGATTATGACTCTCATCTTTAGACCTGATTATCAGTATCTTATTATTCTATCATCAGTACTGGCCCAATCCGCATCACTTTGATCCTGAACGCTTCTCGACCGAGAACCGCAAGTCCATTGAGGCCATGGCCTATCAGCCATTTGGGCTGGGTCCCCACAACTGCATTGGCAGTCGAATTGGCCTGCTCCAGGCCAAGCTGGGAATGGTGCACTTCCTCAAGAATCACTACGTGCGCTGCTGCCCCAAGACTGCTAAGGATGTTGAGTTCGATCCCAATTCCTTTGTACTGCAATTTAAAAATGGCCCCTTCCTGGAGATTGTTCACGATGGACTGTACGATGATAAGGCCAAGATGCTCTGATTCTCATGCTGAGAACAAAATAAATAAAAATAAATAAAAACTTAAATCATATCTCATAAATGTTTTATTTTGATCTAAGCCGAAGCACTTAAATGTATAAATGATTAATTTCCTTCAGCTACACGACAAACCCTAATGAACATTAATAATATTTATTAATAATAAAATTAATAATATTTATATCTCTATTTCAAAATGACTTATCATAAGATTTATTTTCTTAATTTATATTGTTCTGATAAGCAGGGAAAATATTTAAAACAGTCTGTGCTATATACTTAATGGTATTTTAATCTTTCTCTTACGAGTTGATTTAAATTGCAAATAAAGTGATTAAATTGTATAAAATTAAACAGTTGCTCTCGAAAGATTATTAGATTGCATGACAATCTCATATTACAATGTAGTTTCCATTTCCAGGTGCCTTTTTAAGATCAATTTAACTTAAGATTGTGCGCAATTTGGTAACAAACAAAAACCGTTCAGCTGTAACAGAATCAAATCTTATATAACCACATCGGTTTTACGATATTATTTTTAATGCTTAGGCTTTTTAAATAGTTTTTTTTATTGCAAAATTCATAAACTACGTTTATAAATTTTATTTGATTATAATTTCAATTTCAACATAAAATCTTAATTTAATTTTAAATAAGACAAAAAATATTAAAATTCTATTTTTATTATTCCCTGCCACAAAATATTTTGAAAATGTTTCGCAATTTACGGGTCAATTAAATTAAAATTAGATCTAGATTTCCTAAACATGTTTTCTTAAAATAATTCTATATTTATAAACCAGATATGATTCTAATTATTTAATTTGATTATTAATTCTTATAATTGCATTATAAGTATTTTAAAAAATTCTTGTAAAATTATAATTTTCAAGTTGTTAATTAAAATTGAAGCTTAAATCTGGCCTTTTTTTAAGCTATATTTATAAATTTTAAGCTTGTTTATTTTTTCATTTTCATTTTTTTAGACTTTGCACATAAAAAAGAAAGAAAAATACATTTTTTTCTTTATTTATTGTTTTATAAACAGAATTTCTCTTATTTAATTCTTCAATTTATATTTGTATTTTGTCAATTCACGCCAGTTTTGGATAATTAACTTAGTTGTACAATTAAGTAACATATTGTTGCAATTAGGCGAATTCTACTGTATTTAAGTTTCAATTAAATTGTAACACACATGAATGTCGCAGTTTAATCGGGCATCTAATGGTTGAAGTGTGCTTCAAAGTCGAGTTTCTAGTAGAGTGCTCAATTTCATCTAACGGAGATACTCCAGACACTAGGCACTACCTTCCCCTTTGCTTTCCCTCTCCCTTCCGTTTCCACTCTCCAAAGTGAACAGCGACACGCAAGTCGTCAATCAAAATGCATTTTCGAAGATGTCACATCAAATTCTGGTCGGAGAGAAAATAGAAAAAACCCAATTTAAAGTGACATCTCACGCGAGACTCCAAGTTAGTTTCAAGTGAATCGCTGACAGGTGTATTGCTCGACAACGATCCTCTCGAGGTCCGCCAAGTAAGTAAGCAAGTTGCTAGACACCCAGGGGATCACGCACCAGCCGGAGATGAATGCCGCCTTTGGCTTGGAGTATGATTGCCTTGGGATCCAGTTTCATGCGCCGCTGCGTGCGCTCCGAGGTGGTGACCAGATGATTGCGCAGCACATAGACCAAACCCACCTTGGCCTGCAGAAAACCGTAACGCTCTCCGATGCAGCCATGTGGTCCCAGGCCGAAGGGCATGTAGGTGTACGGGGTGAGGAGCTTGCGATTGTTGGGCGAGAAGCGCTCCGGCTGGAACTGACGTGGCTGGGGAAAGTACTTGAGAGGCATAAGAAGGGAAAAAGACAGGGATAAATATAAAAGCAATCGCCAAATCGATTCCGATTTCGGTACGTTCCGAAACGAGAATTTCGGTAAAAGGTACGGCTCCGTAACGGTACGACAGTGAACTTTTTTTGTTAAGTTAAAAAAAATTAAAGAAACAGCAATGTATTTACAGATATGTGCATAAATAATTAGGTATGTAATCGTGATAGAGCTTACCTAAATTAAGTTAAAAAAAAAAAAGTTTACAACGAGAGGGCTACGCCCCCTGCTTAATTTGCTCGCCAGCAACTTTGCAACTCAAAAAAGTTGTCGACTTTGGAAGGATATTTTATAAAATAAACGTTTCAGTATCAAGTTTAAAGTGTTTTTATGACATTAAAAGTTAATTAAAAGTAGAAACTTAAAATTTAAAAATTAAAATTTTCGAAAATCACAAGGAAGAGACCTTTCAAAATCGCATTCAAGTGAAAAAAAAACGATTTAAATAAAACTAATAAAATTTGATTGCGAAATGAATTAAATAACAAATTAAAATGATCAAAATGAAATCGGATTCGAAATTGGTTGAATTTTGACAAAGTTATGAAAATTAGAAGTTGGCCACTGAAACGGGAAATTTCGGATAAAGTATAGGTTTCGGAATACCTGTTAAATTTCGATTAGAATTACTAATCAATTAGATTTTTTTTGGAAATAATCGCAGTGACTATATAATTCACTGTTGAAAAATTTGTGATTATTAAATGATTACGATTACAAAAAATCAAAAATAATCTAAAATTATTACAATTACTAAAAAATAATCAGATAAAATCAAAAATAATCAAAAATAATCTTTTTGAGTATTCGGCTTATTTTTGATTTTTTTCTGATTATTTTGGCTACTTTGATTGTAAAAATTTTAAATAATTTGATTATTACTTAATAGTCATAAATAATCAGAAATAATCAAAAATAATCAGAAAAAAATCAAAAATAATCCGAATACTCAAAAAGATTATTTTTGATTATTTTTGATTTTATCTGATTATTTTTTAGTAATTGTAATAATTTTAGATTATTTTTGATTTTTTGTTCGACTTTCAAACAAAAATAATCTAATTACTAATGATTATGATTACTAATCATTATTTAACAGCTATGGTTTTCGGTAATCGATCTCTCACCTGAGGATCCATGTGCAGGGCATAGGCTGGAATGTAGATGGGCATGCCCTTGGGCACATTGAACTTGTGGTAGGGTGTCAGGGGGTAACCATTGTCAAGGGTGCACTCGCGATCCAGGAACGGCAGTGGGGGATACATGCGCAGCACCTCCTGGAGGATCATGTGCATGTACTCCAAGGACTCGATCAACTGTTGGGTGACCTGCCCGCCACTGGCAATCAAAGCATCCTTGATCTCTTGTCGCAAACGTTGCTGCACCTCCGGATTCCTGGCCAGCTCGAACATGGCAAAGGCCATCGTGGAAGAGGACGACTCGAAGCCGGCGGTAAAGAAGAGCACGGCCTGGGCCACCAGGATGTCGCCCTCGAACACAAACTGATCCGAGTTGCCATCGGCCTTGGCCTTCAACGTGCTCCGCTTGAAGTCAATAAGGAGATCGATGAGATCATTGCGCGTCTGATTCGTTCTCTCCCGCTCGGCCATCACATAGTTGATGGTGTTGCGCAGAAACTTGGTGGGTCCGGCCGGCACCACCTTGAACCCCAGATGGGGCACCAGTTGGGGCATGAAGAAGACCAAGGTGAACTCCGCCGCCCGCATCAGGCTAAACTCAAAGACGGCTCGCCCATGGCGACGGAACTCGCTGTTGGGATGGGTGAAGCTGTTGGCCTGGACGCCATAGGCCACCGTGGCAATCACATCGGTGGTGAACAGGGCACACAGCTCCTTGGCCTCCAGGTCGAAGCATCGCATCCGCTCGTTGTGCAGCGGCTGCTGGCGGAGAAAGGCGTCCAGATTGCAGCCGACCTCGTCGATCAGCGGGAACATGTGCTTCAGCCGGTTGCTGGTGAAGAACGGCGATAGCTTCAGTCGCACCTCCTTCCACGCCGGATTCTTCAAGAAGAATATGTTCTGGGAGCCCAAGGGATCCCCCTTATAGTCGGAATTCGAATAACGATTCGAGAATTTCGGAAAATCCTTGACCATAATCCGTTTGATCAGCTCCGGATCACGCAAAAGTAACGCGGGCTTGTGGAACACATGTATGCCAACAAAGGGTTTATCCTGTGCGTCCGGATGATTGTACAGCTGCCAAATGAAATCCGCCGGACTGCTCCTCAAACTCAACATGCCCGCCAAATTGCCGAGCAGGATGCTGGGACGCAACTCCGGCACTCCTCGACGCCTCCAGTAGGCGTAGTGTTGCCTCAGCAGCCAGTAGACAGCCAGGAGCAGGACGAGGCTGAGCAGAAGCAGCATTCCAAGCGACATCTTTCCAGTTTGAGACACGAAGAGCAACTGATTTAGACGAAGCGAGCTCATTCACAGTTTAAGCGGATCTCGAATCGAAGATTGGCAACTGGGTTCAGCCAAGGGTTCAGCGGTTGTTTTGTGAATGAATCATTGTATTCATTGTGTATTCCATTTTCATTCAGAAGAGAATATTTAGGGTTGAGTTGAGATTGGGTTGAATAGGATCAGCAATAAACAATAGGATAATTATATTCAAATCTTTGACTCTACGGCGCTGTAAGTAGCTTAATTTTTGAAAGAAAAACAATATTTCATGACAAATAGTGAGTTGCAAATATGGGCAGTACATTGTTGAGGTTATGTTGAAATGCAAATACTCAAATGTTGTCTCTATTAAGCTGAAAATAGTTTAATATATAAAAAATAAACAAATCTTTACCTCTATTGGGCTGAATATAGCATTATATTTATAAAAGTGTTGAGTAATGAGTTGGAAATATGACAAATAGTAATTTTAAAATATGGGCAGTACATTATTGAGGTTATGATAAGATGCAAATATTCAAATGCTATTTTTATTGAGCTGGAAATAGTTTAATATAGAAAGAAAATATTCAAATCCTTAACTCCATTGGGCTGAATATAGCTTTATATTTGTAAAAGTGTTGAGTAATGAGTTGGAAATATGGAAAACGTGAAAAAATATACTTTATTGAGGTTATGTTGTTACAAGAAAAAATGCATATGCAAATATTGAAATGGACTGAAAATTGCTTATTATTTATAAAATATTTGTAAAAAATACATTGGATACGATTTTTTTAACGATTGCAAATTGTTTGAATCTTCTTTTTAAATAAATATTCAAATTTATTCCACTAATGTCTTTAAAAATATTAGTATTTGATTTAAATTAATCAAAAAATACCTTGATCTATAGACTAATTAATTCTAATTCCTTTCCAGTCGCCATGCTGCCCTTTTGGTTGTTTCTGCTGCTCCTCACGATCCTTTTCAGCTATCTCCGGCTGCAGCAATCCTATGGCTACTTTGGACGTCACAACTTGCCCTACTTGCCCGCCTCCAACTGGATGCCACTGGGTCATCTGAAGGAGTTGCTGTTCCTGCGCATCTCATTTGGAGATCTCTTCCAGAATATCTACGCCCATGCAGGGATTAGTCAGGAGAAGTTGGCCGGTTTCTTTATTTTCCAAACGCCCGCACTGATCCTACGGGATCCGGAGCTAATACGTCTGGTGCTGATCAAGCGATTCGATAGCTTCTTGAATCGTTATGAAGCCGCCGATGCTGGGAAGGATTCGATGGGTGCACTGACGCTGCCCTTGGCCAAGTATCACCAGTGGCGCGAGAGTCGCCAGTGGATGTCCCAGTTGTTCACCAGCGGACGGATGAAGCAGCGAATGTATCCATTGATGCAGCAGGTGCTTCACGACCTGGAGCAGCATGTGACCCGGAAGATGGGTGGACAAATGCAGCGAGTGCTGCCACTGAGTGAGATGTGTCAACTTTATACGACAGATGTGACGGGCAAGCTATTCTACAGCTGGGATGTGGGTGGACTGCGTCATGGCTACTCCCCATTGAGGCAACAGACCAAGGAGCTCTTTAGGCCCAGTCTGAGGAAGGTGCTGCACTTCATGTGCGTCTTCTTTCTGCCCCAATGGACGGGCCACTTGCACGCCAAGGTCTTCTCGGAGCCATATGTCGGGTTCATGAGGCAGCTGGTGAGAGGTAATCCTGGCCAGCATCAGGGTGATCTCATCGGCCAGTTGGAGCAACTGCAGCACTGCCGACCAGGCACACATTATGCCCAGCACCCGGATTTCATTGCCTCCCAGGCGGGCATCATTTTGCTGGCGGGATTCGAGACATCCTCCGCCCTGCTGGGATTCACCCTCTATGAGCTGGCCAAGCAGCCGGAGCTGCAGCAACGACTCCGTCAGGAGCTGTGCACCGGCTTCGGAGGCGACTCAAAGCTGAGCTACGAGGTGGCAGTTTCTCTGCCCTATCTCAAGATGGTCTGTTTGGAGGCACTGCGTCTTTATCCCGCCGCCGCTTTTATTAATAGGGAATGCACGCCAGGTCAGGATGAGGGCTTCTCCCTGCAGCCACATGTGGACTTTGTGATACCCGCTGGGATGCCAGCTTATATATCCATCCTGGGATTGCATCGGGATGCAAAGGTGAGCTTGAGGAACTGATTCCCAATCCCAACTGCAACTCTTTTCTTCTTCTCTTCCCAGTTCTGGCCCAATCCCCTGCACTTTGATCCCGAACGCTTTGCACCCGAGCATATGGACAGGATTCTGCCCATGACCTATATACCCTTTGGAGCTGGTCCCCATGGCTGCATTGGAAGTCGTCTCGGTCTGTTGCAACTCAAGTTGGGGGTTGCCCACATCCTGAGATCGCATCGTGTGGAGATTTGCAGGCAAACAGTTTCGGAAATTCGCTTCAATCCCAAGACATTCATGCTCGAGTCTTTGGATGAGATATATCTACGATTCTGTAAAGATCCCTGCTAGATATTATTCATAATCCACGCTGCAATTTAGTTATGGCTGTGATATCAACGAATCATCATCAATAAACGCTTTACAAACCATCCAATCATCTCTCGGAGACACGTGTTTTCATCGTGTTCGAACCGAGTTAAGAATCAGTTAAGTTAAAAATGAAAATCGAAAGTACACAAAATTGGAAAACTACGAGAAATTTGTGGTCACGCAAGGTCGGAAATATTACGTATATTAGTTTGTATATATGTATATGTATATAGTATAATTACAGTCGTACTTATCCAATCATACAAAACTAAGAGTACAGCAATACTTTAAGTTCATTTCCAAAAAAGTAGAATAAAATTTGAGCAATTTAAAATTTTGTAGAAATACCTTTGATTACAATAATTTACAGCCATTTAGGAAATTAAATCTAAGTATGATTTTCTTATGGACTTTTGGCCACTAAACACGAAAATCACACTAAACATTTTTTCATGCAAGCGTTTTTGAAATATTAGTTTTTTTTCTTCGAATTTTTGCAGTTGCTCCGACATTTTTGAAAATAATTCCAGTTCGATTTGACGAAAACAACACAACTTTCTCTCACTTAGTATTGAGAACGACTCGGCAGTTCAGATTCTAGCGATCTTAATAAGATTAGAAATTCGGTATTTTTGTGTTTCTTTGAGTTCGAAAGCTCGCATATAGTTCTGGAAAAAATATAAATCGGAGAGATAAAATTTATTAAAATTATTTATGCTTTCAAGAAAATCTATGAATAAATGGCAAAGTTGTACGTTTTGCAGTAAAAGACAAAAAATCATCTTTTTAACGAATTTCAAGTTTGGTTAGTATGACAGCAATATGATATAGTGGACTGATTTCAACCAAATTTGGTCAAGATGTATAGGACCATCCCAGATACTGATTCTGTTGGATACAGTCCATGAGAAAATGCATTCTTAGACTGGATTCAAGAAACTAGTGTTATTATTATTAAAATTTTATGTTAATCTATTAAGCTCATTTCTAAAATAATTTTTCTAGTTGGTTTATTGATTTTTTAAATTTTGAAAATTTTTTTTGAGTGTGTTGCCAATGCTGTTTAAACATTTATAAAAAAGTTACTTTTAAAACATTGCCTCAAAATTTCTAATCTTCCTAAATCGTGTATATTTTCTTAAACCTCACTCAGGACTTTCATAAATTAACAATAAAATAAATTTTTTCTCAGTTCAGAATGTATAAATATTATAATTTGTGTATTCATAAGTTCATTACATAAATAGTTGAAGTTGCTGCTTCGCCTTTAAGTATTTATTCATTTTAAAAATTCAGAATTTCATGCACAGTTTTTGGCAAAAATATATATCGTAGTGCTCCTTAATTGGTGTGGTCCAGTTTGCTTAGCTTCTCCTCGATGTCCTTGATGCGGCAACGGACTTCGGGCGCGGAGTCGCGTTGGAATTTGGTTAGATTCGTTTCGAAATTCTGTTTGAGCAGCGCCAGAGTTGCCTGATCCCGGTTGGGACTCAACCGCTTGATCAGCATCAGGACTATGTTGAGGGCTTCCTTCTTGAGGCCCGTGTGGGGTACACCAGCGGCGAGGGTGACTGCGGCCAGGACATCGCTGCAGATCTTCTGCACGATGGCCTCGCGCGTTTGCAGTGGCGGCGGCGTGTCCGTTTTGGGTTTCTTCTCCAGATTGTTGCGCTCCAACGGCGATTCCGGCAGCTTGGCTGCCTCGTCGAAGATGTACAGACGCTCAATGTACTTGGTGAGGGCGGCCAGCAGGCTCACCTGGACGGGACGCGTGCTCTCGCTTAGGATGCTAGTGCAGTTCTCGGCAAAGAAGAGCTGATACCTGTGCTGGGTGACGGTGGCATGCTTTGGCCAGGACTTGCCCAGCGTCTCCCAGACGACCTCCTTCAGCTTGTTCAGGATTTGGGCCCGCTTGTTGCGCTCATCTGCGGTCAACTCTTTCTTGGCCATGCTGCTGCTGGGCTCGTCATCATCATCGGAGTCGGCGGCCCGCAGCTCCTTCTTCTCGATCAGATACCAGATCATGTTGTACACCTCCTCGAAGCGATCCGCCTCGAGCACATCCAAAATGTCGCCCAGTGCTCCCAATGCCATGGTGCGATACAGCGGCTCCTGTTTGCGTGCCTCACGCATGGCGGCTTCGATGATGCTGCCGCAGATCTCGTGCTGGCGATCGAGATTCTTGCAGAGGGCGGCCAGAGCCTGCAGCAGTCGCTCCTTGCCCTCGAAGGTGCGTCCCTGCAGCCCACTGAGCAGCAGCCTAATGAGACGCACACGATCCGCCTCCTCCAAGGAGCTGCTCAGTCGCGTGGCAATATTCTGGATAACATTGGCTGCCTGCGCCTTGCGTGACCAACTGGCGTCCGTCAGCGATGACTCCAGCTTGGGTATGATGACATGCAGATTGAGACGAATGCCCGCATCGCCGGGACTAATATCGTTCCACAGATCCTTCCACAATTCAATGTTGGCCTTGTTCTCCTCCGTTTGCTCCTCGTGCATGCCAAAGAAGATGAGCGGCAGCATGCAGTCCATGTAATCCTTGAGCAGCTCATGATGACGCTTGTTTATCGACTGTATGGTCAATGGAATGGAACGATTGCTCGGCTGTTCCGCATACAGATCATCCAGCTTGCCAAACAGATTCTTAATCGATTGCTCCTGAGATGAAAGAAGTTTAATAAGGTGTAAATTGGAATGTTAGTTAATTGTCACCCACCTTGGCCAGACCCATGAGGTGACCAATGGCACTGGCATTGTATTTGCGCACTGTCATATTGCGATCCTTAAGACCGCCAAAGCAGGCGCCCAGATATTTGCCCACCAGTGGCGTCATTTCCTTGCCCAATCGAATGCTGACCTGCAAGGCGAGAGATTTGGATGAGTAAAGAGAACTCAACGGGACGCAACTGACCAACTGATCAACTCACCAGACACACAAAGTGTGCACAGCCAATTTTGGTGCCCAGATTGACGCTGGTCTTCATCAGCTCGAGCAGTTCGGGTGTCATACGCTCCAGCACTTGGTAATCAATGAAGCGCACACACTTGTTGATCGTCTCCATGGTATGATGCGATTTGGCAGCCTCGGCACGCAGACTGTCAACTGCCTCCTGGGCTTCATTATCAGCGCCCAGACGAGTGGATACATAGGATAGCTTGGTGTTCTCCAGTTCGCCGGTGGCACGCAGCAGACATGGTATGAGCGTTGCCAGATGTGGAGCAATCAGTGCGCCCGACGAATCAATCATCTCCGAAATGGTCTTGATGCTGACCTTGCGAATGTCGGCCACCTTGTGGCCCACACCGACCTCCAGCAAATAGGGCAGTATGGATGCCGCTACAGCTGTGCCCGACTTGCCGTGCTCCGAGGAGGCAGCCAGCACACACAGTTTGCCCAGAAAGGCGGCTGTGCCATGGGCGGTCATGCGTGTGCCCTCGTGTATGTCGTCCATGACACGGAATAGCTGATACCACAGCTCTCGCAGCTCTGGCTCCGGCAACTCATCCACTTCCATGGTATCGGGCGTCACGCGACATGGACTGGCCGTGCAGCTGGCCGCAGTTGAAGCTACTGGCAGCTGCTCCTCGGTGCGAAGACGCAGACCATTGGGACGCTTGAGCAGATCTCGGACAGCGAGGCAACAGGCGATGCGCACTCGCCACTCGGTGCAGGTGAGATTGTCGAGCAGTTCACGCAATATTTCCCAATAGTATTGCTCCGTTACCTCCTTGGAGTCGCTGACAATGGTGTCCCAAATGGATATCATGGAGTTTTGTATCTTGGGCGTGGGATCGTATTTGTAGCGATACAGACGCGGTATGATCTTGCCCAGATACGGTTGCATCTTCTGACGCGACTCCGCCGACAGAGTCTTCAATCCAAAGGCGGCGCCCAGTTTGCTGGTCCACGTGGCATTATGATTGGCCAGCTGCATGAACTGATAGATCATGTCCGGCTGATTAAGATCAGAGGCCAGAGAGCACAGCTCCTTATAGGTGGTTATGTTGCCACCCGTTGGCGTCTTGCCCAGCATGCCTTCCGCAAACAGTTCCGTATCCCCAGAGACCTGATTCACCTGACGTTTGCCCCCAATGAGCTGATCCAGCAACGAGTTGGCCAACTCCCCCTGGCTGTTCGCATCGGAGAGGGCATAGACCAGGCCCAAACCACGGGAGGCGACATCCTGCACGAACTCTGCGGATGCATAAATGGATTAGATAACGTGCAAAGTGATCTGCACTGGATGAACCCACCGCTATCATCGGAGAGCAGCTCGGTGAAGGCGAACTGGAGCAGTTGCTTCTTCTTGAGCACGGCGGGTCGATTGCTACAGTGCTTGACCACCGCCAGGAGCCACACGGAGATGGCCTGACGCGACTGCGGATTGGGTTCGACCACCAGGCGTATTAGGGCGTTCAGGAACTGCTCAAAGTCCTCGTTGGTGCAGTGCACATTCTGGAACGTCTCCGTTGGCGGCCCCTTGTTCACATCGTAGCCACACAAGGTGCTCACAATGGCCTCCGAGATGGCGATATTCAATGCCGCATCCTTCTGCACCTTGGCCAGCGTCAGAAACTTGTCCAGATTGCGTTTGGTGAAGTGTGCACCATCGCCAATGGCCAAATAGCCCAGACACTTGGCCGCCTCCTCGCGAATCTTCTGTCGGGCCGAGGTGCTGCGCAGCAGCTGGAAGACAACGCCAAAGATGACCATTTTGGTGGATGCCTCGATGCTCTTGTACTCGGCCAGCTCCTCATCATCCTCGTCGTCGTTGTTGCTTGTCGGCACTTGGATTTCCACCTGCACATTGGGAATCTCCACCGTCTTGCCAATCATCGAGGTGCACTTGACAGCCGCCGAGACGAGCAGCCAACGCGTCTCGCAGAGCATTTTGGCTATGAAAAGAGAAAGAAGGCTTTCAATCAAGTGTATACGACTAAGATCAGGTTCCTAGACACCCACCAATAACCTTGACGGCGTTGATAAACTGCGTCCAGTTGCCATAATCCTTGGTCGACTTTTGTGCCTTCAACTGTTCTATTTTGCGATTGAAGGTGTGTCCCAGCACGAGCAGCCAGCCATGCTTGTGCTCCAATGTTCTCTGGGCCAGACTGGTTAGACACTCGCCCACCTCCAGATCAAACTTATCGTCCTGCAGGCCATAGGCCCACAGGATGCCATAGACCTGGGCGACATTGATGCGCATCACTTCGGACACATCTTTCAGTGAGTTGCCCAGTGGCTCGAGCAGATGCAGTTGCTTGGACGCAAACAGCTCGGGTGCAGCGTTCAGCAGATCATAGAGACAGAGCAGACCCGATTCAGCTGTAGATTTAAGAAGATATTGAATGAATATCAGAGATTATATCAGTTTAAATCAGCGATGGGCACGAAATCTGAATTTGGGACAGCCCTATTGGAGTCTACCTAAGTTGGAAGCAGACGTTGCTCCCGGAGCCACTGCGTGCCCACCACTGGTTTATAGAAGATATTAAATAAACATTAGAGATTATATCAGTTTAAATCAGCGATGGGCACGAAATCTGAATTTGGGACAGCCCTATTGGAGTCTACCTAAGTTGGAAGCAGACGTTGCTCCCGGAGCCACTGCGTGCCCACCACTGCTTTAAATTGTTAAAACCTACTGCGCTTTGCTTCCACGCCGCGTTGCACGAACTGAAGATATTGATGGACAGCATTGGTCTCCTCCTCGGCGTAATTCATGGTGATATAGCTGCGCAGCTCATGCGTGTGCTTCTCATCGCCCGGGGCGGCGACAACGCCCGCCGAATACCATAGACAGAGGCGCAAGTAGTCGAGCATCTCCTCGTACACCTCCAGGCTGTACGGCAGCTTGGTGCGTCCAACGACAACGCATGAGCTGCTCTTCTTTAGCCTTTTGTTGGCCATCTCATGCACATGTGCCATCATGACATGGAAACTGGGCAGCACAACACGTCGCTGCTCCAGCGACAGATGATTAAAGTCACTAATGGATTCGCTGTTGTGCTTGCCCGTCTGGTCAATGGAGGAGACCATGCTGTAGTTGACATGATCCTTCTTGGAGGTGCCATACAGATAGGTGGTGACATTCTCGCGGAGGGAATTGCGTTCGCCAGCGATGAGCAGCAGCAAGTAACGTGCGGGCGCATAGAACTCCGGATAGCAGCTGGTAAGGAAGACGCTAGTCACGTTCTGAACAATCTGTATCTTGGACTCAGCATTGTCGAGCAGCATGGCCAGCAGTAGATGCTGTTGTCCATCCAGTTGCACCTCCGATGGATCACCATCGCTGTCCACGTCCATGGCATCGGATTTGGTCTTTGTTTTCCAGGCAAATGCCGGGGCCATGGATACCAATGCCTCACGTATGGAACTATGCAGAATTGGCTCACAGGTGGCCAGATTATTAAAGTAGCCCAGCACCAGTTTAAGATCCTGGCTAACATCCTGGGGAAAACTGCGAGCGTGCTGAGCCAGAGCTGAATACGCCGCATTCTGCACATCATTTGGCTCCACGGAGTCACGGCCAATGACCTTTGTGATGCCCGTCAGCATTACCTTGGATACCTTGGACACCACTTCGCGTGGACCGCTGCAAAGGGACATAATGAAAGTCAGGGAGTCGAAGTTTGAATTCGTTACTTACTCTTTGAGCACGAGTTCCACGAACTGAAGCGCCAACACTTTGCACTTTTGATTGGTATTGGTGCCAAAGAGTCCATCGAAGATCACCTGCAGACCCTTGCCCACATTGATGCCCTTGCTGCGGCACTTGACCAGATACGACAGCAGCTTCTGGCGCACACGGGCACAACAGGGACGTGTCTGTCGCTCCGTCAGCGGATTCTGGTTGCCAATGAAGAGCGTGTAGAGCGCTGAGGTGACGGCCGGGTTATTAAAGTCCAGCATAGTGCACAGCTTGCTCAGCTCAGCGATGGCGGGCGTGGCGACACTGAAACGTGTGTCGGCCGAGGCAACCACGAGCAGCACAAAGATTTCGTTGTCTGTGAAAACGCTGGCGCAGAGGAAGCGCACAATGCCCTTTTTAATCTTCTCCAGCTCCTCGGCACGCCAATTGTTGGCAATGACACGCTTAAAACTATATGGACTGAGTCCAGGCGGCACATCCTGCTCCTGTGTAATGCCGTACGGCAACAGCAATACATCCTGCAGCAATGATAGAAAACTGGCACTAATTGCCGGCTTATCCTTGAGTTGCAGCAATTCAGCCCGCTGTGCCGGATCGTCGGGGATCTTGATGTCGCTCAGGATGGGCAACAGCAAGGTAAAGAGCTTGTCCTGGTAGTTCTCCAGCTTAGCTTCACAGCTCACCACCTTGGCGGCCAGAGCAGCTTGCTGCTCCAGCGGCAGACGAGGAAAACCCATGGTGATAAAAATGATGGCAAAGTTCTTGAGAATTGTGGTGCTGTCGTTAGCCGCATACTGCTCCAAGAGTGCTTCCACGGGTATTTGCACCTGACCACGCGATGTAATGCGCCGCTTTATGTGTGTCAGCACCTCAACAACCTGACGAATTTTCAAATAGACAATTTTGCATTCAATTTTTGCAGCGTCATTCTGTGCAATTTACTACTTGCCTTTGCGCGCACCACATTGTGGGGCGAATTAATTTTGAGAATGACGGGCGTCAGGAACTTGCCCACAGTGTTCTCCAGCTTTTCATCGGTATCCGCATTTCCCAGACGCAGTAGAACGCGCTCGAGAAGCTCTGCCAAAAAGAATGCCAAAGTTTAGAAATTGTTTGTCGCAAATGTAAGCAATAAATTGACTTGCTCACTGCACCAAGTCATGGTAGTTATTGCTGCTTTGCATATTGCATTGTTTTTATGATGGCAGATAACTTAATTGCATTGTATTTTTACCAATTTCTGCACCAGGTCCCGCTGTTTCCATTTTTGCTTATTTTTCTTTTTTGTTTAGCGTCTGACAGTGTTGCCAGTGAACTGCAACAGCTGAGTCATTAAGCGTTGCCAGACTATTGAATAGCAAGTCATTCACTCTGCTTCTTCTGCCCTTGAAAGTAAAGCGCGCAGTTTAAAAATGGCAAATAAGAATAAATTGCAATAAATTTCTCAATTTCTATATAAACCACCCCTAGTTAAAGAAAATCAACTGATACGCATTTTTAAGCTTTAAACGGATTTATTTAAATAAAAAAAATAGTAGAGTACAAGGGAGTGCATTAAGTTGAAGTCTGTTCGTCGGTGTCTTCAACGATTGGGAGGCTGCAAAGATAAAACAAAATTGCAATTAGTAAAGGGAAAATATTATTATACATTGCGAAACTCTGTTGATAAATTTCAGTTTTTTTACATTTAGTAAAAAAGAGTCAAGGTTCTTCAGCAATTTGTTTTATGAAGACCGTCATGATTTTATCATCAGAATAAGCATTTATAAATTTAACATTGATGAGAATTTAATACACACCTTTAATTATGATGATCCTGAACTGCTCAAAGTGCTAAAAAGGGCTGAAATAGACTTTATAGAACTATACAAACTGATTAAATTTACATGTTTTTTTTTGTTTTATTCAAAAAGAATAATGCTACAGATATTGTTTTCTTCCGCTGTGGTTGTCCTCACTTAAAACTTCCTGAAGCTCTTCTTGGCGCCATGACCCTTGCTGACTTTCAAGACATTGAAACGCACGGTCTTTGAGAGGGGACGGCACTCACCAATGGTGACGATATCGCCGTGCTCAACATCTCTGCAAGTAAAAAGAGTTAAGAGTATACGATTAAATTGGATGCATTTGCTTTGCACAAATAGATATTTGGCTTTAAATTTGTCAGTATTTTTACGTTGTGTAAAAAGAGTCAAGTTGCTTCAGCAATTTGTTTTATGAAGACCGTCATGATTTTATCATCATAGTAAGTAAAGCAATAGTGGGAATATCCGAGTTAATGATAGATACACATACCTGAAGGCGGGCGAGCAGTGGACGCTCATGTTGCGGTGACGTTTCTCGAAACGACTGTATTTGCGCACAAAGTGCAGATAATCACGACGAATGACAATGGTACGCTGCATCTTTACTTTGCGGACAACACCGTTCAGAATGCGGCCACGGATTCTGACATCTCCGGTCCATGGGCACTTCTTGTCAATGTAAGTGCCATCGATGGCCTGCAGAGTAAAAAGAAAAGCATTAGTTAGAGTTATGTAGAATTTGGCGGCAAGTGGCGAAGGCGGTGGTTCAAGGAGCATGCATACCTCACGTGGGGTTTTGAAGCCCAGACCAACATCACGGTAACGGCGGAGCACCTTCTTTTTGGTGATGCCGGGCTTCACCTTACGGTTTAGGTTAACACCGAACTGCTTTTGGAACGCGCGTTCGTTCTGGTTAGCGTTGCATTCGACAAGTTACATGGGCCGGGTAAAACACAACACGTGCAAGGAAGGCAGGGCGATTGTTTTGTTGGTTGTTGTTGTGGTGGTGGTTGTGATGTTGTGGAAGAAAAGGAACAAAAAGGGGGACGCAAAATTAGTTACATTTGCACTGGAACTCTTACCTCGGCTGGCGTTTTAAAGCCTAACCCAATTTGACGATGCAAACGCAATCGCTTCTTGCCATTGACGCTCTTGCGACGCGTTGTTGGCACCGAGTGTTGTTTGCGAAATGAACGTTCAGTTTGCTAAAATATAAAATTCGAGTGTGTACATTGTGAGACACCAGCGTACACAGCATGCGTACAAGTGTGGTTATGTTGAACGCGAGTTGACTGGGTGTAAATCTTGTTTCACTTAAACAAAAGAATTGCACATTTTGCACCGTTCTGCAATATGTATTGGAGCTCACAATGCACTTAATATCACGTTTCACAATGCTTTTTTTTTATAGCTATGCAATAAATGCCGTATTTTATTTAATTTCGAACACATTTTCGCTGCCTTACCTGATCAGCCATGTTGGAGCAGAGGAAAAGAAAGAAAGAGCACGCGTGGAATAAGAGATGAGTAGAGTTGTGTCGTTTCGTTCTGAAATAGTTCAAATGAACGGGTCATTGAGATAAACGAATGAACTTATTCATTCAATCTTCTCATGGCAACAAACCAATTTTAAAATGAGCTTTATTAATTTAAAAATTTTTGAATTTTGTTGGTTTTTTTAATTTGTAAGTAAAAATTTTTAATTAATTTTTTGAAAATATTTAATTTTCATTAGAGAAAATGACATGGGACCACAACAAGAGAGGAGAGAAAAAGAGATATTCACTTATCGTTTCCAACGAACGATACTTAAGTATTTTATGGTACTGGCGTGATGTGACTAGATACTAGAAACTGTTACTAGTCAAATAAAGTATACACAATTCGTGTAAAAAATAATTTAAAATTCAATATTTAAATTGAAATCTATCTTCTACAGATATTGTGAACAATGGAAAATTATTTTATTCACTTAATTAACATTTGAAAAACATTGAGACCAGGGCTGACTGATAATATCGATATGGGTAGCTATCGTGAATCGCAAGGCAGCAGAAACAGAGCTGCTTCTGTTGCGCGCCTTTTTATTATTTAAATAGTTTTCGCAGATGGCTACTCTAAATATAGGAATATCGATAAGTAAAGTTACAGGTCTGCTATTTTTCGCGCGCGGCTAGAGTTTTAAATGCATTGCTGCTCTCACGAAACATTTATGTTAAATGCTTACGTTTACAAAATAGCACTGTACGGTTTACATAGCTATTGACCTTCTGCTTTTGCTGACATTGACTTTGTTTTTTGTTGAATGCTAAGATTTGAAACCACTGCCACGCTTCATTGACTCGAGTACGCACTCAAGGGGCTTTTAAAAAATGTCTTTTGTGCTTTTTGTGTGACACACAAATTCTCCAGACAACCGCGCACTCACAAAAGTACTTTAAAGACAAGTAAAATTAAAAGAAATGCGTCAGCACTTAATCCGGGCACAAGGAAGCAGAATAATGAGACTGCGGAAAAGGGAGCAGGGAAATATGTCGGATTAAAAATAATGGCAACATAAACAAGTGCAAGTTGAGGAAGGCAATTGCATTGCCTTGAAAAGAAGAAGCGCCTGCTCCTGCTCCTTCAACAAACGCAAGTCCAAGGCAAAAGCAGCTGCGCTGGCGTTGCTATAAATCCGTTTACAGCTAAAACGTCACTGATGAGGACGAGTGTGAGGCTTAGACGAAGGCGGAGGTGGAGGCACAGGCTCAGTTCCAGGTCCAGGTCCAGGGCTGCATTTCATTGCCATTGTTACTGTTGTTGTTGTTGTTGTTGCTAGTGCGGATGTGTGTCTGCAGCATAAAATAATGGCCAGCTGGCAACTCTGCTGCATCTGCTGATGGGTGGTGACCTTAACCTGCAGCTGCTGCTGGCCGAGTCGCTGATGGGCGTGGCATACGTACGAGAGTATGCTATATGCTATATGTATGCTGTCAAGGTTTTCCATCGGCCTTACTCGGTTGGCAAGGTAAAAATACTGCGCAACTGCTGCAATGAAATCCCTTTGTCGCTGCCTTCGCTGAAGGTTTTTAGACATTTTCATTTTTCGCATATTTTACTGCACACACCCACATAAACATACAGTATGCCAAGTCATTTTTTGACATAGAGAAAAAAAGCAAAAAAAAAGCACTTTACTATTTTTTTATTTTACTCTTATTTTAATATATTTAGTTGCTTGTGGCAAGTTAAAAATAGAAGAAATCATATTCAGTGGGTTCAACTATTTTTAAAAATGAAAAAATAATGTGTTTGTGCATTTTTTATTTGTTAAAACAATTGCTCAACTCACTGTTGTATGTATGTATGTCTGATTGAATTTACAGTATGGCAACTCTGTTTTAATCAAATTGCGGAAAAAGCTCATAACTTTTTCAGTTATAATATTTTTATGTTAATTGTTGTTGTTGTTGTTCTACTGATGCAGCTTAACTTTGTTGTAAATGAAAAAAGTTTGATGGGCGAAAGTTTGTTTAAAATATGCGGCCATCATTTCAAATTCAATGCTAAAATATTTACTATAAACACTTTAAGGACAGCCAACCCCTCAAATCCCCCCCCCCCACCCCCCCTGATAGATGGGCACTTCAAAGAAAATTAAGAAAATAATTTCCATGGCGCATGAGAGACAATGACAAAAGACAGCAAGACGAGAAAAAAGATAACGGCATTAAGTGTACAGCTTAACGGTACATTAGGTAAACAGTGTTGTCAACTTTGGGTGCCGCAAAAACAAAAGTGTGTACACATAAAACTTTCAAGTAGCTGTATGTATGGGCGCCAAGCCATTGACCCTGTCAAGAAGCTGGCTTTAAGGGGGTTTACTACCTCCTCTCTGCCCTCTCTCCCTCTCCCGCTCATTCACATCTCTCTCTCTCTCTCTCTTCTGTTCTGTTGTATTCCGCTGTGTTGTGTAAGTGTGCGTGCATTTGAAAAGTGACCGAGATAATTTTTGGTATGCTTTGTTTGGTTTTACTTTTGCTGTGGCAACACCAACCAAAACCATCTTCACCCTCTTCCCACCCCATCGGTGCCATACAATTTTGATGAGCAGCAGCTGGCTGTGGCTTTTGGCAATGGTTTTTTGGGGATCTAGAGGCTACTCATCGGGTGGTTTGTTCAACAAATAAATTTATTTGCTCTGGCGTGGGTGAATTTTGGGTTTGTACTTGTACACTCGGAACAAAAACCAAAATATCCGTTCTTAAACTGGGGATATTCAAGTACAAACGATCTGAAAAGCTGAATGAGTCGGAATTTCCAAGCCTGAGCGAAATCCTGGAAATCTTATAATAAGATTTTTACTTTAAGAACGTGTTGGGGTGAATTTGAGTCTGTAAAAGATCGAAACAAACTACTTTAAATACACAAAAATGTTGAAATAATTCCAAAATGTACTTGTCTAGTATGTAAATTCGTTCAGCTATGAAACGTTTTTGCGACTAGAATCAGTTCAGAATTCTAAGGCAAGAATGACAAATAAAACTTGTACAGATCGTTTCATAATTAGTTAAAGTACACCGAAATCGTGCAATGTAACAAAATAAAACGATATAAATTCAAGTACGGACATACTTAATATTAGGATGGCATATTTTTCTCAGTGTATTTTTCTCAGCGTCAAACAACAAACGCAACGAAATTATTATGATGTCGAGCTTGGGTTTCGTTTTTGGTTTTTGGGACATTGTTGCTTCTGCCTTAGTTATGTATATATGTATAGTATGTACTACAATATAAAATATATAAAACTGCCTGCCCACCTGCTCCACTCCCGCTCCACTGTCCGCTCGGCACAGTTATTGTGCGTCTTTTGTGAAAGGGTTGATGCTGTAATTATGCTAATTCCTGTATACACAACATTCTACAAAATCCAAATACTGATAAATACAGATACCATGCGCAGAACATCCCTAGACAAGTTTCTAGCATCCCTCACATTTAAAGCCCAACTGTAGTCAACAGATAGACCCTAAAGACTTTGAGGCAATTTCCGGTATGCTAAAAATGAGAGCAGATGAAAAGTGGCTTGTTTACCTTAGCTAAACTTATTTACTAACTATAATTCCGCTTTAGCAAGTTTATTCCTCCACTTCATTGTTACCTGATTCCTTTATAGCCCCCTTTCCATCCATCATCCGCCTTAATTCAGTTCAGTTTCCAGCTAATTGAAAACTTTTACTCCTTAACTGGCCGTGACGCCCACTACATATTCCCCTCCCCATCCACATCCACCATTCATCAGACAATTCACTGATAACCCCACTGACTGTCTGTTTAATAACGACCGCAGACCCAACCAGATATATCAACCAGTTCTTTTGCTCTCTTTACTGCCCGCTTTGCTGCTTTTATAGTCTCACAAAATGCCGTAAAGTTGCCGTACATGTGGACTTACATTTTGGCCACGGTGTCTGAACTTGGGCTTCCGTTTTCTTCGACTCTGTTTGCGCACGACATCCGTTTCCGCCCCAGACTCGCCTCAGCTCTGAGCGGCTGGTCAGCAGAGTTGCCAGAACAGCTATTTACTGTCAATTTTGACTTAAAGTTACTGATGTACAAATACAACGACAAAATCGACAATTCAATTTTCGCGAAAGCGATTTTCAACGTCTTTAAATCGATTTTTATTTTTGTTTTTGCGATTTGTTTTTGTTAAAATTTCGATTTATATTAAAGCCTAGTACCGACGTAGGATAAATTTTTAGCGGCGAAAAATGATCAATATTTCGCTGTCGACGAGCGTAAAGCCAGAGTTGCCAAAGCAACACGAAAAATAACAAAAAGTTGAGTGGTAACTCTATGCGTCAACAGCGGTTTATTTTAAATATGAACATGCAGAACTGATTTTGATAAAAAGAGGAGATAGTAGGCAATGAAAATTTAAATTATAGTTAATATAGGAGAAATATGCGACGGCGTCGCCTTACAACTTTTTACGTGGATTCTCCCTCTAAATTAATGAAAAAATAAAAATATTGGCATCTTTTCCACCTCGTTAATCAGCAGAATTTTATCTGCTGTTTCAAAAAGAGTCAATCTGCTGTTTTTTTATCATTTTCCGGTCATTTCGTTTGAGTTATTGTGAGAGAGTGAGATAGATAGATAGCGAAACTCTAAACAGTTCAATGTTTCGCTGGGCCAGTCAGCTGTTTCAAACAGTGCCGGATAACGCCCGTTCCTTATCTGGCAGCTCCGTTTTTAGTTTCAGTTTAGTTGACGTCCGGACCGACAAGCGGAGATAAATGTCGTCTTCTTCTTTTTCACTTTACGCTAGCGCTTTTTTTATATGGAGTTTGACATTCGCTAGGCCTTTTATCTCACGTCGGTACTAGGCTTAAGAAGTCAACGTTTTCCAGCAAATTCAGCTTCTTTTAGCTTCAGTTGCCAACACTGCTCTCGCCTAATATTGTCTCTGTCGAACTTGCGACGCGCTGCGCCTAGATTTATTGCCTGCGCCCGCGCTCGCTCGCGTCCCCGAAAGGAATTCACATTAATTTCTTAAATTGAAGCGCCGACCATCAGAACTTGGCCAACACAAGCTGGCCGCATACAAATATTTCTTAATCTTTTGTTGGCACTGACTTCGAGAGAAAGAAAACCGATGAGAATTACTTGCCAAACAATTTGTGCTGGCGTCGTCGATCTGAACATAATCAAATTGTATGTCTATCGTATATATTAGCATCTTCTAGTGTTTAATGTCTGCTAATTGCGGATTATGTATTCTGTTCATTCCATTTCATTTATTTCATTTGCCGCAACAAACAAAACCAAGTGCATTAATTATCAGAAATGCATGTCAAGTGTCAAGTGGCAACGCTCGAAGTGGACTATTATCGATTTATTGCCTATCGAACAAAGCTTAAAGTGTATTAAGTGAATGAGCGGTTATATCTTTTAAAGAAAAACCACAGCATACTTTTGGACTCAACTCGAAAGTTCTTTTGTTTCCTGACTTGCGTACTCAGTGCGTATTCAGTCTGAAGCTGCATCGTTATTTGGGGCAACTAGAGCGTTGCGTCAGAGCCACAATCACAATAGTTTGTTGATGTTTATGGCTTTTGCCTGCTGGTCATGCGATGAATGCGTCGATTCATGGCGCCCCAAAAAAAAAACTATTGTGCTGCATGCTTCGAAATAAGATTTACGAGCTGCATTTATGAGCGCAAGTCGAATGGTGGGCAAGTTTTGGGGACTCAGGGGGATGGGGATGGGGGTTGAGTAATGCATGTTGTGTAATTGCCGCCATATATCAATTGTTAGCAGCCAATTTGGCGTTCGATATAAAAACGCGTGCGTTGCCCATTAACACATAATCATCGGCAACAGCAGCAGTTACATGGACATGGTCCTGGCTCTGGCTTTGGGATTGGGATTGGAACAAAGTGGTCTTCATAAAGTGTGGGGTAGTAAAAGCCGACGCGATTGGCCCGCATACGCGTATTTGTACACTCGAAAAAATATGGCGTACTAAATTGAAGTATGCCCGTACTTTTTCATTCCTGCGCCTTAGAATTCCCAACTGATTCTAGCCGCAAAATGATGTAATGGCTGCACGAATTTAAATATGAGAATGGTTTGTACTAGAAACAAGTTCATTTTGGGATAAGTTTAAGATTTTTGTATACTTAAACAAATATCTTTTAAAAACTTAAATTAATTCCAAAACATACTTAAGTATCCCAGAAAAATCTCGCTTTCTCAGTTTTGGAAATTTCAAACTCAGTCAGCTTTTGAGATCGTTTGTTCTTGAATATCCCCTGTTAAAGTACAGAACTCTTGATTTTTTTCTGAGTGTAGAAGTATTTGTTTTGTCTTTTCTTGCCTTGTTATTGTTGCTGTCGTTGTTGTTACCTTCATTAAATTACACATATAAGAGGCAGCCATGTGTGTATGTGTCCTTGGCTTCAAGGATTTGCTGCGGCTCTTGTTCCAGTCTCCAGTCTCGGACATATCCCATAGCCCGCACTTGCTTCCGTGTAATCGCAAATAATCATCCACTTAGCGTCATGAAACTTTATGCCAAATGCCCATCCGGCTTTGCTGCCCAAGTCTTATATGAGCATGAAGTCTGCATTCCGGACTACTGAAATGTCGTTGCGTTAAGAGACTCGAGAGTCGGCATAAAGTGCCTGGACATAGTCATAATAATGTTTATTATTGTTGGCAATTCAGCACATGCCAACTGTTTGTTTGCTTCTTCGCATAAAAGATACAAATGGTTCTCATATGGGATATCCGAGTATATGTGTATGAACTGCAGCTTATAGTTTATCTTGTCAGAATATAAGACATTTAAGCTCTGTGTATTTAATAAGTACGTCTATTACATATTCAAATGGTATGGCAGCACCCTATTGACAAGTTGGCAGCACCACTCAGTACAAAGTGGCAACACTGCGAGTATTTAACATCTAGATAAACTGCTGGTGAACTTAGGGAAAGACATTTAAAAATAACAAAAACAGACTTTTACAGTGAGTTGTATTTTTATTTTAAAATAAAACAAATTGTTGATTGATTTTTTATTAAATATTTTTAAAGTCTATATACAATTTGATTATGTTTTTGCTATTTGTTTGCATCAATACTTTTCTCCGTTGCTTTATATTATATTGTCTCAGCTATGTTGTGTGAAAATTCCAGCTTTCTAGTTCTAACCGTTTGGCCTACACGTTGATTTTCTGCCATAGAGTTTTATTTATATCGATGTTAAAATTTAGCTACATTTTATCGTTTTTCAGATCCTCACTTATATATTTTTAATATAAAGTTATGAGGTTTTCTAAATTGAATCATTATCAATAGCTTGTTCACAAATGTCAACTTCGTCATTATGGAGATATTTCATATTATATGATGTTGTATTTTCCTGCTTGCTCTGTCAAGTGTCCACTTCTCAATCAATCGAAACACAAAGGAATTTAATTAAAATATATTCACACTGAAAATGTGGTTTCATTATCGCCCCATTGCCAGTCCACATTATCTGAATGTCCAGCCCACTAATGAAAATCATTTTGTGGCATTCCATTTCCAGTCGATTGCACAATTTTAGTTTGAAGTGGCACACGCCCCAGTCCCCAGGCCTCAGTCTCCACGTCCCCACGTCCCCACGTCCCAATTCCCATCTCAATACCAAACGGAGAAGGATATTACACACGGCTCATTATGGTCAAAAATCAGAATCACTTGAATGCAATAGGCTGGAATAATTTGCAGTGGAAGGCGATGAGCTCAATGGAGCGTTAATGAAATAATTAACGCATAAATAGAATGCTAGAGGGGTCATGCCAGAGAGTTCAAGGAAACACTGTGCCGATCCTGGCCAGCAATTTAATACAGCAACTGCTACAAAGTCATCAATTTTATGCCCTTGTCAGAGACCAGAGAGAGAGAGAGAGAGGGAGTTGGGAAGGAAGAAGCTTGTACGCTTGGATGCTTGGATGCTCCGCTGCGTCAGTCGAGCATGCAATTTGTTGTTTATTTATGAGGCCCAAGACGCTGCCCAAAAAAGAAGGCGAGAACCATTGCCCACACTCGAACTATGACCTCCTCCTCAATTCCCAAGCCGAGGCCGGAAGCATAAAGAAAACTTGCAAAATAAAACTTTTCCGCTATTTGATTTGTTGGTCAATGGGTAAGGGTAAGGGCTTGGGATTGGTTTTAGTTTTGGACTTGGGGTTGGACTTGCGTTTGAGGCTAACTAAATCAATTGACCCAAACCGTTAAAAGTTTTCGAGTTTTGGGCGGGCTTAAAAACTGCCACAGTTGGATAGATAGTTGCTGCAAATAAAACTTGGTAATGCAACTGTAACTACATATAACTGGTTCGCTCTCTGGTCTACTCTTTTCCGCAGTCCCTCTCCCCATTCTTTGCCGCCCACATCCTGGCGCGCTTTTGTTTGTCCACAGCGAAAATTTACAATTTCTGGCCCGACCCCGAGGCGGATGCTCGTTGTTGCTGCCGCAGGATGCGCTAGAAATGGCTGCACTTCCTTTCCGCTGCTTTATGACTTGGACCACCGCTTTTTTTCCCCCATCCCATCCCATCCCATCCTTTCTTATTTGTTTTCAACATTGCCACTATTAAGTGCCTTTTAAGAGTTTGTTTATTATTTAAGATTCAGCAATGTATAATTGTTTATTTGGTAAAATCATTTAGAAAACACTAAAATTTTAAGTAAAAATATATAACTATGAAAAGAAATCAGTGGATTGTTTAAGAATATTTATTTTGTCTTAGTTTTTACACGGCAGGAAATGTTTGTTTTCAATCATTTCAATAACTGTAAGTTTTAAAATTAGTTCAAGGATATATTTTTATAAGCTTTTCAGCTTGTTAAAAGTGAAAATTTTGTGAAATCGGCTTACAAACAATTATTGTAGTGGAAAAACGGTATTTTAATGTTATATTTAATACAATGTAATACAATACAATAATATAGAATGTTCCACCTTCGACACAAAATGTAAATGAAGCAAGCTTCCGACTAAAGGATACACGTTACTTATTTAAAAAAATATAAAATATTTGTATTGCATACTTTTAGGCATTAACACTGCTTAAAAACTTAAATCAGCCTTTACCACCTTTCTATTTGTACGATCTAGTTACGATTTAGTAGGATGATAGCTAATAATAGTAGTTAACGTTTATTACCAAAAAAAAGTAATATCTTAATAAAATTTAGTCATCAAGAGCTTTAAAATAATAAATTAAAATAATTAATACTTACCTAGATTGGCAAAATTCAGACATTTAACGTATATTCTACGTTCCCAATCCTACTTTCCATTTAATTCTATAAAATGAAGCATACTTATTGGAACAGCAATATTTGGAAAGGTATTGTTTTTGTAAAGGTTAAAGCTGTTAAGAAAAGGAAAATTTGAAAAACTTCTGATTGGGACTCGTTTGTTGTTAAAGTTATTATCATTGAAGATGCTCCTTTGTCCGGTAAAAAGCAAACAGACTGAAGACCAGAAGGAAAAGAAAAAGAAAAGAAAAGCGAAAAGAAAATGAAGGAAAAGCGACGTTTATGTGATGTGCCCGCATTGCCTGTCAGTTGCCATCCCCCTGCTGTGTGAGATGGTGTTTTTTGCTTCTCATATTGTTTTGGCCAGGCTAAATTGATGGCAAACAAAATTGGGGCAGCTGCCGAGCGGCATTTTGATTTTTGGCCATGTGGTTGCTGTTGCCTTTTTGGCAGGCAGGCAGGCAGGCAACAAACGGAATGAAAGGAAGCTTTTAGCAGATACTTTACGCAAATCCCAAGAGAAAACATTGGCACACTTTGAGCAGCATCACAGTCGCTGCCGCTGTCGCAGTCGACGTCGACGTTGACGTTGGCTGGCATCATTAAAAGTTAAAAAGGATTTTCAACGGATTTGCGAGTTTTCGGCGTGCTCACCAACAAACACTCCAAAGGCAACCAGAAGCCATCAATTTGCATATACGCAGCGAGAATGGAAAGAGCTGCTCAAAATACGAGTAAAAGAGTATATTTATAGGAAAACGCAACAAACGAAGAATAGATTTAAGATGCGTTGCGTTCCAGCGCCGTAAAGTATGCAACGCAATGAAAACAAAAAGAGCTGAACTCAAGTTAGCGACTGTCAAGTAGTCGCATAGTTGTCGGTTCCACTGACACTCGACGTAGCGTCGTCCTGCCAAGGACCTTGAGTTCTGCCTTTGTTTTGCTTGAGCTTGTGCCATGGATTACGCTAAATGCAGAGGATACTGGCAATGCCATGCCATGCAAGTATGTACCTTCCTTCTACCCACCCATCTCCACCTCCTCTCGCATCTCTCTCCTCGTTTCTCTGCCCTTTGGGGACTCTGCGCACCCTTCAAGCTAAACATTTCGCCTTCTTGAGTATTTTTATGAGCTGCTTTTTCGTTTACTTACACCTGCTGCTTAGCTTACTTTTACCCACGCTCACTTTCTACATTTCTTTTTCTCTCGCTCTCTCTCTCTCTCTCTCTCATTATCTTACCTGCGGCGACATTGAATAATGACGTTGCAAGTCTGTTGAAGGCCGAATCTGTGTGACATCTTGCAAGTGGCATCTACAAAATTTATCATTATCTATTTCAATTACAGCTAATTGCATAGAAGCTGATTTACCAGGTAATCAAAAGTTAAACAGGAACAAACTGTAAGAACTCTTTTAGCCTGGCTTTAATAGTGTCTGAGATACATACAGTGGCTCACAGCTTAAAGTATGCACCCTTATTTTTGCCTTAACTGCTATGTTAGTCAAGTTATCACAATAAAAAAAATATATTTGGAAAGGTCGTGTAAATTCCGTTTGAATGACACAAAACTTTCCTTAACCCATTGAGTACCCTTGAAAAATTTCGAATTTATGTAAAAGTCACTTTTCAAAACTTTTTTCCTCGATTTTTTTCAAAAAATGTTGGGATGCAAAAGAATTCTTGGAACAATTCAAAGAGTAACTGCAAAAGAAAATTTTCAAAAATATTTTTGCTAGTATTTTTTATAATTTTATGAAGTTTGTTTGTGATATATATTTTAAATGTTGCCTCTATAAATTATTATTTTTTTTTATATTTTTCAGTATCAGTCTGAAGAACTGTTACTTTATATAAGCTGTTCTTAAAATTGAATGTTACTTGTTTTTTTTAAAATGTTTTTTCATCAATTTCAAGACTCTACTCTGAATAATTTATGTTTGTATTTTAACTGTCTTTCGTTTGGTTTATTACCTTGCTGCTAATGCACATTTCTCATTCACACTCGCTTCGTTTTATTTTGTTACATTTATACCCAAAAACTTCAGTGCGTCTCTTGAATTATTTCCGCAACATTTGAGCGACAATTAAATTGTTGCTTCGATGAAATGCTGCTGTGAAACACAACACTTAAAATTATATAGCACCTTTCATATTCAGTGGTCGTTAAATTTTAATTGTGTTCGCCAGGCGCCTGTTTCAATCACCAATTTGTTCATATTTGATTACATGCCAACGACGAATGCTCGCACTTGTATGATACATATCTTGTCAAGAAACACAATAATCTGGCATCTCCAATACTAAGAGTGTTGCCGCTTGTCAATTGTGTTGGCACTATAAGCGATATTACCGACAAATTTAGTTTCTGAAATTTTTGCAAGGTAAGGCTAGGTAATCATAATCGTATTCTGTAAAAAAAAATATTTTGATGACAATTTTCAAATTTGAACACGAAATTAATCTCAAAATTAAGTTTAAATTATTGTTTTATAATAATTATGACATAAGAAGTTGATTGCAAGTTATAACTTGAGGCCTTAAATTTTGAATTTGACTCGAAACCGCATTTTCTCGAAAAAAGATTTGAAATTTAAAGGAAATTATTAAAAATGTGACTGTAGAACAAATTTAGATGTCAAACCAAGATCAACTGACATTCTCTTCGAAAATCGTATCGGATTTAGAAATTAACAGTCAATTTTTATTTTTCAACTTATATAATACAAAATTGAAGAATAACTTTTAATTTCAATTTGTATAGTAAAAATTTAAAAATAATTTTTATTTTCAATTTTTGTAATAAAAATTTAAAATAACTTTTATTTTCAATTGCTAAAATAAAAATTGAAAAAAAAGAGTTTAGTTATAATTTTAAAAATTGAAATTTTATTATTATTTTATAATTTTTTTATTCAAATCGAAAATAAGGTTTATCTCTTAATCTTTTTGATAAACATCAACAAACAACTTTTATTTAAAAATTTATATTTTAAAAATTATAATCGTTACGGTCCCCGCTCAATATAAACTGACAACACTGGTTGCCATGTGTTTATCTGGACCAAGGACACACATAATTTCCTAACACGTGCTCCAAATTATCTATGAGCAAGCGTTTGAATAAGATAACAGCTGCAAGGAGACAGACACATAAACAATGACAAAGCTAGGCAATGGAACTGAGCTCGAGACTCATCCATCGAAAGGGAGCTGAGAGTAAACTCATTAATTATAACAAATACCATTGCCATTGCCTGAACTGGCCATGAATACAACATTGTATTATAGGAGTATGTAGATTGGATTGTATTGTATTTGTAATCAACTTTACCGATGATGCTCATCAACATTAACATTAAACATGTTTTATGTGCGTTTCGATTGTTTAGGCTTATGGTTTTCATTAATATCAAGTTGTGTGCACAATAGTTTGCTCATTAGTCAACACTGACATTCCTAGGAGACTGTACTTGAATGTTCAAAGAGTTTAACATAATTTAAATTATGTTGTCAATATTGATTATTATCTAGAATGATTAATTAACAGAAGTGCAGTCTTATTTTTTAATTTGACATTATTTTCAATACATTTTTCATCAAAATATCTTTCAGTGAAAATATCTTTCTCTGTAAAACAGAGATTAAAGATTAATATTAATATAATCTTATGACAGAAGAGAGTAAGGTCTGTAAATAAGTAAAAGTAATATTATTTGAAATACTGTGTTCTTAAATAGTGCAGAGTTTGAATACTTTTTTTGACCTTTTCATCAGATTATCTTCTCTGAGTTTTCCATTTTAAAATAATTAAATTATAATACTGTGACTTCTGTTATCGAATTTATAAGCAGTTGCTGTCAATGCTTGGAATCTAATAGGATTTCGAATTTGATTTATTGCTTGTGTTTGAGTGACATTTACATGGCTGGCTTGGTGTCAACTACAAATGTTGGCTTAACAGGCGAACTTCAATCATTTGTCGCCAGCAGCATTAATCAAAATCCATCTAATAGGCAGCTAAAATAACAACACCATTCTATTGAAGAACGTGCCAGACGATGAACCTGAACCTGAACCTGACATTGTCGTCGAGCACGAAATGAATGTGTGACAAGTGCAGAAGCTCCATCGAAGGAACTGGTGACTGCTGATTGTTGACTTTTGTCTGTCTTCGAGTTACTGTCTCCGATTACTGCCTGGCACAGGCGGAATCGACATAATAAAAATACTTGCAGTTCTATTGTAGAAAATTCTAGAGAATGGTAAACAAAGCCCATCGAAGTTCTGCTGATCATTTCAAATAACTTTAGATTATTACAAGACTAATTTGTCGAAAATGTTGGAAGTTAAACTAAAGTTAAGATTCGCACGTCTGTGGGTTTATTTTCTTGTTTTCATTTCGTATTATTTCAACTTTGATGACAATTTTAATATGCTCTCGACAGGATGTAAAGTAATTTGCACGCTGTCTGCTGACAGCATGTCACCTTTTTATTATACCCTACTAATGAGGCACATCATTTTGAGGCGGAACATGAAACATTTTCTGAAGAAAAGTAGATGCTTTAATGATATTTGATTTAATGTAGGAGAATGGAATATGATGAAGTTATCTTAAAAAAGTCGATGTTATTGTGAGAAAAACTCATGGAGCTCCAATTATTTTTTAATTTAAGCCTTATTTATTAGAGTCAAATTTGTATGTGCAGTAAGTCAATAAATTGTTTGTATTGAAGAAATACTAGTATGTACCCCAGGGAAATAAGTATATGTGGATGAAGTTATTAAGAAAAAAATATACGTTTAACACAAAAGATTTGATGCAGATTTCTTGTAATAATCTTATCATTTAATTTCCGTTTGAATGACACAAAAATTTCTTTGACCCATTGAGTACCCATGAAAAATTTAGAATTTTTGTAAGTTTTTTTTTTTCTACTTTTTCCTCAATTTTTTCCAAAAAATATTTTGATGCAAAAAAATTTTCAGAAATATTTTTGCTAATATTTCTTATGATTTTTTGAAAATTGCTAAAGTGACACTTTTTCTATGAAAAGGAGAAAACAGGGGTTAAAGTAGTCATTTTTAGGATTTTCAAAAAATTAAAAAAAAATAATAGCAAAAATATTTTGGAATCTGAATTCTAATTTGTTTGTACTTGTTTAATAAGCCGTAGAATTTAGTTTGATTTAAATATTAAAGTACACACTTATGAAATGAAAAATGAAACCCACATACATATGTACATTTTATTACTTTTGTTATACTAATTACTCAAATAATTTTACTTATTTGAAGGGAATGAGCTATACCAAATATCACAAATTCTTAAATACATATTTGTAAATATAACGAAGAAGTTGTACAAAAAAACTTTTAATTTTCTATTTATGATTACTTCTTATAAAGAGCATGTATACATGATAGGGTATTATAACTTCGTAGATAACTCTCAATACACATTTACATACAGATATGTATGTATGTATGTTTGCATATCCTGCCGTAAGGATTGGCTGGCGTGTGTCGGAAATTAAAGTTGCCAGCAGGCAGTGCCATTTCTTTCCCCCTCCCTACTCCCCACCCCAAGGACATTCCAGGGGCCATTTCATTCCAGTTGGTGACAGCCGTTGTCGTTGTTGTTGCCGTTGATGTTTTGGCTCAAAGGCATTTTAATGATTTTAATTAACTGCATGTTTGCCAGTAATTACAACGGCAACAATGCAATTATGAGTCTAGTTCGACCCGTAAACAACAGGCTGAGACCTGAGACGAGACGAGGCGGGGGCGGGGGCGGAAGTGGGCATGGGGGCGTGGACGGGTGGAGGCGTTACGGGATCTGACTATGGCTTAGGACCTGCACCAAGGACATTGGCTTTTGTTTCTATTCTGGCCCCGTGACACACACCTCAGTTGACAGGATAATTACATGCACACAGGTACACACCAAATCATCGACCTACCTACCTACCTACCTACCTACCTCTGTCCAATCCGCCCTCAATCGCCCTCTCAGCGGGACATATAGGCGTATGACAGAGGTCGACTGGGGGCAGCAGCTACGAGAATAGTTCATAAAAGCATTTGCCATTTGTTGTTGACAGTTTTTGCCCACGATTGATATGTATGTGGGGGCACAGTGGGGCAAGCCCATTAAGTTGTGCAGTCTTTGGATCACAAAACTTTAGAAACCATAACTATTATTACTAGACAATTAATTTTATAAGTGCAGACAGGTACTTGTTGTTGTGGCACAGTGAGTAAATGTCTAGCAAAATCATTATAAAATTCAAATTTACAATTCCTAGTTGTATTTTTTAAGTACATATGTATTCAGAATATAGTTATAAAATTATAAATTATTAATTATAAAATTTTTAAAGCTATCACATCATATATATTGCTTATTATTAGTCTTTTGTTAACATTATAATGGCCCCACTGTGCATGTGAACACTTATTACTAATACGACATGTGGCACACTCAAAGATGGAACATGTGTAATTATGGCTAACAATGTTGCTGTCCTTGAGTGTCATTGATGCCAGTAAAACTTGTTGCATTCGTGTTTGCCACTAGACAATTGACGTTGGGCGTGGCACATCATCAGCATCATTATCGTCATAGTCATCATCATGGTCATCATCATTGGCATCATCCACATAGCTGTTGCCATGTGGCCCAATGACTTTCCCTTTGTGTGTGCGCTGACCGTAAATATCAAGTAATTTTCTGCAATTTTTCTGCACTGTCAATTGATTTATGGCTTGTTGCTGCTGCCACCCTCGACAGTCCCCCTGTTCCACCCACCGCTCGGCTTTGGCTTTGGCTTTGTTTGGAAAACAAAAAGAGGAAAAGCCAAGTGAACGTTGTCCTTCTGAAATATTGCGCCTGTGGCCTGTGGCTGTCAAGTGCTCGCCATTCCATTCCTGATCCTCTGCCTCCTCCTCCTCCTCCTCTTCCTTTGTCCCTTCTCTTATTGTATGCAAAATGTGTCGCCGTTGTCATTTGTGCTGACCACCCACAGCTAACTGCCCTGCCTGCTCCCTTCGCCCTTCGTTCCTTATTTAAGGACCACCCGCTTGGGTGTGACCATTTTACAAGAAAATTCGTTTAGCGAATTTCATTTACATACACAATTTTTTTTTTGCTAAAATACTTGTACAACAAGAAGATGATGAAAATTGCGAAAATGTTTAAGATTTTGTTGTTGTGAGCGCGTTTAATAAGGCGTTACTCATACGCCACGTGGCGCGTTGAGCAGATTTTCATCTGCGTAATTGGATCACTGGCATTTCCGCAGAAGTGGCCTTAATGGAGCTTTAGCTATGTTAGACGCATTGACTTTTATTCGCTTTCCTTCGCTTATTTATGCAAATTGCATAATTCAATTGGTTGGTAATTGCCGGCAGTTAATTAGTCCTTGTTGTGGATAGTTCTTGCCAAGTCCGAGATTATATATACGTATGTGCTGGTTGTAGTTAACGCATTTAAAGTGAAATCTTTAGCTGTTCATTTTGCCGAGAGAAACCTCTGAAGAACAAGATTTTCAACTGATTGATGTCAAATTTGTAATATACATGTAATCAATTCTATGTTTTTAAAACATTTCTCGAGTTCTCATCAAAATTGAACTGTGAATAATTCTACAATCATTTCAAAGACATTTTAAAATTGTAGTCAATCGATTGATGTCACAGTTGATCAAAAATATTGTACAACATATTAAACTTAATATTTCTAAATAAAACATTAAACAATTTCTTAAAGTTTGCAAGCCTTCAATTCTATTTATTGCGAATAGATAAGCAATTATAAATCATAAGTGACAACTCTATATAAGTATATTTGCTACTAATATATACTTGACTCTATGTATTATGTGTGTACATGTGTGATTATTATCTATTGCCTAATGTCTGTCTGTCTGTCTGCCTGCCACAGTGGCTGAAACAAATTGCCGCCTTGGAGGCACTTACAAGCAGCTCAGCTTGGTCGTAATTTAAAACCGTTGCGCTGACCACAGCGAGTCACATGCAACCACAACCAGAGGCAACCACAATCCAAACCAGATCCAAACGAGCCGCAGGACGCGTCACGCTGACCTTTTGCCTGTGGACAGTGTGTGCTTCTAGGCGCAATAACGACGCAGCGCATTAAAATGCAGGTCCCGTGTGTAGTGGCAAACATGTATGTGTGTGTTCGTGTTTATGTGTGCGCATAGTGGAAAACTCAAGGCAAACTGCGTTGTGCATTTTTCATTTTCATTTTTATCCGCATTTTCATTTTATTTTTTTTTTATATTTTATTTCATTTCATTTTTATTTTTTTGTTGCCTTTTGGGCTGCAGTGTTAACGTTTTATTTATGACGCCCACATGAACCATGGAACTGCACCTTGGAGATTTATGGAGCGTGTCTTATTAAGCAATGAGCGGAGCAGTGAAAAAAAGCTTCCCAGTAGCTTTACCCCTCTTTTTCCCCTCTGCCGGCAATCAAATTTAGACGCTTTTGAAGTCGCAGCTAAAGTTAATCGCATTTACGGCAATCAAATATAAACACACCCAAAACATACACCGAATCCCAATTTCAGCCAATTGCACAGTGGTCAAAAGTGGTTAGAATTAGGAAGATTAATGTAAATTAAAAAAAAAAAATTACATTAATTATATTTTAATTTTATTTATTAATTTAATTTATATAAGCTTAAATTTACATTAATTTCATATTCATTACAAATTAACATTAATTATAATTTACAGAAAAAAATGATAAAACAGGAAATTCTTTTATTCTTTTTTTTTTAATTTATAGTACATGCTGCTCCAGAAAGTATGCTACAAATTTGAATTTGGAAATCACTATCTTATCTTCAAAATTTCAAGTTAATATAAAAAACAAGGAAATTAAAAGGTAACTAATAGAGTTAAAAAGTAATAATTCTTAATTTCCCATAATTTTTTCAAAATTGGCTGAAAATATTTTAATAATTTGGTTATCGAAGTAGGGATAAATTTACTTGAACCACTGTAAATTGAGGGGAAAAGTGAGCCGCATTTTCCATTAACGCATTACGGAACTGAGCTTGTGACTTGTGTGCTCCATTTTCCATGTGACTTGGGCCAAATTTCCTGCTTTTCCACTTGTGTTAACCAATAATGTATGCAAATCCAATTTTGCGCTCCATAAGCTTTATTAGATACCAAAGTTGACACAAGAAACGACTCCCCTACCCCACCGACCCTCCGACCATCATGCTGACTGACTAGTTGATTGACTGACGGAATGACAGACAGATAGACAGACAGACAGGCTGACATACTGGTTTTGTCTACCTTAACTCAGCATTTAGTATACTGCGTAATTTCATTTCGAGCAAGTCTTCCAGTCAATCATGCGGCCAGTTGACCAGGTGACTGGAAAACGTGCGCCAGTTCAGCTTTGAAAAAACAAACAGCCGCCACATCACGTTTGAGGCATTCTGACTTATTGCCAGAGTTATAAAAAGAATACTTTTTTATATGGAAGCATGTGCGCGAGTTAATTTTACGAGGTCGACATTTGTGTTGTCTCAGCAAAAGGTTCACTTTTATTAGATGCTGACAATTTGTGCAGGATTCTAGCCTAAAACGAACATTTGCACTCTCTATGCAAAAATATCAGAGAATGGAGCGACAATTGTGACGTCACAAATAGATGAATCTATGCATATATGGCAACTCTGTTGAAAACGAATGACATTTGTGACGTCATCAACTGCGACTATGCTGGAAATAATAAATAAGTGTTGGTAAATACTGTATGGAATGGTGTTAGAGATGCGATCAATTGTGACGTCACACACTGTTGATTGAATAGGAATTGTAAAAGACCGCAACATCTCTGCATTAATTTTAATTAACTTTTGCCAGACAGATGGAATTCTATTATTCACCTGATTTGATCTGATTGGCTTAATGTTATTTGATTTTTATACAGACATGTACTTTATCCCATGTACTAACTTTAATCAACGAAAAGATTCAATTGCTTCTGTTTTTCTTTCATTTTGGTTTTTATGCCACATTCTCTGTTTCAGCTGCAATCCATCATTGGACTTATCCCAGCTGTCCTTCGCTTGAATTGAAATAGGCCTGTGCCGGGATATCAGTATGTTAATTTCATTTACATTGGCTGTATAATGATTTTCCTTAGCTTTTGTGCATTAGCTTTAACTAAGTAAAGCGAATACTTCTCTCTCACTCACTCTCTTTATATCTCTCGCACACTTAGTCTCTTTGTTTGCTTGTGCGTATGCGATAACAGTACAAGAGATGGCGGCTACGTGTCCTCCAGGTAGACAATAAAAGCAACAATGCCACACACATGCACACACACACATATACATATATGTACATTAGCTTGCTTCAGCCTTGATGATGATATACGAGTGCGCCCAGATCCCGCATCCCGTTTGGGCTCCCAGTTTCATTGGGTCCAACTTATTTACAGGCTGAAACGTGCCCGTGTGTCCTTTGGATAGCTGCTGTTTCTCCATCCCATCCACATCAGTGGCAGAGTCTTGCTCTTCTGCTTTTTCCAAGTTGCTGCTGCGCAAAATCCAAACTAATAATGACATTTTGCAAATTATTCCACATCGCACGCTGCTTGACACACTGACACTGAACTGGCAACAGGACGCAGGCATGGGAATACAACTAGAAGCAGGAGTCGCAAAGAAAAGGGAAGTGGGAGTGGGAGTGGTTACGGAGGCAGCTGGCGTGAAATTTATTTGCTGCCAGGACTTGGTACCTTCTCGTCACGTTGACAGTGCAATTGCCACGTATACGTATGTGTTGCATAAAATTTTACAGTTGCCACACAACGTCAGCGCAAAATGAAAATATTTACCGGTTGGCATTCTAATATGTTTTCGAGGGTATCAAGAATGGGCTTTGCGGTTTGTACAGCCAATCGCAAGGAATGACCTTCGTACCTTTCAAGGATATTTACACATGATACACGTGGCAAGACTGATCAACGATTTCATTAATAACATTCAGACCATAAACTTGACAGCATTATAACAGCTTAACGCTAACAGAGCAATTTAATTAATAACAATCAGACCATAACATAAACAGCATTATAACAGCTCAGCGATAACAGAGCAATCTGAAGACTTCAGCTGTTAATGTCAAAAGATTTAAGGAAAAGAAATTAATAATAGATAGTTTAAAAGTTTACTTAAATCATTATCTAATTTTTCCACCTTACTTATGAATTTATTTCTTTCTTTCCGCTTTATGATTTCATACGTTTTGACTAATGCAGTATTCAATAAATTAAATAAATAAAATAAAATAGCAACCACTCAATAAAATAATAATTAACAATTATAAAAAATTAGGATATGTGAACAAACATATAAATTGTTATTCAAAGCAAACTGATGCACATTTCTTAGAGTTTTCTAAGAGTATACAAAATTCGACATGTCACAAGACTTTCCAGCTTTATTATTACATTTCCGACATTGAATTTGTTTAACTGCTGATTGCACAATTTATTTCTGTCAATTAGTCCAGAGCAAAGGCCAAACTACTCCATCTTCATCTCCATCTCTTTCTCCATGTTGTTATTACATATTTGTATCTTTTTGTTGGAACTTAGTGCAGTTTTTGCAATAATTTCTGGTCTTCCAGCTTATCTGATGCCATTTTAACATGCACACAAAATGCAAATGTCCAGAGAGAATAAATATAAATTCTGTTTCGTTCTAGTTTACTTTTTTTTGTTGGTTATTTGCATAAGTTCTCATGAGCTCTGCGTAATCCCAATTTGTGGTCCAAGTCTAGGCTTGACGTTTGCCGAATAAATTACCAAAAGGCATTTATCTTACTGAAGCTGAAAGTCGAAAGATGAAGGATTTGCTTAGTTTATTGATGGCTTGGCAAATTCTAAGGGACATTTTAATAAACATACTATGGATTTTTTTATTTTGAGATTGATTAGCATTTTAATGTATTTTTTATTGACTATTTGGAAAATTTTAGCAGTTTTTACATTTAAACTTATTCATTCTGGTAACATAGTAGACGATTTAATTTAAGAAATTTAATTCAATTAATCCTATATGGAGCATATATAGATGTATTTCTAATCTATAGATTTCCCCCAGTCAAGGACATAGTGAATTTTTATTTTATTTATTGAAAATGGTTGTTATATTTCTTTATTAATAATTTATCTTTTAAGAGGTTCTACGAATATTCTGAGCTTTTTTATTTGCTTTTGTATTCTGCTCTGTTGTATAGAAATTTCATAAAGTAATTATATTTTACTAGCAAAAAATGGTTAAATGTTATGGTTTTAATCATCTTTCGTTTTTTATTTTCTTTGCGATTACCCAATTTTTATGAATTTCTAGAAGGAGCTTTCTACCCTTACTTGTATGTGAGCGCATTGAGTATTAAATTATTTTTACTGCCTCTGACACATTTGAAATAAAATGCAATAAAAGTAAAGCACATTCAAGTCCAAATATGTCGCAACTAGCCTTCGAAAGGGGTTTGTATTTACAATATATATTTATGCGCATATATAGTTGACATTCCCGCATGGATTCTATAGTCCGGCGTGGTTGTAATTCCACTGTTTAGTGGCCGATAGAAGTGACCCCCTTTTTAGAGGAGTGTATAGTAGTAGACACATGCCACAACACAACAGAGTTGGGTTGAGTTGCGTTTAGTTGCGCATTTTCCAGTTAAGTTGCATTCCCTTTTAACAGCACTTGTTGACTTGCCCCTGGCCCCTTACTCTCTCCCCTTCGGTCCGAGCTCCTTCAGTCCCTAACTGCAGGGGAGCCCAGGCAGCTTTTTATTTTAATTTAGCTGCTTCAACTAATGGATTTGGGGCTTACGTAACTTCAACACTTTGCTGTTGCTGTTGTTGTTCTTGTTCTTGCCACTAAAATGAACGCCCTAGTTACGCCCACTTTTGGGAGTAGCATAATAGCAACAACAACAACAGCAACGATGGCGACTTAATTTGCATAAAGTAAATATATACTCGCATTGTATATAAATACATAGTTATGTGTCTACAGTTAGTGCAAACTATTGTTGTACGTGACTGAGAAGCTTGAAGCTATATACGTGTACGTTTATTCGTCTAAATATTAAGTATACGCAGTGCAGCCCCCCCTGTTGTGTATGTGTGTGTGTGTGTGCGTGTTTAAATTACAAAGTGTACAAAGTGAAGCAAAGTCTCTAATGACCACTTTGAGGGTTTTAAAATGTGCGACAGGCATTCGCCACATAAATAACACTTGTGCAAGGGGCGAGAGGGGAACGTGTTTGGGGGGTGGGGGGTAGGGAATCTGCTAAAAAGGAACCGCAACGCGGCCAGAGGATAAAATTAACTTATTCATTAGCAAATGGCAACCTGGGGCATACTTTATATATATGTATGTATGTGTACATAGGTATGTACATATACCCTATACTACATATAAATGTATTATGTCTATACGGTTTCAACCTTCAAGCTGTGTTTTAATTAAAAACACGAAACAAACCGCAACCATGTGGAGAATGATCGAATTGGTTAATATCCTGTAACCAGCTTAATTAATATCGAGGCTGTATACTTGCATAATGTTGGCAAAGGTGCGATTTGATAAAAAAAATCAGCTTAAATATGTTTTAATTCAATTTTAAATAATCATATTTTGAAAGTGTGGCCAGTAAAATTCTATTGCCTAATTCAATTGCCAAATACAGAATGTTCAACTCTTCTATGCTTAGCCTCTGTTATTCTTATGTTTGCTTACAGAGAATGTTATATTCGCATGTCATGTTACTTACAGTGCACTGTACACTGCAGTGTATGTTATATAACAGCGAGATGCATGTAGGCAATTTATTATCCAAATATCTTTTCCTGCTACAAAATTATATTGCTTTTTATTTTATAGGTTTCCCTCTGGATTTTTCACTACTTTTTCTACTTATAATCAGATCTACCTTTTTTATCTCAATATAGGGTAAAAGCAAAAAGCTTTCTCTCATTGCAAGGTGCAAAATGACTGTTAAATTGCATAAACGGCAAATCCTCCCCGAGACATTTTGATAAGCTGACTGACTGACTCAGTTTGTTGTTATACACAAACATATTTACACCACACATACATATTTACATACATTTGTTAGGTATTTGTGTGTGTGTGTGTGTGTGTGTGTTTATTACCCAATTAGTTATGTTGTTGTTGTTGCTGTTTGACATCCTCTGACTTTATTGTTCTTTTTCTCTCTTTTTTCGGCACAACGAAAAACGAAAGAAGAAAGTTTAATTAAGTTTTCAAGTTTATTTTTAGCATTTCTCATTGTTTGCATGCGTTGCCTGGCTAACAACAGTAACAACAACAACAATAATAATAATAATAAAAACAGCAACAACATTTGTGATCTTTGACAGCTGACTGTAATTTATGACGGCATTTAGTTGCAGATTTTTGACATGTTGCAACATCGCAAGCGGCACGAAACATTTTCGTAGGGCTTAAAAACAAAAAGTTTCACTTGATTTTGATTTATTTATGACCTGCATATGAAACAATGAGCAGCCATTACAATGGTTAGAAAGCTCTCTTTGAGATCTCTTTTTTTTAAATAAGTGAACAAAGCGGATTGATATGATTATCATTAAAATTCATCAGTTAAGTAGTGTCACCCGATAGTTTATTTTGTAACCCTCAATATTATTAGCGACCCTGCGATGAGTTAGTTTATCGATAAGAAACATGTTATCGAGAGTCTTTGGCAAGCTGTCGTGAGCGTCGGTCGCACTTTATGAAATATCCACAAATCCATATATACTTAACGAAATAAAGTATAATTAACCACTATAAATCGAATGTGTATTTATTTAAGTCGCTCTGACCCGTGTGCCTGAAATCCTGACAAACTCAACAAGGCGTAGTTATAAATTGTGCCTTGACAATTCAGAAGTGGGATGAGCGCAAAATCAGTGGTTATTAATGAATCGAATGTATAGCATTTCACAATGTGGTGAAATCACGTGTACAAGCGGACAGTGAACATTTGCGAAGAAGTTGCGAATTCTGATGAAATTCTTGCATGTGTAAGGCAGACGGCTAACGTGCACATGAAGAAACGACGCCAACGAAAACGACACTAACGAAAAGACTCAACGAGTGAAAGACAGAAAAACGAAAAGTAACGAGATGGGTGGAAATTATAAAACGAAAAGAGCTTTGCAAGATAGGTGCCGTCGCATGGGCCTTTCAATATCGGGAAATCGCGAACAGTTAATGCAACGCATACGTGAAAACGAAAGCGAGGATGAATACGAAAGTTCAGAATCGCAAAACGCTTCATTCCGGAAGAAAATTGATGACTTGGAAAAAACTGTGCGTGAGTTGCGGGAGCAAGCTTTTCATTCGACGCAAATTTCATCATCGTTACAAAATACAATGGCGTGCACGTCAAAGCATGCAAAATCAATTTGTGTAAACGAACAACATAGCGAAGAAACAGCACCGTTTAATTTGAATACAGAAATGTATGACGCGACTCAACGAATCAACGAGTTAAATGTGCGTGGTTCCAACGTAAATGTAGCAACGCTTGAGTTACATGGAAACCAACGGCTCGATCAGGATGCAACGTCTCGCAGCCAGATCGAATATCAAAGCGCGCATTTGCCCAACGACAATGTGGATGTTAATCAGCCACAAGGGCACGACAATGTTGCAGCGTATCGGCAACAAAATAGCTTGATCGGTTCGCGTCAATCCAACGATAATGTAGCTACGTCACAGCTGCATGGATTGCAAAAGGTTGCTACGGCTCAGCAACAAAACGGTTCGATCACGCGCGGTCACGAAAATGTTGCTACGGCTCAGCAACAAAACGGTTCGATCACGCGCGGTCACGAAAATGTTGCTACGGCTCAGCAACATTCGGCTTACGTTAATTCGCGTATGTTTCACACAAATGCAACTACGGATAAGTTGTATGGGAATAACAATGTTGCTACGTTTCAGCAACAAAACGGCTCGAATATGCCAATCAGAAATGTGGTTACGTTTCAGCCACCGGTACGCGATAATGTTGCGTTTCGGCAGCATCATACTCATGTTGATTCGCAAATATCAAACGAACAAATGATAAATGAAAACTATAATCATGGCAATATTCCAAATCGTGAATACCAGGAATATTATCCGCCGCGTTTAAACAGCCTTAATGATAATTTTCAATGGAATTGCGCGCGTCACGTAAGTGCTTATGGCCACGTAAAAGAGATGCTAGCACTTATACCAGACTTTAATCCAACGTCGGACAAATCGCTAAGTCCCCAACAGTTCATTAGAAGAATTGGTAATTTACGTAACACGTATGGTTGGGATGATCAAACACTTATTTTCGGTGTGCAGCAGAAAATGCAAGGTGCTGCTCGGTACTGGATCGATACGGTCAACGATGTTGTACAAACTTGGCCGGAATTCGTACAAAGGTTTTTGGATAATTTTCCGCATATCGAGAACGCAGCAGATATTCACATAACAATGTCGAAAACACGAAGAGCTGCAAACGAGTCACCGCAAGAGTATTATTACAAAATGTATTCAATGGGCAAGAAGGGTGAGCTAACAGATTCAGAGATTTCAACGCACATTATAAATGGCATAAACGACTACGATTTGAAGCGGAAAATATCAAACAAATATTTCGTGTGTAAGGATCTTTTAACTGACATCCTAATGTATGGAGCTCACAACGATATACGTCATAACTCTACGAATTTGTCCAAAAGAGTACAGAATGTGAGCACGGCAACAACTAGTCTGAAATCAATGGCAGTCCAGAATAACGAGAAGAACGATAAAGCTTTGGTCCCTGGTATAAAATGTTATAATTGCCAAAAGGTAGGACACATGGCTGCGAAGTGTCCGGAACCTCAACGTAAGACCAGATGTGAACATTGTAATCGTACAAACCATGAAACCAGCAATTGTCCAAATGCTCCAAAAACGAACGAGAACTGTAATGCCATAGATAATAACGCTTTTAAATATCTCAGTAAAATGGTTCAGGTCAACGGCATGACCACCAAAGCATTTGTCGACCCCGGAAGCACACGCACGTTGTTACGAGAATCTTTTGCTGAAGATGTCGGAATTTCCAAAACTTGCGCAGTTACGTTAAACGGATTTGGTGGTGGTAAATACTTTTGTACCAAGATGCTGCCCGCCAAACTCAAAATCGATGGAAACGTTATCATCACGGATACGTTGATTGTAGACGACAATCTCATCAAAGAAAACGTACTCTTGGGTCAAGACATCTTGTGCCGTAAAGGTAGTAAGCTTGTCATTGAAGGTGAAGATTGCGTCTTGGAAAATGTACACGAGATTACTACAGGCAGTGATCTTAACGAAATTCAACAGGAGCGCGTAAACGAAGTCGTTCAAAGGAACGCAAAATGCTTTGCAGATGAGGCCAAAGAACTTGGAAAGTGTTCCATAACGAAAATGGAAATCAAAGTAACTTCAGATGCACCAATATCGATTAAGCCATATCGAACACCATTCGCGCTAAGACCTATTGTGAGCAACATGATATCAGAATTACTTGAAGCTGATGTCATCCGTCAATCCGATTCTCCGTACGCCTCGGGAATAGTCATGGTAAAGAAAGCAAACGGCGAGTATCGACTATGCGTGGATTATCGTATGTTGAACGAAATCACGGTTAAGGTTCCATTTCCTATGCCCAACATGGAGGAACTATATGCTCAATTGGCTGGAAACGAATATTTCACACGCTTGGATCTACGTATGGGCTATCACCAGATTGATATTGATGAAGCATCCAAGAAATATACCGCGTTTGTGACGTCAGATGGTCACTATGAATACAATCGAATGCCTTTCGGTTTAGTTAATGCACCAGCCGTATTCCAGTGTACGATGAACCAAATTATCCGTAGAATGAATCCCGGCGAAGTCATCGTGTACCTTGATGATGTGGTGATCCCGAGTCAGACTTTCGAAGAAGGAATCCAGCGGCTTGAAAAGTTTTTCATGATTCTCAAGGAATGTGGTCTAACGTTACGACTGGATAAGTGTAAATTCCTTCAAACCGAAATAACATTTTTGGGTCACGTGGTAAACAAAAACGGAATTTCTCCAGGCGAAGAGAAAACAACGGCGATTAGAAACTTCACGAAACCAACGAGTGTCACTGATGTCAGACGATTTTTAGGATTAACAGGATTTTTCCGAAAATTTGTTGAAAACTACGCGAACATCTCGAGACCTTTAACACGACTTCTATGCAAATCAAACGAAAATAATTTCAAATGGGAAAAAGACCAACAGAACGCATTCGATAAGTTGATAGAGAAATTATGTTGCGTACCCGTATTAGCTCTGTACAATTTCTCAGATCATCATGAAATCCACACCGATGCCAGCGCAGTTGGACTGGCAGGCGTTCTCTTGCAGTCATCAGATAAAATATCAGATAAAATAAACTGGAAGCCAGTATGCTATTTCAGCCGTCACTGTACAGACCCGGAAAGCCGCTACCACAGCTACGAGTTGGAAATATTAGCTGTTGTGGAATCGCTCAGAAGATTTAGGATATACGTTCTTGGAAAACCTTTTCGTCTAATAACTGATTGTTCTGCTATCGCAAAGGCTAAGGCCAACAAAGAATTGATACCAAAGATAGCACGATGGTGGATTCAAATACTTGAATACAACTGCGAAATAATTCATCGCGAAGGCACAAAAATGGCTCATGTCGATGCATTGAGCCGAGCACCGGACGTAACACAGAAACCAACTCTGTATGAGCATGTACATGTCATACTCAAAGACGTTGATGATTGGCTAGCTACAATGCAACTTCAGGATCCATCGCTGGTAAGGCTGTATGAAATATTAACAAATAAAAGCGACGTAGGAGATGCGAAAGAAACCAAGAAGGAATACGTAATCAAAAATCACCGAATTTACCGGAAAACTGATGATGACATTCGTTTTGTCGTACCAAATGCAGTAAGATGGCGTATGCTGTAAAACTCTGCCATGACGATGCTGGACACTTTGGTTTGGACAAAACAATTCAGCGAATACAACAACGTTTTTGGTTCCCAAAAATACGAAAATACGTAAAGAGCTATATTTCATCATGCGTCGAATGTTGCTACAACAAGTCGAAGGGAGGAAAGCCTGAGGGAAGTCTCCATTATGATGACCAAGAACCAATACCATTTCGTCAGATCCATATCGATCATTTGGGTCCCTTTACTCGAAGCAAGAATGGACATACTCATGTTCTGGCTATATCCGATGCGTTTAGTAAGTTCCTGATCATAAAAGCAGTAAGAAGTACAAAGACAGCGCCAGTCATAAGTGCTTTAAACGAGATCACAAGCTACTTTGGATTGCCTAAACGTATAATTTCGGATCGTGGAACTGCCTTCACATCCGCCCCGTTCGAGAATTACTGTAAGCATAATCAGATAATTCACATCAAAAATGCCGTACGGACACCCAGAGCCAATGGACAAGTTGAGCGGGCTAATCAACTAATCGAAAACTGTCTACGCACTACAATCAAGACACCAAAGGAATTGGGATTGCCGTCTCCATGAGATCCAGTGGACCGTCAACTCCCAAATCAACGAGACATCCAAATTTAGCCCAAATGACCTGGTTTTCAACTTTAAGCAGATTGACGTCGTGCAAAACCAGCTGACAGCCGCCATACATGCTGATATGGAACGAAAGACAAGCCAAGATATAGACGAGAGACGAAATCTGGCAGCCATAAATATTGCTGCTGAACGAGCCAAATGGAAGGAGCGGTTCGACCGCAAACACGCTAACCCTTCTATCTATTCCACAGGTGATCTGATTGTCGTCCAAAATGAGCCTCCTGCCACTGGAGATTCTCGCAAACTGGAGCCAAAGTACCGTGGGCCATATGTAGTTACCAAAGTTCTCGGTAATGATCGCTATCTCATAGAAGACATCCCTGGTATCCAAATCACTACTCGCAAGTACTGCTCCGTGTACTCATCTGATAAAATGAAACCCTGGTGTTCCTGTGTACCCGAATTGGATGCAGACAACGATGATGAAGCTGACGAAGACGAGCTGGCTGTTATCAATACTGACAACGGAACTGTTCGGCTGCTCGAGGACGACCCGAGGTCAGGATTGGCCGAATTGTCACCCGATAGTTTATTTTGTAACCCTCAATATTATTAGCGACCCTGCGATGAGTTAGTTTATCGATAAGAAACATGTTATCGAGAGTCTTTGGCAAGCTGTCGTGAGCGTCGGTCGCACTTTATGAAATATCCACAAATCCATATATACTTAACGAAATAAAGTATAATTAACCACTATAAATCGAATGTGTATTTATTTAAGTCGCTCTGACCCGTGTGCCTGAAATCCTGACAAACTCAACAAGGCGTAGTTATAAATTGTGCCTTGACAGTAGAGAGAAAATGAGTAAAAATTACGATTTTAACCCCTTTTTCCAACTTATCACACAAAAATGTGGCTTTTTGCAATTTTCAAAAAGTTATAAAAAATACTAGCTAAAATATTTTTGAAAAATTTTGTTTGCAGTCACTCTTAGAATTGTTTTAATAACTTGTCTGCATCTAAATATTTTTTTGGAAAAAATCGAGGGAAAAAGTTGAAAAATTTCCTTTTTTTTTAATTCAAATTTTTCGATGGGGATCTTAATGGATTACAGAAATTTTTGTATCATTCAAACGGGATTTAATTGAATAAAAGATTAATATAAGAAACCCGCATCAAAACATCTTTATTATACGCAAATTTGACAAATTTATACTGTATACAAATTTATACATTAGTGGTTCACTGTAACTTTAAATTGTATAACAGGAGAAATTGCTATATATATGATAAAATATTGATAATATCTTCTCCGATTGTCTACCATCCAAATGTCTCGTTAGTCTTCACTAAAATGTGATTTATTCAAAGTATAAGCAAATGGAGATGGGGATTGAATTGCAATTGCCATTTACTGTGCAATTTGCGCAATGAAATTGACAATTCTTCTTTGAATTTGAATTTCCCAAAGAAAAGCCTAGCATGCAATAAGGAAGAGGCAGCTGACATTTAAAATTTTTTGCAGGCAGTGACATCGATGTGAAATCCGCTTAAAGTGTCGGAATAAAAATGTTACAGGCTATTCCTAAAAATGCATTCACTTGAATTTCACCCAATAAATTCGAAAGATCGACGGACTTTCACACAAACCCAAACGTTAGTTAAGTCTAAAAAACATGAAATTTAAATGTGTGAGTTGGTAAAATTGTGTTGATTATGTTATGCAGAACGCCTTCTGATTGGCTGTCAGTTGTCGTCCAGTTGACACTGCAAATTGAACACCTTTTTCGTAACAGGCAGGACGAAAAGTTTGCGCACACGTTGTGCCGTCAGAACTTTGCTTACTTACGTTCGGTTCGGTTCAATTCAGTGAAGTGCGAAATATTCTCGCTGCGATTTGCATGTTCACATAAAAAGACTCTGGCTGAGGAAGAGAGGAAGGGGGAGGGAGGAGGGAGGTGTTGAGTTGGCGCCGCACATACATAAATGCAAATACTAATGGAGCAATTGGTGGGCAGGGACAGACTCGCTTCGAGGCAACTGGTGCAGAAATTGTGTGGCATACATTTAGGCGCCGTCGTCACCGCATGCAAATGTTTGACGTTCTACAATAATAAAAGCAAATCCGAGCACAAAAATAAAAAGAAAATAAGAAAAGCAATGAAATGAAATGAAAGAAAAGAAAAGAAAAGAAAAAGAGCGAAATATTTTTAGTCTTTCTTTATTTGAGTTCCCCTTTTGCATTCATTTTGATATTTTTTTTATGCGTTTCATTTTGCATATTTTCGTGTTCGATTTTTATGACAGCGACGTCTGCGACGATGTTTGAAAATGTTGCGCAAATATTTGCGCTTTTATGTGCATTTCGCCAAGTGAAAAGAGAACCCACGCTGCCCATACCCTGTAAATTGTACAAAAACAATCAATTGAAATGCGGCAGATTTATCATAGATTCAAAATCTTAGCAACTGGACTAGAGAGTATCTCCCATTCGATCAGTTTTATATAGTAGTCTTTTTACTTTTTTTTGCATGTTGGATTTGCTTGCGTTTTTTCTATTCGCTTTTTATGATTTACTTGCGCTTTGTATTTGTCCTCTCATTCGTATTTGTATTTGTATTTGTATTTGTATTTGTGCCCTATTGGTATTGGTATAGGGTATTGGTATTAGTGTACGGTATTGGGTGTTGGTATTGGTATTGGTGCTATTGCAGAAGGTAAATTGGATTGAGAAATTGAAATCGCATTCAAAGCAAACGGAAAATGCTGCAAAAAAAAAGAGAAGAAGCAAACTTATTCGCCAGCGAGTGAAAAGTTCTTGTCTTATTTGTCTTATTGATTTTATATATGTACTACATTCACACTTACATATGTACATAGTCGTGCTCATACATAAGTAAGAATAGATACATATGTATATCGAGAGAAAGAGAGCACTAGCATATGTTTGTTTGTAGTTCGTGTTCTCGTTCCCGTTCATCTAGCTGATGTAACAGATAATCATCCCCAAGTTCCATTTAAGCCAAAAAGTTTAATGAGTTTGCCAAAAGCAATGCTAAAATTCTGTTTAACAGTTCAAAGAAATTACTTGAAGCGATTTTTTAACCTAGATTTAATCAGGTTCGTTTAAAAAGCAAAAATTAAGGAGGGTTTTGGTCGACTTTAAGTAAGGGATCTTGCCATTGGGTTTCAATTAGTGTTTTAATAAACAATAATAAAATAATGATTCCATATATTTCATAATTGATAGTATTAATACCAATTATATTTAACTTCAAAATAATATATTGCACATGTTCATAATAATAAATTTATGTATATATTTATTGAACGTCAACTTAAAGACAAAAGTTATGATTTCAGATATATAATTGAATGTATAATTTAAATTATGTTTGATAGTATCAAAAATTTAACTTGGAAATACCCCTATTTACCTGTTTTCTAAACATTGAGAGTCAACAAGGTGTACAGAATTTTTCTGTATTTTTGGAGTTGATCACACTTTCGTTCTTGGCCAGGATAATGATCTCATGCCATATCCGCATTAGCTTTAATGTCATCCATTCAGGAGTTATTCACTTACCGTCTCCCTATTAAGCTGCCTGTGCATAATTTAGTTAGTCGCTGCCTCGTAGCTGCTAATTAACGTCGTCTGATGTGTCCAATTCGCAGCAGCTTTTTAGCAAATTACATGTTTCGTGGGGCCAGAACAGAACTCCCCTGACTAATTTATGCGCCCATTGCAACAAAGCAGGCTTAAAAAATACAAGACAGACATTGTTAACTTGAGGGTTGTCGAAATGTGAATACACTTAAACTATTCAAATTTTATACACATTTTTAAGAAGAAAAAAATTAAATCATTTTATGATATGATATCCTTTTTATATGAGTCTATGCACGATCGGTTGATTGGTTAAACTAATTTAACAAGTAAAATTTCCACATCTTTCTATTATTTAAATTACATTTTTGTAAGGGTATTATAAAAAAGGACAAGCAGAATAATTTACATAGTTTCACTTTAATTAATTATGACATCATCGTTTTTCAGTTCTTCCTTCCTTTTACCACAATGGCCAATTAGGAAAGTCGCTTAACATACGACGTCATCTGATTTGACACTTTTCGAATAACATGGAAAACGTTTTTGCTGCTGACTTTGATGAATTTCACTGCCCATTTTGGTTTCAATTTAGTCCGAGCTCATTACTAACTAATAGTTTTAGTATTCTGGAATGACATTATTGTTATACGATCATAATAGTTTCAAATGGATATTATGGTGTGTAGCCGTAATATATTTAGCATAGGGATTGTACTTATGGATGTTCAGAATATCTCTAATAAAAGCTTTTCGAAGTTAAGTTAATCATTTCAATTCAATATTCTTTTGTGACTCTTACTATATTTACTACATCTTTATTTCTTCTCAATGTGAAGGTTTAATAATTTATAGGATAACATAACGGAATCAAAACATAATCGAATCAAATTTAGACGCTATAAATTGTAATTATTTCTACTGCCTACAAGTCGGCTACACTTTTCACACACTAATTTGAAGACCGCACAAAAGTAGGCAATAAAAGTGTGCTACACATTTCGCAGACTAATATCAAGACCGCACAAAAGTAGGCAACACATTTTATTATTATCATCTTAAACTAAACTTGAATGTTAGGAAAAAAATAAAAGATTATTATTATATAATTATGTTTTTTACATATGTACTTTCCAGCTTTATTTGATAAATCTCAAAGACTATGCAAGCTGCATGCACGACTTGCATACAGACTAAAGTGAAACTAAAAATAGAAGAATTTCTTAATATTTGGTACGAATTTGTTGCGTGTATGTGAGCGTGTTTGTGTGTGTTGTTGTGTGTATGTGAGCGATATGTTTATGACTTAAGTGCGAGTGTACGCCGCATGGGGGGATTTAAGCTGATCTTTGATCTTAACTTAGAATAGTTTAACTAGAGACTAAACCAAACCCAAGACTCGTACAGTAGTCGCTCAGTATTGACGACCCATGACACGGTCCAAGTCATTCCAGCTGCATGAGTAGTCGATCTGCAGCAGACCCTTCTTGCTCAAGCCAAATTTACGGGCATAAATTCCGGCGTAGAGCGATGAGTCACTCGGCGAATCGCATTGGGTGGCCGCTCGACCGCCGGCCAAAGTCCCGGCCAAAGTCCCGTAGAGCGTTGATGGTGCGGCATAGATGAGGGACGTCGCCTGCTGTTGGCATTCGACGCAATCCGGTAGGCTGCAATACGGCATTGTAGCATAGGGATTGTCGTAGGAATAGTCGTAGGCGGGCGAGAGCGGCGGTGGTGCGGGAAAATCAATCTGCGGTGCAAGCGGTGCTGCCATCGATTTGACCTGACTTGAAGACGTCGGAAAAGCGACAGCGCCACTTCGCTTGCGGCGCGGATTCGGAGCTGTGCCATAACCAGAGCCATAGCTGTTCCTGTTCTCCTTGCTCTGACTGGCAACGTTGGGACGACGCTGCATGGTGGCCGCTCGTCGCGGCAGCGGCATCGAGGTCAACTCATCACCGCCAATGGACGAGTGCTGCTCGGTGGAACTGGCACTGGCACTGGAGATGCCTGTGAGACGGAGACGGAGAGAGATGGAAGGGGAGATATTATTTTACTATTCATTGCTTGCTTCTGGATCCACAATTTGCTTTAGATGTAAATATACATTGAGTATTTAAGTTATCTAAATAATTATTGTTGATATTCTTTAGCTAAATTTATTGGAAACTTTAATCATAATGACAATTAAATATAATGCTTATAATTAAATCCGAAAGAGGATATCTGATACGCCCTGTATATTATATTGTACACTACATTCTTGATCAGAATCCGTCTATACGACTATGCACTGATAACAGAAATGTTTAGTTCCCGATGAAAAATAAAAAATCCTAATTCAAAGGCTCAAGAAAAAGGCGTACATCGAAAACTTTGAGTTTTAAAAAAAGTCTATTTTTCAACTTTTTTCCTCGATTTTTAACAAAAAATATTTTGATGCAAAAAAATTCTTCAAACAATTCTAAGAGTGACTGCAAAAAAAAATGTTCAAAAATATTTTTGCTAGTATTTATTATGATTTTTTGAAATTTTTGAAATCAGTTAAATTTATCGCCAGCTACGACTGTCTAAAATGTTTAATTAATTCATAATGTGAAAATTCCAGGGACTGCAAATAATAATTATGAGTTTCAAAAAATTGAAGCACAAAATTGAAAATAAGAGGGTTTAATTTTTATATAAAAATTAAAAAATAATAATTATTTTTGATTTTTATCATATAAATTAATTTTAATAATAAAAATATTTTTTTTTATAAAAATCAGCAAATAACTCTTATTTTTTAATTTTTTGAAAAAAAATTATAAGTGTTACGTCCCTGGAAAATTCAGAGATATTGCAAATTTTTTGTTTAAAAATTAATTTGTTCTGAGATGTTAAAATTGTTCTATAATGATAATAATAATAATATTTAAAAGCAGACTCACCCCCATAGCCATTGTAAAGCTGTCGCTGCTCAGCATACAGCTCCTGCTCTTGCTGATAGTCATCGTCCAGATGCAGCTGCCTGGTCATGGTGGCCATGTAGTCATCATAGCGACTGGGCGGTGCCCCATAGAGTTCGCTGCGTGCCGCATACAGCGGCTCCTTGCGGCTGCGGCTGCTGTTGCGATTGCGACTGCGACTGGGCAGACGACAGCACTCCAGCTGGCATTGGCTGCGCGATAGGCGTTGCGTGTGTGGGCGTGGCATGGTAGAGGCCATGGTCAAGTGGCCATAAGCAGGAGCCAAAGCCGTTGGACTCGGCGACTGCGATGCCTGTTCGTAATCCAAAGCCGTTTCATAGTCGGGCAAATGTCCTGAAGTGGGTGCCATCACATCGATGTCCATTTTCTTGCGCACATAATCGTAATTCTCCAGATCCCAGGGATCCACATAGCAACGCTGCGAGGGCAGAAGCGTTGTGCCGTAAATATCCTCGGTGTTGTCTATATTATAGGGTGATTCCGCAACGGGCAATGCCTGTTTGGGACCAGCGCGACGACGTCGTGGAGCTGTTTGACTGCGTTCCCGCATGCTGCACAGAATGTGAAAGAGAAAGAGAGAGAGAGAGAGATGGAGAGAGTGAGAAAGTGTGTGTGTGAGTTCAGTGCGTAACTGGTTGTGCACATATTTTCAATGGCTCGCTTATGTAAGCGCAGCGTCTTCCGCGAGCCATCAACCATCATCAACCAGTTGAACTGGTTGTAAATCTTGTCAACACAAATCTCTGACTGTGTTGCATGCCACCTCATAAATGTCCCGAGTTCATGTAGCTGCCACCGGCTCACCTTCGTCTAACAGGTGTTACAATTAATTCAATGCCTAACTGCAGCTCAATCACAGATCAGATCAACAGCCATTGGGTTTTGCCCATTAACCAAAACTGGTTAAAGAAACAAACAAAATAAAACACATAAAAATATGCATTCATTTGTTTAGATTTGTTTTGGGAACAAGACTAAAATCAACCTGTTTTTTGTCTGCATCAAATGAACATCAACTATAATTGGCTTATTTACTTATTTGTTGACTCCAAGCCTGACAAATTCACAAAGTTTTTTAATTAAAAATCTGTAAACTCTTCCGCTGCTCGCGAAATAAACATAAATACTCGTAAAATGCAATTGACACCAAAAAAATTGTGCAAAGCATTGCATAAATTTAATTAAAATATGCAAATCGTTCAGATGGAAAATCAAATAGTAGCTGACATACAGGGTGTCACAGCAGGGGGGCTTAGTGGTTTAGTCTTATGACACATTTTATTAGCTGACAGTTAATTAATTTAGTTTACAAAACCTATTTTTCTATTCAACAGCACAACAATATTAAATTAAATTAAATTATTTAAATGATTAGGAACATTTTTTACTGGAATAAACTTTTCTTTCTTAATATAAAATATGCATTTGTTATGTTAATGGTTACACACCCGTTTTATTTTCTATTTTCTAAACATACAGCTGACCTTTTTCACAAGGCTGAACTGAAAATCTTTCTGATTATTTTTCCTTCCCTACCAATATCTCACTTTTATGTATTTTTGATTCCAAATATTTTTCTACATTTGAAACACTTGAACTTGGTGAATCATCTTAAAGCTGAAGCATAAATAAATAATTCAAAATTTCAAAAAATAAAATTAACATACTTTTAGATGTCTCTTAATGTGACTTAATCTAGTTTAAGTTGCATATATTTAATGTTTATTCCAACTTGAAATCATGAGAAATTACCTTGTTATAAATACCCTATGATTTCTGTCAAAAGAGAGCCTTACAATTAAGTATGCATTTGGAAAAGTTTATACTTAGGATCAAAATACTATTCTGGAGTTTTTAAAATCTTAGAATATATAAATATTTAAAATGGAATAATTTCATACAGGCAGGAACAGAAATTTTTTAGATAATAATGATATGTAATAATCACCCATTTGCATCTCACTGTTATATGTACATAGCAGCTCGATGCAAATATATAACATACACTGTAAATAACATAGCATACGAATATAACTACTCTGTAAGTAAACATAGTAATAACATAGTCTAAGCATAGAAGAGTAGCACATTCTGTTTATGTTAATAACATAACATACGAAAATAACATACTCTGTAAGTAACATTCTGTATTTGGCAATTGAAGTAGACAGTCGCATTTTTAAGATTCTTTCCTACTCCAGATTCTTAATCAATTTTAATAAATTCCTCGTTTTGCATGATCTCACATTTCTATAAGGTCATCAATTTCTCAACATATTTGCACGAAAGCATAGGCAGATCATGTTTATTTTTAGTTTAATATAATATATATAATATTCATATTAGCATCAACTCTTTGACTCTTATTTATTTATATTTTTTCGCTACTCATCGATTTGTTTGGTTTTTTGCTTAGCATTTGTATTTCGAAATACTTGAGAGGTATTGACTTTTGATTATTGGATATTGGTTATTGGTTATTGGATGTTGAGTGTTGGGTTTATTTGAGCCCCACGCCCATTTTGCTGAGAATTATGCAACTTTTGCAGGCATTGGCAATTTGTATTCATTTGCATAGTTTTTGTTTTTGTTTGAGATGTGTTTGGTTTTTTTGTTTTAATTTCTTGGGCGATCGATTAACATTTCTATGGTTTTCATGTCCAACTGGCAAGACACCTAGACAACAGACAAACGAGGGTGATAACGTAATGTTATTGTTGTTGCTTTCTATTGTTTTTCTACAAAATATTTATAAAAAAACACACACAATAAATTGCAATATAAACAATGCAACGTGACTTTGGTTTGGCACGCAAATGAAATTGTCTGGCAACGATTATTTACATGGCATATATCAACAAAAATCAAATAAGAAAACCCCTTAAACAGCTATAGCTATGTATATATATTGATATAGAAAGTTTGATGAATGGGAAACTCGCACGTTAAGATATCAAGGCACGCCAATAAATGGAATCTCGTTGGTTACAATTTTGACTTGATTTATTTCCCTCAGCAAAAGTGCTTAATGAAGCATGGGAAACAGACACACACACACACACACACATAGAAACTACATATTAGTGCAGCTGATTTAGTTGCATAAATGCATATTACGTATGCGCCATGTGTGTCCAACAGCAACAGCGATTTTCTCAGCATCTATTTATCTATTTTTCTATTCTATCTATATATCAATTTATGCATAGTACAAGTTCTTAGCTTTAAGCACACTTAATTCATAGCCATCAAAGCAGAAAAGTGTTGGCCATTTGCTAGATTGACTAAGTTGGCCTGGCCAACGTTGTCCTCATTTGCATACCAAATATGTCAAGTTCAACTCAGATTTCATTATAAATCTTTTTTTTCTAAAGTGTTGGGCATATAAGTTGCTTTAATTTATAGTGCAATTGAATTTCAAGTGCTTCAATTTATGTTACTAAAAGTAAATGTTCGGTTTTGATTATTAAAATTTTGAAATTAATGCATAAACATAAACATAAAAACGTAAATGTAAGTATGTATTTACATAGAGTATGAAAGTAGATACCCTGTTATTAGTGGTCAAAGAATACAAGAAGTTTGAAATAAATTAGCGATTATTATAGACAAAGTTCTATTATACTATTGATATAAGAAATTTAAATTTGTTATATTATTTTCTTTTTTTTCATTTCATTTATAAATAGAATTGTATAAACAAAATTCTTTAAGCAAGTCAAATTTAAGCTCATGTGTTCACATTTTTATCTCTGCATTGTATTTGTTCAGACAATGCTCTGAATATTTTCAATTGGATCCATAAAAATGCATGACAAATATGTTTCCTGAATTTCCTGCGATTTTATCATAAAAGTTTGACTACAAAGCTATAATATTATTAATATACAGCTGACTACAGCTGATTATTATTCTACTTATCTGCATATTTTGATTGCTATTCAAATATTTTAGTCAAAATAAAACTTGTTTATTTTAGACATTTGGTCTAACGACCTTGCCAATTATGCAAAAGAGCAAATTAAAAAGACAACGAATTCCAAAGTAATGAATAATATTAATTAGCTGCGTGAAATCACCCAAGTTCAAGAGCTCCAAGAGCAGAGAGATTGACAATGCCACTGCTGAGATGCATTTTGTGTAATAAATACATATGACTAGTCTATGTCAATGTCTATATAATTGAAAATATATTTGAAAATATATTTTGACGTAAAATGTATAGAAATTACTGTCAAACTTTAAATTATATCTTAGATACAGTTTATATGTACATTGGAAAAACGGCCCTTATTTTCAATATTTATACATTTCCTATAAGAATTTTTTCTCTAAAGGAGTAACTTAAAGGGACGCAAAATCTCTCTTACTATCACTACGAATAATATTGAAAAAGAAATGTATTTATAACTGAAGATACAAATCTACTGTATAGTAGAAATATTTTCTTGATCATCTCTTAAGAATATTTTCTTTCAGATCTATCAAAACAACAAAATGACTGAAGTGCTTCTTTCTTTTAATTTGCTTATCGCGCTCAAAAAAGAAATCAAAGCAATAAAAAGCTCAAGAGATCTCTCAGCTGTTTTCTAGATAGAAGATTTGTATCTCTAAACTTCATGGCATGGCTTATTCATCAGTTTGGAATGCTTTCTTCTAGATTTACAGCTCGGCAAAAGTTCCATAAGTGCTTCAAATTCCCAACACACTTCTACCGCGCCCAAAAAAAAAAACAAAACAACATCCAGCAGAGCGACAAGTGTCTGAAGAAGTGACTCAGAAGAATCGAGACTTGGACATGCCTGGGCGTACGACAGTTGCCAACGCATCCATCATTAGCCATGAGTGTACCCAAAATGGTCTTCTTTACATTGGAATTGCAATTGGGATTGCAACTGAGGCCCACGTAGCCAACAACATCAACAGCAACAACAACAACAAGCCCCTGCATCAAGTCAGAAATCAACCCACAATCAGTTGTTGTTACTTGCTGATCTTCTTCTTTTTGCTTATAGAAATTGTCATCATTTTGTACAGCTTAATATCTTTAATATTTAAAATTTGACACAGTTTGCCATTTCGGGATATTCATTCACCTTTTAAGCTTTATTGATTTGGTTTCTTTATATTCCTTTTCTTTTTCTTTTCTTTTTTGCTGTTGACACTTTTGCTGTTCTATTTTGTATTGTGTTTCGATTAGCGAATTTCAAACACGTTTCAATCGCGGCACATAGTAACCATTTATGCGCTTGGCGGGCATGTCAATTACTTATGGTTAAGTGATAAAGTATCGCTATAAGACCGAACAGAACCGTTTCCAATTGGAATTTGAACAACGAGCTGCGCATGCGCTGCTGAAGGCGCTCTCGACGTAACTGACGACAGCAGCTGTTGGTGGAGTTGCCTTGACGCTCGACGCTGGCAACTGGTTGCAACATGTTCGACGCACATGTTGCGTATGCGACAACTTCGAGCTGTGTTTGAGATCTTCTCCATTGCGGAGTTGCGGAATTTATTTATTTATTTATTTTCAAGATACAAAAAAATAAAATTATAATGAAACATTGAAACTTAAGGCTAAACACGCTTAATATTTAGCTGTAAATAATCTGAAGTGCATCGAAAATGAATATAAAATATAAATGATTAAATAAATTGTTGAATATAAATAAGTAGTAAGAAGTAGCATGCAAAGTACCCTTGGTACTTATTTTTATACAGTGTGTTATAACCAGGGACTAAAACCGAAACGAATATTGGTTTCATTTACGGTTTCGATTATATTCGCATTTAGATTTTCGGTTATCGGTTATCGGTTACGCAAAATCTTTAAATAATGGTTTCGTAACGAAGAACCGGTTTTTTGTGTGTTACGGTTTTAAAAAAACAGTATGGTTTCGGTTCACAAAAAAAAATTTCTTTCTAAAAATTTTATTATATTAATATTATATTATAATACTAATTTAAAAGGCATTACTTCCTTAATGTTTCATTCACAAATTTATTTCACATATTCTTCAGTTTGATGTAGTTTAGTTACATTTTAACAATTTTAATATTTCATTAAACAAATTTATTTTATTTGCGCTTATTCAGTGCTTTGAAAATTCGATTATGAATATCACAAATAAAAATTCCAAATTAAACATAAGAAAGTTTAAATCAAAATAAAAAATGAAAAATATAATTTTTTTGGATGTATGAAAACCGAAATTAACATTTATAAATTAAGCGGTTATTTTGGTTTACAGAGTTTCGGTTTTAAGGTTTCGGTAAAATGAAAGTTTATTTTCCGGTTACGGTTTCAGTTACGGTTTTAAATTTCAATCGGTTTTTACCGGTTAAAGGTTACGGTTTCAGTTAGGAGCCATGAAAAAAATAGAGCAAATTTCGGGAGCTCTGAAAATAATAAATAAATAGTTGAATATAAGTTGTAAGAAGTATCATGCAAAGAATCCTCGGTACTTATCTTACTATAACAGTAGTATGTTATAGCCAACACACAATATACGAAGAGATTCATATAATGATCTTTAGCATTGGAGTTGCAACTTGTTCATTCTTACTTCAAGCCAAATCAGGCAACATGTTCGACAGTAAAGTTGCGTCTGCTGAAACTTCACTTGAAATTCATTGACAGTTTGCGGATCTCTACAACTTGTGTGTTCCAACTTTGACCCAACGCATCCAACGCATGGCTTTAATTAATTTTAGCAAACCATTTAACTGATTATATCACTGTCAGAGGCTGTAAGGTCCATTGATATGTAAATTTGCACTCGTAATCGTGGGTAGACTTGAAACCCAGCAGCAACCAAGTTCAAATTGTGTGGCCCAAAAAGAAATGCCAGACATTACATCATGTTTTGTAGCCTTTAAACTTGAACCGGCTAAAAATTCAACAGGGGGCGGAGACAGAGGGCAGGTTTAATGATTCGGCAATAATACGAGTGTGACAACAACAGAGCGCCAAAAATACTTTTCAAAGTTGTCATCTGTCTTTCTGACTTTTTGACTCGCTGTCCCTTCGTCTAACTCTCGAGCATGTGAGTTTAATTTTAAAAATAATTTATGCACATTTTTTGGTTTTTTTTTCTTTTTACCTTTTAGTATGCATTGTTTATTAACAAAAACAAAAAATTGCGCTGCTAACAACAACAAAACTTTCACTTTCAACGCGTTGGCGTCGTTCATTGATTTGGGCCATTTATCCAATTGGCTAGCTGAACATTTTGAGGCTGTTTATTGGCCAGGTCAGTTTTTTTTTCAGTATTTCGGTTGCGGTTTATATGACACACAATTGTGTTGCCTGTCGTTGAGTGCAAATAGTAAATGCCATTCATGTCAATTAATCAAAGCAAAGCGTTTGATTTATTTTTTATTGTGGTTTTTAATTCTGTTTTATGGCGCATAACTAAATAAAAACACGAGTTGGATTTAGCTTTATGTGTATTTATTTTATATCGAGCTTACCTAATTGCATTTATTTATTAAATAGTGCTCGACTATGAGACCTAGAAGATTAAATTATGAATAAAAGTTCTAGCAGGAATAGGGATTTGGATAATAAGTGAATTTAATAATCGATGAAAATATATAACATACACTGTAAATAAAATAACATACGAATATAACATTCTCTGTGAGTAAACATAAGAATAACATTGGCTAAGCATAGAAAAGTAGAACATTCTACATTTGGCAATTGAAATAGATAGTCGCATTGTGCGCTGAAATTAATATATGCTGGCTTTAATAATAATACAAATTATAAAAAAAAATATATATTGTTATTTTTTGATTTGTATTTTTTATAGAAAAAAACATAATTATATCATCGGGGCGATCAAAAACAGAGTTTTTTTTCTACAAATTTATGTATTCTGAATGCCTTTTCATTTAAACTTTTCTAGTTGTAGCTTCTATAAAGTTACCTCTAATATAATTCCTAATTTCATGTTTATGCTTTTCTATTTCATTCAAAAATATTTGGAATTCGCATTGGGTAGTCTGTAGCTTTTATGTTAACTAAGGAAAGAAATATATATTATTAAAAGTAGAATTTCTAGCCAAACCAAAATAAAGAGACAATTCATCAAAACAGTCAAACCAATCGCTGCTAAACCAGCAAAATACAAAGCTATTAATTAAATGGTTCTACTTAAAGAAATCTCTGAGATATTTCAGTGCAATTTGTGGATCTTAACAATGCTGAATCTTAAAGCGCGTGTTCCAAATACCTGTAATCAAACGAGTATGAGTACGAGAGCGCTTACATTTATGGTAAATGGTGCAGACAGTTATGAGTGCAAGTGTGTGGCACAGGAAACCGGTTGCAGCTGGTGCACCCAATACCCAATAAGCCCGAGGCCTAAAGGCGGCCCAGCAGAAAACAGAAACCCAAACAGCTGCCTCGCCAGCTTTGCGCGCATTTAATCGACGGCAGCTCGTTGATCTCTGCTCCAATTTTTCGCACCAACTTGGGCATTGTGCAACATTTGCGATATGGTCGACAGGCGTTAGAAAAACAGCTGCACCCAAAGCCGAGGGATCAAACTATACTGCAGCTATGACTGGGCACCCCATTGGATTTTTGCAAGTGCTTCCCCTCGTTGTCTTGCCTCAATTGTGCATACTTTCGATTTTTCATATGTCGTTTTATGGTCGCATTTATCGCTTTATGCGTTTTCATTGCAACACGTCCGATTTTTTTTTGCGTTTTTTGCTTTTTGTATAGTTTGAAGTTTGTCTGGGCATTTGTAAGATGAATGTAAGTGGATTTGGACCTGCACCTTTATGGCCTTTTTCCTCATGCTACATGCTCTTATTTCCCATTGTCATTGTTGTGGGATTCGCACGTGTGCGGCACACACAAAACCACAAGAAATTTGTCTTGTTATTGTCGTTGTCTGTCGTTTCCCCATTTCTTTTGCCAGAGTCAGCAAAAAGTTTTCCAAGTGCCCATTGGACATTCAGTGGGCTGGGCAAACAACGTATAGGAACAGGAACACGAACAGGGCGAACGTGAAACTTGAAACTTGGAAAGAGGAAACAAGGAAACAATACATTAACTCAATGTGTCTTTTCGGATACTCGTAGAAGCATATACAATATATTTTAGAAATTAAATTAGGCAAACTTTTGGCCCAGCAATAAAGAGTAAGTTCAAATTGTGTGTGTTTCTTATAAATAATATATAAAATAATTAAATTGAAAGCATAAAAGTGACATTGGAAAACATACATACAGGGGTGGTCAAAAGTATTTACACAACACTTAAAGTTAAAGTTAAATCTCTTCGCTAGTATTTTTTAAAATTTTTTGAAAATGGCAAAGGGGGCACATTTTGTATGAAAATTAGGAAAAAGTGCCCTCTTTGCCATTTTAAAAAATTCTAACGAAGAGATTCATTCAGCAGTCACTATTTAAATTGTTTGAAGAAACTTTTTGCAAAAAATCAAAATTTTGAATGGGTACTCAATGGAAAGTTTTGTATCATTCAAAAGGAATTTAAAAGATCTTTCCATTGATACCAAAATTAACATGAAGTAAGTTCAAATTATGAGTAGATTTTACTTTAAGTGTTGTATAAATACTTTTGACCACCCCTGTATATTCCATTAAGCTGAGTATACGACTATTACGTTTTTTAAATGCTGACCATGGAGAATGAAAAATGGAGAGTTAAGAATTCAGCTAGAAAGTAAGGCAATGCTTCAGAAGTGACGCTGGAGAATCATGTATATCATAAGTTTGGCTATCGAAAACAGACATCATCATCTTTAGTTCTTGTGTTGTTCCTAAACATTAAATATAAGTATATTTAAATGCACCCATTGCACAATTGATGTGATGATGCAATAACACAAACACAATAAAATAAATAAATACAAGACAAAAGACAACAAAACTAAATAACAACTTGAACATCTGTTGAGGGCCAACGAATCGCAGATCTTAAAGATGCCCAACCAAAAACTGAGGATGATGCTGGGGTTCAAGTGGCACTGGCACAAATCATAGCTCAAAAAAACACAACAACAACAGTGACAACAACAAAACTGCATCTGCAAGACAAAATCATCAGTTAAAACTTTGGCATAATTTGGTCAAATCTTTGAGTTGTTTCTATGGTTTTTTTTGCTGTTATTGTTTGTCTGTCTGTCTGTCCGTTTTGTTTGCCTTTGACGAGTTTTAATTTGCTTTTGTTGGTTGCTTAGTTTGGCTTAGTGCGTTGTAGTATTGTTGATGTTGTTAGTTGATGTTGTTGGTTCAAGTGCTGAGCTTGCTTAATCTCCGTTTTGTGTTGTTGCTGCAAATCAAAAACTTTTTCTCTTCGTTTGTTTCTGGGCGGGTGCAGGGCGGAAATGAATGTCTTAATAATTAAACAAACCGAGAAAAAGGCTTTACAAACTGGCAAACTGACAGCAGCATGCATTATGCAACCGTCAGGATTTACTTAATTTGAGAATTGTTTAAGCAAAACTTTTCAGCTGCACAAATATTATTTAATTAGGACGAGAACTTAAAATGTCCAGCGAACAAAGTTAAACATCTTAACATAAATGAAAATATTGTAGACTCTATTTTTATTTTAGTTTTAATTAGATTTAAACATAATTTAAGCTCTTAATTTAATAATTTAACTTATTTTATAGCTTAGTTATTTTTTTAAACTACTTTAAGTTGATGTTATATAAATTAATAAAAATATAAAATTAATCTGTGGCTTCACAGAAATCGCTTTCGCTTGAATTTCACTTTAATTTGTATGAAATTTAAATTTGTATGAATTTCACTAAAATTTGTATGAAATTTAAATTTGTATAAAATTTAAATTTGTATGAAATTTAAGTGAAATAAATAGTTTCACAGTGTTTTTTATCAAATAAAATAAATGCATTTTTTTTATTGGTTTTATAAAAGTTACACTATATTTGTAATATAAAAATAATATACATAAGCTTTACACACTCCAATTAACTTGATTAAAAATGGAAAATCGATACTTCATAGACTTTATCTCTTTATATATTTCTATACACAATATTTCCCTTGTCTACAGCTAAAATTAACTAATTTATATGAAAAGATACTTTGACTCTTGACACAAGCGAAACAGAAACAGCTGCATCTGATTATATTAAGATAGTTATCCTACAAACACGACTTAATTGCAGTCAAGACCAACTAAGCTTAATTTGAATTCCTTGTTAGATACTATTATTTTAATTTCTATTAACATAATTGGTAACACTTGCATGGAATTAACAGAGATATTAACACTTGGAAATTAAATTGACTTAAGAGAAGAAACTAAATTCGAATACTTATGGATATTTTAACTACTTAAGTGAGCTATTTGCTTAAAGGAAACTAAACTCTTGGCAGCTGACAGTCACACCCAATAAGATAGATATTCAGTTTTGTTGGCAACACCCTCTGCTAAAGCCCACACACACACACACATACCACACACACACCCACACACCCACAGCCACATAGAAAACTTGCCCGATGATGCCTCAAGTTCAAGATACAAATTTGTATAAACAATTTCGTATGTGGTACTTGTACATTGTGCATTGTTTTGTGTTTACAATTTTTTCTCAATTTATTTTTGTTTTGTTTTTGGTAAGCCACAAAAAGTTTTTGCGTTTCCGCGTGCCGCAAAAGAAACATCTTTTTCTTTTCAAGCGGCGAGAGATGCAAAGCCAAAGATACTCGACAACAATCACAGCAACAACTGATGTTGATGTAGTTGTATTGTTGTTGTGTGGGGGCTGCGTTTTTCACAGCGCTTATCACACACTTCATTAATTTTGTTTTTGTTTCGCGTTTTCATTTTGCATGCCGCACTGAGCCGTAATTATGGGTACAGTTATGCCCGTGTATCTGCCAGATACACACATCAAGTTTCACTTTTAATTTCAGCCTTCTTCTTCTTCTGCTGCGGCTTCTTCTCAGTCTCTATTGCAACATTGCATGCTGCACTTGAAACCGAGTGCAAAAATTGAAATTGAAATTCACAATTGCCACGCGTGAAGAGCTTTGTGCTTTGGTTTAGTTCAACTCAACTCAACTCAGCTCCGCTCGTATCTATGAGATACTCATATTTGTTAAACAGTAACTAAACTAAATGCTGTTACAGTTTGTTGCCACTTAGCTGCCACTTTTCATGTGTTCATGTGTTTTCAACGCTTCGTTAACAAAATGAAAATAATAATCAAAATGATTAAAAATATAACCTTTGCTGTATGATTAAAGAAATCATTAAAATACTTAATGTTCCACGAAGCAGGCAGATTTCTAAATTAGAAAAGCACAAAAACTAGATTTAACGGATGTAATAAATGCGTTTAAGATAGAAACCTAAGATTCATATACATATATAATTAAATTCAAACAGAAAATTCTAAGACTTGACTGTATATTTTTATTCTAGGGTATAAAAATAACATAAATCATACATAGCAAACATTACATTACATTACATTACATTACAGCTAATCAACTTATTACTACAACATGAAATGAATTGCATTTTTTAAATATTTACACGGAAACTGAAAAACATAAATATGTTATGAATAAATTACAATGAAACATGAAAAGTCCAATCAATGATGCAGTTTCCAAATGGGTTGTTTGAACTCCTTGGCAATTTTCCTTCATTCCTTTAATTATTCAACTCAACCAATGAAAGTTGTTGGCGTGTAAAAGACGCTAGTGACAAGTTCAATGGCTGATCTGAAGCATGGCAAACACGGCGTATGCGCAATTTGCATTGTGCATTGTGCATTATACATTAAGCGTTCCATTTTAATTAGCCGACCATAATTACGCATACGACGCGTTGTACGCCAATACATATGCATAATTAAACTCAATTTAATTATGCTTTTTAATTGACTTTAACTGCCAACAGTTTTTAAGAGCCGTTCGAAAGTGGAAAGTGGCAAGTGGCAAATGAAATTGAATTCGATACGATTATTGCCCGATGTCCAGCTATTAAAATTAATACCGCAAATCGATAGAGTAAGTATTAATTTAAATAAGTATCTGTTTTTATCGGTATGTCCAGTGGATTTTCAATTTAAAAACTGTGTGAACAAAGTTAAGTTTATTATAGCAGGAAATAAAAAAGATATAAAATGATAGAGATATAAAATTTGTTTGTGCAAAACAGTTTAGGGAAGAAAAAGTTTATTTGCTTGATCGATTTCTTGCAAAATGTATTTAAAAAATCTGTTTGAAAATCTGTTCATTTTTAAGAAAGTAATAAAAGTTTGAAGATCAAATCATTGAAGCTTTAAGATGTATGGTTAACTCGATACTTTATTGGTCGATTTTAACATTTTCATATCAAACTATAAATTATATTAAATATACTAAATTATATAGTAAGGGATTACTCTTGAGATCTAGGCCAAAGTGCTTTTAAAGCTTCCCGTGTTAATTATCCGACTTAAATGAGATCTGTTTCATTTAATTTCTTTCGCTCAGCATTTTCAATTGTTTTGTGCGTCTTCCCAAGCTATTTTTTTTTACAGCTTTACAACTTAATTTGAGCTTGAGTTTTTTAACAGATTTACGAGTAGTTACCTAATTCGCAGTTGGTGGCATAATTAACGCGCTCAGTGTCAATTGACTGGTGCTTAAATTACGCACAAGGTTAACAAAATTTGGTAATGCAAAAGTAATAGAGATGTTTACAGGTCTAGAGATAATACTTAATCATAATAATTATTATATCTTATATGAGAGCAACTATCATTACAAGTTGGGTTGATTTATTGATATGTTACTCTCAACTCTGATCTCTCTTCAGTTTGTCAATTCAATGGGACCACAGCCCACTGTAATGAGCGATTTTAATGCGATTTTTTTTGCTTTGCCTCGAAACCATGAAAATCACATAGATAAATATCAACAATATTAACAACTCAAGTTTTTTTTTTAAGTCTTTTTCGCATTCTCATCATCATTATGAGCATCAATAACGTCATCATTGCGATATTGATCTTGACGCAGTCTCACCAAAAATAGCGACAATTTCAACACCTTTTGCTGATTTTTAGATATTCGTTTAGTTCGAGCAGCGATAATCACTTGCCATAAGGAAATCGCTCGTTTCTTTTTATTTTTATTTCCTTTTTTGTTTGCTCTTCTGTAGATATGCAAATTTTAAGCTAGCACTTTTTATGTTTTATTAGCTCTACTACTTTAAGTGTTTTGGCAACTTAATTTTAAGATAATCATCATTCAACAGCTGCTTTTATATGTAAGTAGGAAGTTAACATGCACAGAATCAACTATGAATGTAAGATAGCAGGCTTGGTATTCGCAGGTGTAGGGAAGATAATAAATAATACTTAAAATAAATAGTTTAAAAAAATTAAAAATAAATATATAATTTGTAACGCAAACAAATGTCTAATTTTTAGCAGTAACAATAATAATAATATTAGATAGCAGACGAGTTATACATAGGTGACGAAATAAATCTATAGCTAAATAAATTACAGAAATGTTTAATGTTAAATATCTAAATAAATAAATTACATAAATGTTAAATGTTAAATCTATGTCGAAACAAATTATAGAAATGTTAAATGTACCACATCTAGCTAAATAAATTACAGAAATGTTGAATGTTAATGTTAATGCTAAAGGACGTTAGGTTAAACAATAATAAGATTACTTTTATACATTTAAGAACGGACTATTGAAGTTTTAGCTCCAAAATACCATGTGTTCTCAAAATTAATTCATTAATATACTTAATACACAACAAAAAAGTAAATTCAAGATTTATATTGAATAATTTATACTCTTTTTTAATATATTTTAATATTAAATATATGAAAATGTAAAATTCATATCGATATGAAGCTTTTAACTTCTTCAAAAATATAATTATCATAAATGTATCTCAGAGTGCCATCTTCCAAATGAAATTCATTGCCCTCTTATTTAATCTTTAATCTATCTTAAGAATTCAGAGCACCTTTTCAAACCCATTTAAAAGATTACATCAGTTGCAGATCTGAGAGACTGAATGCAGAGTATTCACGCACTCTGCCTTTCTTCAAGATACACTCGCAACTTTCATTAACTGTTATTTATTGAGGGGGGCTTTATTAATATTCTGTGTATTGTCACAGCAAATAAATACAAAAAAAATAAATAAAATATTTTGCAATCTTTTTTGGTGGCCTGCACAAAACAAACATTGGCAATAAAAAAAGAAGATATAGAGGAGAGTAGAAGAGAATGGAGGGGAGGGGCAAATTGTATGGTAATTAGCAAACACGACACGTAGCACATTTTGTGGTTCTTGGGCCGCCGCCATCGGACAAACCGCAGTGGCATTTAGAGGCTATATATGGCGATATATTTGTCGGTCAAATGGGAACCGTTAAGTACACACACATACAACAGTTGTACAAATTTGGCAGTGACAAACAGTCGACTGACTGTTAATTTGCCTTGGGCGGCAGTTGCTTTGGTAGTTGGTTCGACGTCGAACATGTTGCAAGTGGCAAGTGTGGCATGTTACGGGTCAAAACACACACAGCTGTGTGTTGCCACGCCTGCGCATGACTTGGTCTGCCTCTAAGCCTGACTAACTTGGCTGTAACTCTAATTAGCGGCAAGCCGAAAATAACATTAATTAAACAACAACAAAAGGAGACACAGACAGAGACGGAGACAGATAGAGACGATGACGCTGTCTGTTGTACGAGCACTCGTATAAATTAGACAGGCTCAAATTGTTTTATGGTCATTCTTGCCACACATGCCACAGCCTCAAAGATTGCAACTGCAACTGGAATTGCGACAAATGCACAGATTTGGACAAACAACCGTTCACCATGGCATATGGACAATTAAAGATTGTCAATTGCCTAATCGCAAACAGCTGACTATTGGACTGGGTAAGGGGAGCGGGTTGGGGTAAAGGGACAGGGGGCAATGCGTCTCATTAGGGCAGTGAACCATTTGACACTTTAGTGGCGATAACCTCACGCATGGGCTGCTTATGGTCAACGGAGCCAGAGGGCCAACATTTTTAGGCTCGAAGACGTATTTGGATTTGCCTACACAGCGCGAAAAAATCAAGTATATCGAACTTAAAGCATTACACTTGAAAATATAAATATTATAATGTTTTTGACGTAGATTTCATTACAAGTAAAATTTCTTTAGCCAGAAAAATTTAAGTATATTAGCACATTAGTATTTCCAAACTTAAAAGTAACTCTTATCGCAAATAAGCAAGAACAGCTTGGGAATTCTAAGCAAGCAAACCTCAAATAGGATATTCATATATAAAAACTATATTGCGACTTTCAAATTTAAAAAAGAATATTCAAACTCATTTCTAGTAAGTCGAGAGTTTTTCTTGTTTGAGGTTTATATAAAGATTTCTTTTATGCTCATTTTCAATACTAGGTACATATGCACATAAAGAATGCTTATTAATAATTATAATAATTTCAGTATAATATTTTTCTTTCTGTGTACGAGTTTGATAGTGGACAAAGAAGCCTTCAATAGCTAACCATATTAACTCGGTTTGGGTTTTTTCTGCCTTTGGCATTTGCTTAATTAGTAAACACTAGTGGCTACAGTGGAGTCTGTAAAACTTAGACTTAGATTAGACTTGGGCTTAGTAAAGCTGCCCAATATTTATATTCATATCTTTTATTCACTTCTGTTGTCCACTGTTGATTTGATCTTTAACACCTTAACGCCCCGGGTCTTTCACTTGGGCAAAATAATTACACAAATTTTGTGTTCAATTTCAGCTTAACTGGCACTCAAAAACTTTAAGTGCTTCAAGCACTTTCATTTAAAAGCCAAAACGCCACAAATAAAAATCAAAGTAAATAAAAAAAAAACCGTAGAAACAGAAGCAGAAGAAAAGGCAACAACAACTTGTAACGAAAAAAATTGTATAATCAACATAAAGCGGCGGCAATTGGCAATCATTTCTGGTACAAATTAAAATTATATTACAACATTTTGTTAGCCAGACCAGAGTCCAAGCACAATTGCTGCCAAAATGTAGGCTTAGACTCTGGCTCTGAGCTCTGACTCTCGTTCAGTCTTAGGCCTTATATCAGTCGGTTAGAAAAAAACAAACAAGTGAATATTGTATCGATTGAGAATGAACGACTAGAAGTTATTCTGTAAATCGTTAAATAATTTTAGGAAATTTTATTTAGCAGGAATTGGGATTTAGATAATAATTCAATGTAATATACACTGTAAATAACATAACAAACGAATATACCATACTCTGTAAGTAAAAATAAGAATAACATAGGCTTAGCATAGAAGAGTAGACCATTGTGTATCTGTTAATAACATAACATACGAAAATAACATACTCTGTAAGTAAACAAAGGAATAACATAGTCTAAGCATAGAAGAGTAGAATATTCGTTTATGTTAGTAACATAACATACCCCACATCAGACTTTTTTTTGCGTATTTACAGGGTATTAAAACACAATAATTATATGAGCTCGATACGCGGCCCAATTCGAAAATGCATTCAAGCGTTGCAAACTCTTTTTAAACTGTCTTAGCCTGAGACTTGTGCTTTAAGCCAAGTCTACACATAACTGACCTGCCCAAAAACGAAACGGTCGAAAGTGAAAGTTTGTTGCAGTTGTTTATATTGTTGTTGTTGTTGCTGTTAAATGGGGGAGCTGCCGCATTTCACAGCATCACGTTAATTGTAATTGCAGCCGGACCAATGAATTAGCCGCATCCACAAACTAAATTAAACAATTTTATTGCAGTTGGCATCAAAATGGAGCGTTGCAATCAATTGCATTGCTTGACCGAAAACCCGTTGATAGGATCAACTTGCCATTGTTGTGTTTGAGCTTCCTGCATTGAAAAACCCGCTAAATGGCATACAGTTAAGGCCACAAATGATGCGTCTTCTTCATGACCATCATCATGACCATCTCCCAGTTCACGGTTAATTTTCACGTATAACAACATTCATTTTCATTTTCATTCAGATTCCCATTCCCATTCCCATTGGCAATCGCATTTCAATTGGTTTTCTGTTTTTGTTTTTATCGTCAATTTCTACACTCTTCTCAGCTGTGTGGTCAGGTGAGTTTTGTTGGGTTTGTGGCCTTTTGTTTTTGCTGCCTTTGTTTGCCTGATTTTAAATTGACCCACTCGAATTGAATGCCTTTAACTAATTTACATTAAAAATCAAAATAAAGCAATCTTATTATAAATGTGTGAGGTAATCATTTAACTTTAATATTCATTCGGTATATTGGGCACTAATTTATCTATTCAATCCGAACATATATACTATGTATAACACATTGTGAGTTAAAATAAATGATTGTAATAAATAAATTAATCAAGTAATTATTAACTGATTCGAGACACTAATTTATATCCAAATTTCGTAAGTTTCGTTAGCAAAGATAATGCAGATAATATGTATGTATATTTCAAACACTTTGTTTTAGTTTAGCTTTGTGCGGCCCTCCAGTTGATGTGGATAGCATAATAACATTAACATTAATAACATATAACAGAGAGATGCAAATAGGCGATTGTTACATTAATATCTAAATCCCTATTCCCGCTACAATATCCAAGTTAACAGTGAGCATTTGATAATTTTAGAAATTTCTGACTTGTGTCAACAATTATGATAATTGTTGCTAAGAAATTCATGGATCGCTTTACATATATGACAATTAAATGGCTTGTCAATATTTTATGTCATTCAATTGGCTTTGCGTTAATAATTTAAATGGCTTTTAATAGACTTCGAAAGTGTTACCAAGATTTCAGTAGCCCACGCACATTTAAAGCGTCAACTAATTGGCGTCTCTTGGCTAACATGCGTTGCCCAAAGACACGCCCCTTTAATTGCAACGCCTACACAGGCGACCCAGTTTATCAAATCGAAATTCAGACTGTTTAAAAAAACTATATAAAGTGCTACACATTTTGGTATTTGGTTCTAACATGGCCAATGCATCAATTCACCAATATTTTAGCCAAGTTATTTATCAATTTAAAGCCAATTAACAACAACACATTTATTTTGCCTTGACCAAAACCCAACGGCATTTTATAAAAGTGCGTTTATGGAATTTTAAAACGAACAAAAACCGTAGGAAAACTGCAATTTTTGCACAAGCCGACGATGCATTACCCTAACATTAAAACTAAATATATCTACACTTAAATCAAATCAAACTTAAATCATATTAACCTCTGGAAGGGTATAAAAAAAAGAAGAAACACAAAAAACTACACTTTAAATGTTTTTGCGTTGTTTGTTTTTTTTTTTTGCTTTTATTTATTATTATTTTTTTCGGTTTGTTGTATGATGAATTCAACTCATATGCTCAAGAAGCCGCTCAAAAGCTGCGCATGGCTATGAAATTTAATTTGATTTGGCCCAAACACTGACAGGGTCGAGTTGTTCAAATGACGTTGTCAGTCATACCAAAATAGCTGTATGTTTGTGTGTGTGTGTGTATGTGTCTGTGTAATTGTTGTTGCTCGCGTTTAAGTTGTGTGTTGATGTAAATACTCAACTAAGTGCACCAAATACTCAAGAGTGGATCGACTTTAAGTGGCCCTTTAGGATAACCTTCTTATCTGATCTTTAGCTAAAGAAATTGAACTAAAATTGATTTGGTCTTAATGGTAAACTCAGTCGTAACCACAAACAAATTAACAGCGCTTGCTAAAACTATTTATGGAAAAATAACTTTAACTTGCGTTCATTTAAAAACCAATAATAATTTCGATTGCCGCTTGAAAGTATGCAACTTTTATCACTACACAAATGAAAATATTTTTAGAGGTCGTAAAGACGACCTTGACCTTGATTGAATGTGCAATTGTGGGTAAATTACAAATGTTAATATACGATAATTTATATTTTTAAGTAAATTAAATGTGAAATAAATAACAATACATAAATGTATCTTATGTAATTCAATTTGGAATATAAATAAATATAAAAGTATAAGTACATGAATTTAATAATATTATTTAAGTGTGTATTACATTTTATTATTTATTATTTATTTATTATTTTTTAATAACTGTCCCACAATATTATTTTATTTTTACACATTTATTCAAACTTTTCATTTGAATTAATGGCAGCTACAAATTAAAAAAGGGTTGCATACTTTCGAGTGCTGTAAATAAGCAGATATTACAATTAAATACAATAAATTGTAATTGATTTTGTTGCATCTTTTTAGGCTTGGTGTAATAAAATGTTATGAAATTGTTAAACACAACAGAATATTTGTGTTCCGCGAAAGTTATTTGCTCAAGTGTTTGCCAAAAGTTTTGCCAATATAACATTTCAATGCCGATTAAAGGCCAATCATTTTAAGCACATAGAATTCAACTATAAATAGCGCCAAGTTGGAGGAATAGAAACACAAAGTGAACTCAACTGATCAACATGAAACCTACATTGGCTATCTCGGCACTGCTGATGCTAATCTACACCGTTTTAATAGACGGCCAAAACTACACGAGCACCGGACTGAACAGTAATGGACCCAAGATCTGTGTACTGTCCAACTGCAACTATTACGCTGTGAACAACGTGTGTGGCCGCTATGGACGCTCCAATCTCTGCAAGCGCTTCAACAACAGTTGCATGCTACGGTACGAGGCATGCGTCAATTCGGTTCCATACACATCCGTCTCCCTGTCCAATTGCTCTGGTATACCTGTGGGCACACGCAGGCAATGTGCTGGCTCCTCTTCCATATTCTCAGGATCGTCGACATCTTCGAATACGGCACCCATTTATATAAGCAGACGTCGCGGTTAAGTTACTTAAAAATCCAATAAATTGTTAATTAAAAAAGTTCTGAGAAGTTATTATAAAGTTGCAATAGTGTCTTTCGCGGAATAAATCTAGCAAAGTGGTCTGAATTAATTCAACTATTCCCCTACACTGCTGTAACAGGACTGTTAACATCCAATAATCGATCACTGTTAGCTCCATAACATCTGTTAAGCTCCAGAGAAGATCTCTCATCAAAGTTAACTGAACAGCATTAATATTTATTATCATCAGTAATTGGGGACAATAAGTACTTTCAAATCGTCCACATCTATATGTAATAAAATGTTCAAAATTTCGCAAATTACTTCAAATATTTTTACAACTGTTGTTAATGCTTAAATATATAAAAATAATTTTATATTAAATTTGCTGAAGCCGTTTAATTTGTTATTTGTTTGGCAAAATAAATACAGATGCTACAATTGATTTGATCATCATTGGAGTCACAATAAAAGTCCAGGAATATATGTGAATAAAATTGCATTTGATATTTTAATTTAATTTAGAGACCATGAGAGCTGTCATGCTGATTTTTCTGGCTCTGACTGTGGTCCAGTTGGCCATGTCTAATGATGTGAGCGTGATACGTTGTCGACGCAGGATTCTGACTAGCTGCAAACCAAATGGCCGAGTTTGCATGCGTTTCTCTCGCACTAATCTCTGTGAATACTTCACAAACAATTGCCAACAACTATTGGCCAGCTGCAACCGGGATGGCGTAACACAAGCATGTGAGTAAGCCAAGCTGTGGAGCATCCCCATAGACAAAGAACTAAATCAATAATCAATTACAGTTTATGAAAAGGTTAACGCGAAATATTGCCGGGGCATGCCAATGAATCAAAGGTTACCGTGCGGTTACAGAGCCAACAACAACAAAAAAACCAAAAGGACTCGTTTTGTATTTGGATGAGTTTGTTTAGTTGTTATTTGTAAACATTGTAACAAAAATATATGAGCATACGATCTCCTAAGTCGATGTTTAATGCAATGGTAATGATAACAGAATGTTTATTACATTATAATGTTATTGACATATTCCTTAATGGTTACAGAATGTTTATTACATTACAATGTTATTGACATTTTCCTTAATGGTTACAGAATGTTTATTACATTAAAATGTTATTAACAGTTTCTCTAATGGTTACAGAATGTTTATTACACTAAATTGTTATTAACAGTTTCTCTAATGAAGAAAGACCAAAAACTAAGAAAAAAATTGCACACATTTAGCATATGAAGAAAATTCAAGTAAGAAATATATTGGGAAGAATTTTTGTATTTATAATAATTCTCTGCAAAATAAAACAATAACAAATTGTTTAATGGCAATTACACAGCTTAAGTAATCGCACATTAGTTTTCATTTAAAATTCTCTGCCACTTAGTCTCAGTTCTTATCTGTATGTATTTTACAGCCTTTTGTTGCTGTATTCTAATTGCATCCCGAGGCAGGTTTTGCTACCCAAGGCAAAATGGAAAATGGAAAATGAAAAACCAAAAACGTACTTTCATAAATTTACCCTCTTATATGCGTGTGTGTGTGTGTGTGTATATGTATTTTATTTGTATGTATGTATGTGTCAACCATAACCTCAAGTTTTGCTCGTTTTTTATTGTGTTTTGCCTTGAAAATGTGCAATTTATGGTAAATTTGCTTTCATGTTTTGCGATTGCAATTAAAAAGCAACGCACACAAAAAACTGTAGCATATATCATGGTGTTGGCCATGTCTGTGTGTGTGTGCTGTTCAATGCCACAAAAAAGTGAACGCGCTCTGCAAACGCCAAATGATAAAATGAATAATTGTTCCGTTTTCTCTTGTGCAAACGCAAACGGAAACACAATCATCAAAATGGACGCACTGCTGTTTCCGGTTTGACAAACGTGCATCGAATGCTTAGATGAACGATTTATGCATCGCATCTGTAACATTTTTAAAATTGATAATGTTGAGTGTGCTCGACTACAAAATATCCTTAAAATAAAATAAAGAGAGAAAAAATAAATTGAAGAAAGAAAAAATACAACAGATCGTCCATATCTAGATTAGTTTTAATCAATTTATGAGTATATATATATATATATAATATATATAATATGAATGAGGTCCCCTAATCGGCACTTTATAGAATCTATGTGAAATCGAGCTATGTAATTATTTTTTTCATTTTATTAAGTGATGTACATTTTACAGAAATATAAATATTACACGATTAAAGACATTTTTAGAAAAATAGTAATATTTTTAATAGCAGCGGATGTAGCGAATTAACAGTTTCCTGTGAATCCCACTGCAATATTATTAGTAGTACAGTCTGTCGTAACAGTTGGTGCAGCATCACGTCCATACTCTGCAAATGAAGTTAGAGTTAGATATGTTATATGATAGTTACAGTTAGTTTAGCTCTCAGTACTTACGCGTTTTGCTTAGACATTTCTCAATTAGAAATTGACATTCATTTTTATAATATTTGCAAGTGTTAGGCGGCGGATTCGCGGGTTGAGTGATTTTCACACAGAATGGAGTTGTTTTATCACATGAGCGTCTGGTGCTCAGTTTGCAATAAATGACACCGTTCCTCTGGATCAACAGTCCGGCCTGAAGTCCCACAAACAGGTTAAGAAGCAGCAAGCCAAAGACAAAGAGATGGACAAATGACTTCATTTTAAGTTGGAACACTTTCAACTGATCCACATGCTCCAAATTGAAGCGTCTTTTATAGTCAAATTTTAAATAAATATTTGCCAACGAAAGTGAAAGATAATGCGCACTGATTTTGATTTTGTTTGCCAAATGTTGCGCGAGTAAAAGCTAAAATCAATATTATTGTTATTAAACGAATAAGTAAAGCTAAGACAACGGTAGATATGGATTTTTCGAACTACGTTGTAAAAGTTTTCTAAAACTTATCGATTTATTTAACTTAAACAAGAGCAAAAGTAGCCCACTAGTAATTATAGAGCTATATACTATGTATATTTAAATTAAAGTATGACATGTACTTGCACTTGTTATACCTCGCATATATGACTGAAAAAGTCATGTATATTTATAAAGTACGTTTATTTTTTCAGTGTCATCATTTTAGTTGCAAATTTCCATCTCAATTCATGATTCCCTGTAAGAATTGTGGGAGAACAACTAGAGAGTATGTAGTGTGATATTAAAAGTTTTACAATTCAGAATTAGGAACAATGTTAGTTGGGAAAATTAAATTGGGCAATTGAAATAATTAATTAAAATTAAAAAGTTCTACATATTAAGGCTGGAATAGGGTTTTAGATAATAATTAAAAGTAATAGTCGACTATTTATATTTCGCTGTCATAACACAACAAACGAATATAACAAACTCTGTAAGTAAACATGAGAATAACATAGGTTAAGCATAGAAAAGTAGAACATTCTGTATTTGGCAACTGAAATAGATAATCGCATCCACCTTGCTTCAAATTTCCAATAATATTTGTTACTTTATCATTAACTTTCAGTAAACACATACGATCATTATAAGCCCCCTAATACTTATAACTTTTCTGGCCGTTCTCCCGCAACAAATTCAAATCATTTTGCCTTGTTCATCCTGTTCTATAATCTAAACTTTATTATGATACTGAATTCGTATGTGGAACTATTCAAAACTGATTACAGGATATCTTTCTGTTGCGCACTCTAAGCCGTGAAATTTATTTTCGTTGTTTCTTTTCTTAGTTTTCTGAGTTCTCAGTTCGTTCATCATGCAAAGTCCACACATTCATGTGAGTACTCACACTCACACTCGCACTCATATATGAGTACTCACACTCATGCTCCTGAGAGTCGTGCACATTTCATGTCAGGAGCGTTGGCATGTCATGTCAGGCGTTCATTTTGTTGCATGTTTCACTGTAAAAGAGCACCGCCCACCTGGCCAACCTGTACTTATGTGTGTATGAGTGTGTATGCTTGTGTGTGTGTGCTTGTCTGTTACCTAAGTGCGTCTTGGCGGATACTCTAACAAATACAAATTGCTTAAAATATATTCGAAATCAGAATTTCCGTATGATAAATATTTAATTTCAGTTTGCAGGAGTCTTCAAAGTTGCTTTTTTAAGGTGCTTGAATGGCAAAGTATTGCAAGCAATTCAAAACATGAAAATCTCTGTAACTTGTGTATATATGTTGAATTCATTTAAACTTTATATTAGAATACTTATAAACGCTTTTAAGAAAACATATATAGAAGTGTTTAAGAAATCTCTTTAAGCTGCTTAATTGTCCAGATAAATATGTTGCTTAAGCTGTGTAGCAGGAAAAGGGATTTAGATAATAATTAAATGTAAATAATGCATTACAAGCACTGTAAATAACATAACATACGAATACAACACACTCTGTAAATTAACATAATCAAAGCATAACATACACTGTAAATAACATAACATTCGAATATAACACTCTGTAAGTAACCATAGGAATAACTAGGCTAAGCATAGAAGAGTAGAACATTCTGTACATTCAACATTGAAATAGACAGTAACATTCCGCGCTTAAATATATATAACATATACTGTCTACGGTATATATGTATAAATCTTTAATTCTTGTTAGGATATTCAAAGAGTCCATGTGCCCCAAACAGAGTTTTCATGTGCATTTTATTTTAATGTTGTTATTTGTGCTGCAGTTGTTCTCCTGTTGCGGTTGTTCTTCGTGTTGTTCTGCTCCTCGGGCTGCTGGTTTTATTTTATCGCACCTTGAGGCCACGGCGCGTGGAAAGTGGGCGATAAAGTCGAGGTTTTCCTTCGCCTTCCGCCGTTCGCCTATCGCATTTCCCTTGCCATTTGCCCGTTGCATGCAATGCAAATATGATTAACAATGGTCACAACGCTGCCTGGCAAGCTGAGCCTCAAGTATTTCTCTTTACACTGCATAAAAATAATAATAATAATAAAAATAATAACAACAAAAACAACCGCATTTCAAATTAAAACGAGCAAAAAAGAACTCGGCTTTAATTAGTCGCACGGTTGCACAGTTGCATGTCACACAAATTACAAATGGTTTATCGCTGTTTTTTCTCTTTTTTTCTCCCTCTTTACGGTTTCAGTTATTATTCAGACAAGGTCAAGCACTCAGGCGAAATAGTATTACGCAAATGTCATAAAAAATGCAAACAGAATATAATAATAGCAATCAGTGCAACATTACTACATACTATAAACAACATCCCTTTATTCCCAGTGCTGCAGTTTTAATACCCTGTAGAATAAGGACAAAAGTGACACGAAGTATATTTAATGAGCTTAAAAGCTGAATCAAGTCAAATTTTTCTTTAAAATTTAACTAAAATTATTTATTTGACTGATTTATAAATTACAAATTTAATTAAAGCTGAAGGCCTTAAAGTTAACAAATGCTTCATTCATTGAGTCAAAGCGCAGTTACTAATCAAACGAATTTCTTTATGATTTCGTTCTTAAAATTTAAGATACTTATAGCACTAGAAAACCAAACACAATAAATAAATAACTTAGCCCCGTTCTTTTAATGTCTAAATAAGGTGTTTGATAACTATTGAAAATATATTTTGACTTAAAATGTGTAGAAATTACTGTTAAATTTTAAATTATATCTGCATTGAAAAAACGGCCCTTAGTGAAGCCAGTTTATATTTAGTCAAATACAGAATGTTTTACTCTTTTATGCTTAGCCTATGTTGATCTTATGTTTACTTACAGAGTATTTTTTAAAAAATATTATTGTTAAATTTTTTTTTATAATTTTTTTTGCAGTCTCTGCTAGAATTGTTTGAAGAATTTTTCTGGATCAAAATATTTTTTGGAAAAAATCGAGGAAAAAATTTAAAAAATTGACTTTTTTTAAAATTTTAAGTTTTCGATGGGTACTTAATGGGTTAAAGAAATTTTTTCATCATTAGAATGGGATGTAATTGAATAAGAGATTAATATAAGAAACTCGCATCAAAACATCTTTATGTTACGCAAATTTGACAAATTTATGCTGTATGAAGACATGAGTGGTTCACTGTATATTTATTATCTAAGTCTTTATTCCTGAGATTGAATATACACAGGGTAACTCTATTTAAAGCTTGTTTGCATTGTCAACATTGCAAATTATTATCCACTTTAATTTTGCCATTGTTGATTTTCAGCCTTTTTCTGCCTTCTCCTGCTGCCTTTTCATTTTGCATTTTTAATGCGTTTTCCGCTGGCATTTTCTTGTTTCTATTAATAGGCTTAGTTGCACTACCATTTTTAATAATGTACCCTGTAATTTAAGACATGCCATGTATATTGAAAAACCGAAGCAGAAAAGTTTATAGCATAGTTTTTTAAAATCAGTTGATGTTTCCTTAAATATAATTGAAATCGTAGTAAACATATTTGCTGGGTATATATGAGTCAATCAAATAAAGTGATTCCTTGCTTTATTTATATTCTTCTTCTTCTTGGGCAACACTGTTTGCTTTCTTGGCGTCTCTCTTTGGATCGGATTCATTATGCATGAGGCGCGTTTGTCACGCTAATTGAATAATAGCCCTTCGATTTATGCGTACACATACTGACAAACCGCAGTGTACTCTGAGTCATATCATATTCAGCCACTCCTGAAATAATATCAATAATTTGTTAATCAAGGAAAGTTTCTATTGTTTTGATTTCTTATTAAATATTCCATTGTTTTTATTTGTTTGCTTATTATTTATTATATTTATGTATTTTGAAGGTATACTTCTTTCCCTCAACTTTCCTTTAACATATTTCATTCCATTATCTGAATCAGTCCCTGAATTTGCCACTCTCTACTTCATCTCTGGCTGTATATTAAAGATTAATGGGTATTATTTGTAATTTGTAGCGTACAGCTGTCACTTCCGGCACTTATCGATTGAAAAGCATGAATATGACCACAGCCATCCCATCAAAGGGTGTGTCCCTGTACTTGTATGTGTCCACATAATGATCTAAATGTATCTTCATGCCACGTCAGAGAGCGGTAAGAGAACTGTCCACAAGCCGCTTTTAGAGCCAAACCGTTTGCTGTTAAACAAATAAATCAAACCCATATATAAAGTTTTTGTCATTTGCAGCAATAAAATTCAAATTATTTTTAGCTTTATTTGGGCGATTATATGGGAGAGACCCAAAGACAAGGCACAAAGCACGCAAGTCAAACGAAAGCGAAATTATTATATGTATATATGTATATATAGATACATATGTACGATATCGAAGTATCTATGTCTATTTTGATAATAACACGAGCTCATTTTCATGTTGGCTTCGGTTTTATTGAGGCCTTTGCTTCATTTTGTTTTGTTTTTCCTTTACTTTTTCATCCTTTTTCTGTTTTTGCAACTCAACACGCGGCGCGTCAATGGCAATCAAAAGTTTTGTGGTTTGTGAAAGCATCGTCCTAATATCTGCCTGTCTACCGGTCCCAATTTCCTGTCAATACTCATAAACGTAACTCTTGCTCGTATCTACCCTGCACACAAACAAATACACGAGAGTATCTATTGTCTGTCCCCGATCCTGTCCTGGACACGATTCCGTGTCAGTTGGGCGTCCGCAAAAACCGATTTTCAGATGCCAAACACAGGAAAATCGACAAGAAGTCAAAATGTGTGACAAGTGTAATTTACTAAGGGACACCCTATAATTTCAATAGAATATCCAAAAGTAGAGTATTTATAAAATCGATGGACACTCCAGATTTATTATATATTTAATAATATATTAATTATGTCTAAAATGTATATTAATGTTGTTTCTGTTAATGTTAAAAAATAAAAGAATATAATGTAATAATATAGTTGTAGGGTCATCCTATAAGTTTAATAGAATATCAATCAGTATCCGTGAAATCAATAGAAATCATACAGCTTAACAGCGGAAAAGAGAGAGAATATTAGCAGCTGTTAATGCTAGCACTAACATAGCCAGATCGAAATTAAGAAAAGGTTAACATTGTGAGCGAGCTTTGCATATTTACAGCTTATTAACATGTGTATGTTAATTAAAAATTATGATATAAATTTAATAACATGTATATCTTAATTGATAATTACGAAATAGTTATAATTATAATATAAACATAAATACATACTTATTAATATCTAATTTTTCTTTATTAATTGTTTTACATATTATATTCGTTAAAATATTTATGATAATGTTAAATAAACATAATTTAGCTGATGTTAAATAAATAAAATAGCAAACTCATGCAAAACTGCATTGACTAGACAAAATTGATGCTACCCAGCTTTTAATCATTTTCTATGTATAGGGTATAGAAAGGAAAGGAAATGGAATGGAACCGAACGGAAAATGCGGCGCCTGCCAGTTACAAAATTGTTGTTTAAGGGGGGGGGGGAATTTCCTCGAGCACTCCTCCAAGTTCGTGTATCGTATCGATAAAACATGTGCACAGGCTGGAGAGCTGGAGGCGTAGAGCGTCTCATTACGCCCACGACAAGAGTGTATAAGGCCAGAAAAATTGAAAAGCCCCAAACGAAAAACGTCAACATTTTGTTTACACTCGCAAATATGTTTTTGGGTTTCTTTTCTTGTTTGCGAAATCAAATTATTGCATGTGCCACCAATTCCAATTTAAATGGGTGCTAAAAAACAACACAATTCCGAATATCCTTTATACATATTTGTATATGTGTGGAGACATATAACCACACATATCTATATAAGTGCATATGTGTGTGTGTTTGCATTTTATAGATTGCTAGTCAATTGGCCATTGCCTTTTGCTCGCTCGCCTTCGCACCAAAACTTTTCTTCATAAATGCTTGTCGAAAGTTTTTCCAGTCATATAGAAAAATGACTCGCAAAAATAATAAAAAAAAAAAAAGGTTGAAATGAAACTTTGATGAGCTATTAGTCATTTTGACATGTGCTTTACGAGTTGCCCTCCTCACAATTTACTGCTCTCCCCACGCCCCTCACCCTTCTCACATTTGTCTAGACTCTGAGGCGATTGCATAGTTCTTGCCACATTGCGCATACGCACTGTGTTACAAACAATCAAACCCGAATAGTTGTTGAACATGCAAAGAGTTCCTTAAGAACAACTCTCAATTTGCATGAAATATAATTTAGAGAGCATATTTAGTTTAATGGCTTGTTGCCATTAGATATGCAAATCAAGTTTTTTTAACTTCTTTTATTTAAATTCATAGCCTAAAACATAAACTTACTATCATTAAACAATAATATCCTGGCAGTTTTCAATTTGAAATATTAATTTTTAATTAAGCCATTTAATTGGTTGCCAACTTTTTATCCGATGAACAAACTTTTTAGAAACTTGTGCAAATTTTTCACATATTTCCAAATAACAAATTGGCACAGACAATTCGCATAAAGTTAAATAGTATCTTGCCAACAAACGCAGTGAGAAGGGGCAGGATAGAGAGGAAGAGCACTTAAGTTCCAGCTGGATCCAAAACTTTATCCAGAACTCGACTCCACTCCCCAAATAGTACTAGACGGAAACAAGAATGTGCAACGTCACTTAGCCTGATTGCAAATTATTGTCATTGGCTAAGACGAGAGTAGAGATGGCTTAAGGCTGGCATTGCAACACCAACGGAAAATGTAGTTTGAGATATTTCAGGCATGCCAAATAAATAACATCGGATGGTCAAAAGAAATGCAGCAGCAACATTTTTTTGGCAGTCTAACTAGGTCAGCAAAATGTTTCAGCTAAGTGCACTGAAAAACCAATTCAATTTTTTTTTTGTGCTTTTAAACTCAAACTTAAGTCACGTTCAGGGTGAAAGAAAATTACAGAAAATCGAAAATAAAAAAAACAGCGGCAAGAGTGAGTGATTGATAAGCAAACACACAGTGATAACTGCCTTAAGCTCTAACATAATTCTTGGTGATAACATAACAGGCGAAGGCTGAAAATGTCAGCTAGCTTAACAGCGGCTCCGTATGAGAGAGAATGTTTGCTGCTGTTAATGGTAGAACTAACATAGCCAGATCGAAATTTGAGATGAGGTTAACATTGTGAGCGAGCTTTGCATATTAACAGCGATAATAACATATTTATGTTAATTGAAAATAATGATATAAATGTAATAATGATATAAACGAATAATCTGATAAATAAATAATATTATAACAATATTTAATTTTTATACAAAAAAAATAGTACGAAATAAATAAAATATATATATTTATTTTTTTTATTTTTTTCTTTTTTTTCAAAAATGGTAATTTTTATTAAATTTTTATATATTCTAACAACAAGTATTCTGCTACCATATGGCAGCTTAAGCTAGTTTTACATCAAAGACAATTAAAAATGGTGACTACAACAAATATAAAATATATTACATATATAATATAATTACAATACATTTCAATCAGACTTCTGTTAAGAAAATCGCATGCGATTTCGTACATAGCATATATTGCAGCATACTTTTAAGTGCTTGCAATAAAAGCACAAGTTTAGCTGATATACATTCAAAGAATGAATTTTTATATAAATTTGTGAATAATGAGCAGCATTGAAACTTATTTATGACATTGTCAGCATTTACATATTATATGTGGAGTATGTAAAATTCAATACACCCCAAAGTGCTCGCGTTCGTGAGTTCGTGGAGGTAAAGGTAAAGCCACTCAAGCGCTCAGCTCAGCTTGGGGCTCGACACATGCGACACGTCAACATTCAATTTTGTAATGAAATTTTCATTATAATAAGCATGAGGCAGTTGATGAACACGCCCCATAACCAGATATGACAGAGTATTGGAGTCTGCGACTGGAACCGGAAACGGAAAATGGAAAAAGAGTAGGAGTGAGTGAGGCTCTTGTGCTGTGCCTGCCACGCCCCATGCTAAGGTATTCATGACACCAAAGTCCATACTCTCTTACTCATACTCTTACTCTGTATTGCCCCGGAAAATGTGTTAGTGTGTGTGTGTGTGTGTTGAGAGTGCAGAGTTCAAATGGAACGCAGCTCCGTTGCCAGTTGCTCGATTTCTCCCAGCCCAACATGACCTACATTTCGACTGTCGCCCCGTAGCTAAGCAACCCCATGCCGGGAGTAAACCCCCCAAACAAAAAGCAACAAAAAAATGTATGTACATATATATATATTTATATGTACATCTAAATGAAATGTATAGGGAACCAGACGCGCACGCGGCACGCATAGGCAACTAAGGCAGCTCTCCCTCTCCCCTGTCTCCTCTCTCCCTCTGTCCCTTATTCCTTTGCAAGCCATATAAAAATTGTTTTCGGTTGCTTATTGGCAACAAATTTGCGTGCCGCGCATGCACAAAAAGTCTCAATGTTGGTTTTTCCTAACGCTTTTCAGCAACTTCATTACAAGGCAAATTTGAGCTGGATTTGTATTTAGGTTTCTTATTTCATTTCTTAATAAACTCTAAACTAGACTCGGACTCGGAATCAGAGTCACAATCTACAAGTTACGATATTCTAATGGACTCTGTGGGCGGCAGACTCTGTGGGCGTGGCTCTTTCAACGTGTTTGCATTGCTGTTGACAACTGAATTTCGTACATGGCAAACTCATCAATCACTTGCCAGAATATTCGTTGTTGTTGTTGTTGTTGGCCCAATATTAAACTGGCCTCGTCTCTGTCTCTGTCCTCTGACATTGCACGTGCGGCCATTTTGCCATTGCCATTTTGTTGACATTTACTTTGGCCAAATATATCCAATGGTTAGCCACAAATATTATCATGCAATCATCAATGTTTGTCCACAATTGATATATGCATTTGTCGAAAGGTTTGCGAACTAACCAGACGGAAAACTCTAGGGAAATAGCAAATGATATAGAAACTATTTGACTATTTACTTTTTAAAAATATTCAGGCCTGTTCCGGTTTTCACTTTCGGTAAGATTTTGCGGAATTGAATTTCTTTAACCTGCTCTAATATCATTTCGGCGAAGATCTACGGATTTATTTCACTTCGAGGTGTTGAGTTTAAGTCCGATAAAGTGAAAAACGAGCATTTTTAAATACTTAACCTCAATGGAAAGAGAATAAATGCATTTCACTTAATGCTATAAAATAAAAAGTGAAAACCGGAACAGGCCTGATTATTTGTTTATTTATGAATTTACTACTTTATATTTATTTTTATAACGTCAGCTTAAAGCTGCTGAAATATGTATATTTATGATTTAAAATTATATAACGGGTCACAACTAAAATTCTGGACAGATTTTGAGTGCCTGCAGCTTAGGCATGCTTTGTCGTATAACAAAAACATTTGGTACTAAAATCAGCTATTGCATGATCTTTTTACCAAATAATTCCAAAAAATTATGTGCACTATATTAGACTTCAAAATGGCTTCCAAACAGCAACAGCTGCGAAAACGTATTGTACGCTTTTACCAAGATCACAAAGAGCATGGAAAAACTTACACCTGTGTCCATTTTATGGTGGAGGGCGTGGCAAAAAGCACTTTATATTTAATTCTCAGCAGTTTGAAAATAGGACGGCAGTCTGGTTCTTAAAGAAAATCAACAATTATGACTACAAAAAACATTTAAAAGCTAAAGACTGCTTTTAACAATAAAAATGGAGTAAGCCAAGCTGAAGCGGCCCGAAAATTCGGATGCTCACTGCAACATATCTGCAAAATATTAAAATCATTAAATATCAAAGCCAGAAAAAAGCAGCGGTCACCAGGTTGCACTGAGACGAAAATCCAGCTAGTAAGAACGCAATGCAGGTGGATGTGCAAAAATTACAAAAAAAATCATTAATTCTTGGTAAGCAAAAATATTAAATTTGTTCCCAAAGACAGATATTCCACATCAATTGCAGATTTTTTTGGTGAACTTAAAAGATTAGTGTATAAGAATGGATGGAAGGCCAAAATTTACTCAGTTGACACGTCGCATCCGAAAGTGCCTAAAAGAAATTGACCCAAAGGGCGTACAACGTGCATTTTCGAGAGTCTGCACAAAACGGCGTAGTGTGGCCGACAAAGGACATTTTGATCAAGTCTATTAAATAAAATTAACCTATATTATTACGACCTTTATAAAAAAAATAAATTCAGTAAGTATTAATCAAAAATATATTTTTGGTGGACTTTTGAAATTAGTCCAGAATTTTAGTTGTGACCCGTTATATAACTAGAAATATAAGAAGTTTCAACATATATTTCTTAGAAATAATAAGTTAAAATATTCAAATAAATACTATATAAATTAATGTTCAAACAAAATTAACGTTTAATTCAATAATATATTTATATGAATATTTTAATGGTATTTAAAACAATGTTAAAGATAAAAAGATAATTACTGTTTAATAAATATTAATTTATGTACAGTTAAGATTAGATATATTTTAAAAACATATTCTTAAATAGTTTTTAATTTATAATCAGTTAAGATTAGATATATTTTGAAAACATAAGCCACTAACCTTAAGCCAAATTTCTTTGAGCTCAAAATCTACGAGTTCTCTGATCACACGTCTAATTCTAATGGCCAGAAATAGACTCAGATGATCTATGACCATAACTAGTTTCAGCTAACATTAAGACTTGACTATTCACAGGGCTATAAAAAACAGGCTCAATGCGAAATGCGTTTATTGATAAAACTGAAGACGATTTCAATTTTTATTGCATAGTTTTGGGCGCGTGCTAAAGCAGCCAACGCGAAATTACAACGCAAAAGTCTATATAAAAAAAGTTTTACGACTGTGTTTATTTTTTTTTTTTTGCTCCTCTTCAATTTTCCCCTCTCCCCGCCCCCGACAAAAAACATGTGTAACGGCAGTCGAAAATAAATTAACGAGCTGCCCAAAAACTGAGAGAGACAGAGTATGTGTGCAAATAATGCCATACTGCTCTAGCATCAAAGTTTGTTGGCAAAACGTCAATCAAAGAAAATGTTGTCGTTTTTCGCTCGTTTTTTGCGACGCAACATGGTAAAAAAAAATATTTAATTTAATTGCTAAAAGAGAAGCGAAAAGTTTTGCGCTCATAAATAAAATGTAGGGCAACTTTTTTTGTGCAGTTTATTAAATTATCCAGAAAAATCACAGTAGCCAGAAACGAAGAACAAAACTTTTTTAATACCATCCAAAATGTTGAACACGCACAAAGCACACACAGAGCACAGTTTATTAGATAACTTAACTCTTTCGTCTTGTGTGGGAGGAGAATTGCTGTGGGCCATAATCAACCCCAGACAAGACCCGAGAGAACCTATTCTGGCTTCACAGTTGAAAAAATTCAAATTACAGGCAAGCCAAAAGGTTGAAAAGGCAAAGGACAAAAAGTTCGAGAGCAACTTGAGCACAGAGTCCTAAAAGAAACTCGACTAGAAAATGAAAAATGAAAACGAAAAACGGAAAACTGAACACTGAACACTCAAAACACGGCCAATGGGAAACGCTTTGAAAGAAAAACTTTGGCCAGTACTGACTGCCTGACTGTTGGAAAAGTATAAACTGAACTAAACTAAGCAAGTGGAAATAAGAATGATGAAAAATTTAGTGGCAAGTTCCACTCAAAATTGTTGTTAAGTTTTTACTATCGTCTACGGGCTTGCATTATCAAGTATGTGGATCTTTTAGTTATTATGCCATGGAACACAATGGAATTTCAAATTGTTCAACTGACACTTGAGGTTATTCTTACAGAAAAGTTCGTTTTGTTTCAATTATAAAAGGGAAAATGATAAGAAAAAGTATTTGTAGTCTACTTTTTATACTCTACAACCTGCAGTTTTGTGTGAAAACTAGCTAAAAATATCTTAATAATTTAATACTACTGTTTAAGCTAAGAAATAGTTAGAATGTGTATTACAGAAGTGTTCTCAATTTAAGTATCGTTTAAATAAAAGAAAAAATTAAGCAAATTAATATTTATATACATTTTTATACATTTTGAAAAATTTTTGTCATGTGCAACTATAAAAAATACCTAAATAATATATTTGAAGAAGATAATAAATGTCAAAAATCAGAAATAAACGATTCAGAAAAATTATAATTAAGACTAACAAAAAATGTGTAAATATAATAGATGTGTGGGCTGTGTGCAAATTTCAACTTTCTAGCTTTAACCGTTTGGCCTACACGATGATACTCAATCAGTCAGGACAAAGAGTTTTATATACAAACATACATAATCGAATGTACATAGATTAGCTATTATTCCATTTCATAACAATACATATGTATCTTTATCATCCAACTGTTTTTCACAGTCCATAGACCCTGTAGTTCCCTCACTTGGTCCACATACCGAAACACCAAATCTCAAGGCAGCTATGCTGCTGCTGCTGCTGCTCTGCCCCTGCTCTGCTGCTGTTTTGCCGCTTTGTGCCCAAAAAGTCAACTTCCAAGGCGAATGCAAACCACAAATTTATAGCTGCAATGCGGCCAGGCGAAGCGTAACAGCAAAATTTTCAGTGAAACGTCGCAGTCATAGATAGTCATGAAAATAAAGTAAGGACAATAAAAATATATAACATTAAACAGCAATGCTACCAATGTTGACGTCGGCGTCGTCGTCGTCGTCGACGCTAACGGCAAAGGCAATGGCAGCATGAACTGCGACGGCGACGGCGACAGTCACGACATAATGAGCAGCCGAAACGGTAAAAATCAGCCACAGCTGAGCCTTGCAAATGTGGGACATGCAGCACTAGAGAGTAAAAGAGCACGCGCTCTCGCTCTCTCATTTTAACTCTCTTTGTCATTTGCTTTGCGCTGTACATTCTTTGCAGTACCGTTAACGTTGTTCTGCGGTGCCGCTTTGCATGGCCGTTTGTTACGTACGACGAGGCCAGTGCTAAACTGCTGCATACATCTGGGTGCACGCTCTCACTCTCGCTCTCTCTCACTTACTCTGTCGCTCTGTGAGCAGCTATTGCTGCTTATGCGTCATTTTTTCATGCTTCAACCATTGCCAGCGCCTTTCTTACCATCTTTATCACGCATTCACATTGTAGGCTTCTCTTTCGCTGCCAACCACCCAACAACAATAACAAATATGTATTAGTGTTGTTGTTGTTGTTGTTCTTCAGCATTGCAGCATTTTACTCAGACAAGTGAAAAAAAAACAACAACAAATATTTGCTTGGCCTGCGTCGTTCCTGTTGCTGTTGCTCCTTGTGCTTGCCAATTATTTGACGGTTTGCTTCAACCTCTTTGCCCCCCATTACTTTTTCTTACTTGTTGCGCTGACGCTGACGCAGCTGTCACTGCGGCTACTTCTTTCTCTCTCTCTCTCTCCTTTTTATATCAGAGAGCAAGCAGTGTGTGTGTGTGTGTGTTTGTGTGTTTTTGTGTGAGCTTTTTGGAGGACTTTTATATGCACCTGCAAATTGTGCGTCATATGGTGGGGGAGAGGGGCAGAAATGCTGAGAATTGCAGCTATTTCAGTCACATACTCGTATCATTTAGAGACTGTCTAGTTGAGCCTAAACACCCAAGGTTATACTAATAATGCATCTTATTTATTTACAGACCTGTTCTGAAATCCGTATTTTCCTCTGGATTTTATTGAATTTTGTAAAACAGTTTTTTATTTAATTTTATAAAATAAAATGAAACGGTTAATTTATTTAATTTATTTTTATATTATTGTTGTTTAAAGATTGTTTTAAATTAATCTACCTATTTTTTCGAGAATAGTTTAAAAAACAGTGTAAATATTTTTTTATAAATATATTTATTTCATACAAATTTAAGTGAAATTCAAGCGAAAGCGATTCCTGTGGCACCCCCTTATATCTTTTTAAATTCTGTATTGACTGATATTAGTATATATAAGAAAACTGTTTATGTAAATACCAAATCAATTAATAGGAATGCTTGTTCAGACTCTGAATTAGCTTTCTGTAAAAATGAAATGTTTATATTTTGAGTTTTTTATTTCAACAATTTTGTCGCCGCTTTGTTTGCTATTTACATAGTTGGATTACACATTGCACTCATGGATCCTTCTTGGCCGGGGACACGCCCGATTCAGCTGTTTCTGGCAAACACATTCAGTCAACGGAAATGCCTCTAGCGTTCTTGCTACTCGTTTGTAGTTGTCGTTGTCGTTGTAGTTGCCGTTGTTTCTCGCTGTCGCAGCTTTCATTCATGCCACGCCAGTTGACATAATGCGACACAGCCCCGCACACAGACAAACTGACACGTAACTTCTCTCTCTCTCTCTCCCTCTCCCTCCCTCACTCTTCTTCTCCAACTCACCCCACCCACTGTTTCGGAACGCAGCCGAAAGCGTCAAGGCCCAAATACAACTGAAGCTAACTGCAAGGAAAAATAAAACACGCCCATCATTCCACAACTTAGCATAGTGCAACTAACGCCCACATTGCCCACCCCCCTCCCACCCACTCCCACTTACACTCCGCGGCATACGCACGCTATTTTTAGCTCAAACTGCGATTTTATACCCTACATGTGAGAATTCAATAGGGTATGTTTATTTTGTAAAAGCATTTATTTATTTAGTTTTTGTTTTCTTTTTACAAGGAAAATAGTTTTTTAAATTTAGTAAATAGTAAAAATTAGTAAATATAGTAAAAAATAATAGAGTCCTAACAATTTTTGAAATATAAAAAAAAAATGTCAATGTTTTTATTTTCGTCAAAAGAATTACTTCACCAACTGTATGAGAAAGATTAGTGTTTTAGCAAATACTTGACTAACTTAGTTATATATACAAGAAGAGAGAATAAGTGATAACAATAGTGAAAAAAGTTATGAAGAGAAGGGAGAGTTAGGAGTAATGTCTGATGACACAATTGTGTGTTGTGTGAAAATTTCAGCTTTCTAGCGTTAACCGTTTGGCCTACAGATTGATATGTCAGTCAGTCAGTCAGTGAGTGAGTCAGTCAGTCAGGACAAAGAGTTTAATATATAGATTAAAGATATTTATTTTTTGATTTTTTCCCTATAAATGACACCTAGACAGGGCATACAAATTTAAACACATCCATATAATTCACTGACTAACAATTTTAGGGTCAGAAAAACAACAATCTGAGCATTTGTTGTTTCTTAGCAACAGTAAACAAAGCAACAAACTTGTTGTCCCTACACATAAATAATATTATTCAGTATTCAATAACATTTGCTACACACAGCACGAGAACACAAGTAGTTTTCTAGAAATCACAAAAAAAAACCGAACTGAAATGCAGAACGCGCAGGCAAACGAAGATGCCCGATATGCGGAGGGTAAGTTACGAGTAAACGAGGAATCAAAAATTCATTTCATAAGGAAAAGCTGAAGATGTGATGTTTTCCCTATAGATTTTGCGCGTATTCGGGAAACACAAATTGACAATGTGCTGCGGATCATTCATACAGCCATCGAGAGAATTAAGATGTCACTGATATTGCCAAAGTTGGGCGATGATATGGATCACCTGAGAAGTGTTTTAAAGGGCGGAATGTATGAGCCGGCAATTGGATTGATAGAAAAGCTGCAAACATTGGATACCGTAAAGGTTCAGATATTGAATCATGATGTGCTCAAGATAATCGATTACTTTCATCGCAACTATCAAATCTATCAACTGTTTCCACGCCTGGTGAATCTGCTATCGACCGAGGATAAGAAACTGATTGTGGCCTGCGAAACGGTCCTGGCCGTTGCGGAACGTCATCTCTGGCGCACCGCCAAGAGCGAGATCAGCATGGAGCGTCAGCTTCATGTCATGTATCATGAGCGGGAAGAGCTGCGATCCCGTACAGCGTATTATCACAAGAAACTCAAATCCAGATACGCCGTGCTGCGCTGGAAACAGGCTGTGAAATTCCTGATATTGGAGAAACTGGAGACGGACTTGGCCAATAGAAAGTGGAAGAACAGTGTGCGCATTCAGAATGAAATGTGAGTAACATCCTCTGTCCGGATATCACTTAAATTTCGGATTTTTACACAGAAAAAAAAATCCGGGATATTTAGCCCGAATTCAATCCGAAACGAAGTCAGAAGTGGGGTAATCTCGGATTTTCTTAAACCAAGTATGAAATACTTGATTTTATCAATCCCGAATTCAATCCTGACATTCTTAAATTCAGGATAAAAAAAATTTAAATTTTTTTTAACATTTTTTTTTTTAAGATTATATTTAAAAAAAATTTGTTTTTAAACGTTTTTTACCGTTTTTTAAACAATTTTTTTTAAAAGTTTTTTTTTTTAAATTTTTTTTAACTTATTTTTTATTTTTTACTTTTTTTTTATTTAATTGACGGGGGGAATCGAACCCAGGTTTTTTTCAAACTGGAGTCGGCGACTCTAACCATTGAGCCACCATTGAGGCCGAGAGAATTTTTGTATATATTATATATCGACAAATCGATTAATTTGTGTAGTCGATTTTTAGATTTCGATTTAAATTACTATTTTCCATCTTCTGCAGTGAGAAGCGAAGTCGCATTCTACGAGATGTCCACAAGAACACAGTGCAGAAACAAAAGGATCTGGAGGAGGAACTGGAGAAAGCTAAAGTTGAATATGAGCATCTGATCAGCAGCATTACCGTCAACGAAAAGGAAGCAAGGGCTGAAAAGTAATTCTGAAATGTGCAACTTTTTCATTTCTTATACCGTCTTTTTTTTTACAGGAACAAACTATTGATTCAGCTGGAGAACATACTCCAAAAGTTTGATACAAATATTGGTGAGAAGATCCGTGAGAATCTGGAACTGGAGGATCAGTATAAAGCCGCCAAAAAGGAGCTGGACATATTTATGGTATCGTACCGCAAGGAGGAGGCGATCTACAACAAGATTGTGGTGAAGTATGAACAAGAGGAACAACGCAAACAGCAACAACGCATCCTGCTATTCATGATGAATCGCGCGGCGCGTCAGATACAGAAATATTGGCTCAAGTGGCGCCGGGATCAGCGTCTGAAGGCCCGACGTCAAAACAAGAAGAAGAGGAAGTAAATCAAAATCGGTTTAAATTTTCCTGAGTTTCATTTGTAACTAATTTTACTCTAGTACTTCAATAAATATGTATAACTGCAAATCGAAATTGGAATGTCCTGAAGATTCATTTAAATTCTCTTTCGATGCCAAAAGTTTCCATTTCTGCGATTTTAAGTTTTATTTTTTGAAAGCAGGGTTTCGAATTGAAAAGTATATCGGCTTCAGTTAAGGTTTTGGTTCGGTTTAAGACGGTTTTAAAAAAGTTAAAGACATGTAAACTTAAAAGCAAATATTCAAAATATTAAAAATATGATATTTTTATTGACGTTAATCTACAAATTAAAAATTAAAATCAAATTTACTTTTAAAAACCAGAATTACACCTTAATACCACAATTTAATTTTATGCTTGACCGAACCGAAATTAACCGTTGTGCATGAATCGGTTTCTTAACGGTTTTTTTGGCAGTTGGAATAAATTCGGCGTATCGGTAACGGTATAATAAAAAAGTTGTCAATTTCAATCGGTTAATCGGTTAATCGGTTATGGGCTCCGGGAGCTAGCGGCTGCTCCCGAATTCTGATTTCTTGCCCACCGCTAGTTTACAGTTATGGTTACGGTTTTAATGCCTGCTAGAAAGTATTCTGTAATAATTAATTTGTATTTACTTTGTGCACATCACACATTTATTTTAATCACTCATCAGTTGACATTCTACTGAAATTTGTAGGAAGCTGCGTATTACGACTAAACTTTCATAAAATTAACTTAATGGTTTTTAGCCAGCTTCTACTTAGACGGTACTATATACGCATAAATATTGCAGCACAACATAGTAGTTAGACCACCTTTTAGTGGGTCTGTTAAAAAGCCATTGTCTGGCGTAATTACTTCGGTTTATCGCTTTATTTCCCTGACAATTAGCAAACTCACACTGAGAATGTTCCGACTGTTTAATGGCCAACTGTGCTGAGGTAATTGGCCTTCTTTCGTCAGACAAAAAGTGACTGAAATGTTTGAGGTACAAATAAATACTTTAGGATGCAATTTAGAGCATATGTATGGAAAATTGAAAGATTCTTAGACTAAATATATGATATTATTAAAATTTAAAGGGATAAGAGTTTTATTGAACAAAAAATTCGATTGTCTTTAGAATACTACGTTATTTTTAATTTATAAACGTTATCTATTGTTATAAGCTATCATCCTACTTAATCGCAACAAGATCGTACAAATAGAACAGTAGTTATGGATGATATAATTTTCAAGCAATGTTAGTGCCCAAAAGTATGCAATAAAAAACATTTATATTTATTTAAATAAGTAACGGGTATTTTATATTTTATTACTTTTACCTTACAAAGATATTTAAAATATAGTTTGAAATTTTAACAATTTTGAAAATTTTAAACTTCCGCTAATTAGAATTTCTCCGAAAGCAATTCAATTTGCGAACCACTTTTATATTATTATGTAGCTCAAATTTAGTTAAAACTTGCACAAAAAATGTGAATAAAAGAAGAGAAAGACTTGAAATTGGGAACTGAACGAAGAATTTTGAACGCATTGCGACGAAAGCATTGACAAGTCGCAACACGATGGGTTTGGTTTGGTTTGCTTGTGGGGCTTCCGTTGGGGCTAGAAAAATGTTTACCCAACACACTTACACTCACAGGCGGATAGACTGACGGACAGGCAGAAAGACATTCTGAAAGACAGACAGACAGAAAGACGTCCCCAAACGAATTTCATGGCGAAAAATGGCGCATTGCTGTCGTCGCTGTCGCCGTCGTCGCTGTCGCCAGTGACGACGTCAGCGCCGCAGTTCGGCCAATAGCCAATGTTGCTGCATTGTTACTTCATTTTCATAGCGCCTCTCCCCACTTATCCCATCCCATCCCATTCCCACCCAATCCACCACAGTTGCTTGTCTAATTTGCAGAGGTTAACATACTTAACTTGTTGGCATGCGTTGAATTGAACGACATTGCAACAAAGAAAGAATCACAATGCGACAATTCGCTGCGGCAAAAAAAAAATGGAAACGGGCAATGAAAATGACCAAAAACTGACTAGCTAAATACATGCATACATATGAATGTGTGTGTGTGTAGGTATCTGTTTACATTAGAATGCGTGTGCATCTTATGATATTTAATACCAGCTAAACATTTTTTAGTGCTAAATTGCTAAAAAAAAAAATATCAATGAGCTTGGAAAATTAAAAAAAATATATATTAACTATAGTTAATTACTTCGTTAATTGTTTAATCATTAATGTATTTTTTAGAATCAGCTTATTATTCATATTGACTTTATAGTTAAAGTATTTATTTAATACAATAATAGACAAACAAACTTAAAACTTGTTTAATAATTATTAATTAATAATAATAATTATTGCAATTACACTTAAATCATAAAGCGCCGGCGTGACCGTTAAAAAATTTCGTTTTTCAATTTTTGCCCGCCAACAGAAAGAGAGCAGAGCGGATAAAACCGTTTCGCTCGCTAACCGGTTCGCTCATTTGCAGCAGTGAGCATCAAGTAACAGAGCATATGTTATCAAACAGCGTTGTTGAGCATTGCCGATTGGTCGGCAGCTCATTCGAGTGTCCGACAACGTTGAAGCAGTTCATATGAGTAGCCAACAGCAGGTTTGCAGCCATAGATTAACATTTGCTTTGCAGAAAAGTAGCAGATTAACATTTGCTTTGCAGAAACGTAGCAGCCGAACAGTGTAGTACGCTTACGGGTTTTAAACGGTACAGTTACAATTGAGTTGTCAACCGTTACGGACGCAAGTTCTGATTAGGATCGTGAGTTACCTTCAATAAAATATATACAAGTTACAAAATTTGCAGAGGACTTGAAACAGGCCTAATACAATTTCGTGATTCCACAAAAAAACCAAAAAAACAAAAAAATTTTACAAAATATGAAACAAATATTTTTATAAACCGAAATCAAGCAGTTTTTATATGTATTAAAACGAGTGTGCGCGCGGGTGTTTCGCATATTATATCGCACAATAGAAAACCCCGAAGAAAAAGCAAAAAGAAAAGAAAATCGCAAGACGAAAAATTATACAAAATTCGGCAGAGCAACAAATAGCAACAAGAAATTGCCACGGCGAGCAAAAAGTAGCGTCGCTGCGATGCCGACGGTGACGGCAGCGGCAAAGTCAACGTCAACGTTTTGTCGCCTTTGCTTTCGCAGTTTTATTTGAATTCCTTCATTTCATTTGTTCGCCGCCGGCAACTGACGCTACTTCATTTTAGCCGAGTGGTAAAAATTGTTGTTGCTGTTTGTTGTTGTTTGTTCCGTTTATTTACAGCAGTTTCTCTGAGTTACGTTTCTTTAAAATCATCGTGTATTTTCTCCATTTCTTCTTGATCTTTACAGTGTGTTATAAATTTTGCTTAAAACGCAAATTAAATTCAAATTAAACGTAGAACGCGATTCGTCGTCCGTCTCAACGTTAATTCCACTTACACATACCACAGCAAACGCAGCGCCGCCGACAGCAGCAGCAGCAGCAGCAGCGGATTAACCTTTAGCTACATTTCTTTCCAAACACAACAAAAACCCAACAACTACAAAAATGGTAAGTACATTACTTTTTATACTCGATACAGCTGCAATTTTGCATTCAAAATTTGTGTTTACATTCAAATTTCCATGAATTTTTCAACAATTTGGCAAAAAAAAAATATATAAGACACAAAGGTTAAATTGAAATGTGCGTGTGCATTGAGGTGCCAATTGGCATTAAATAATTCCAATTGGAATGTGTATGGCAGCAATTGGACAACCCTTAAGTAGGCAGCTGTGCTGAAATGACACCCCAAAACTCTAAATTCGTCAGCTGAAAACTTCAACTAGTTTAACGCAGGGTTAACTTAAAATAAATAAATAAAAAAAACTATGAGTCATGAATAAGAGAAACACACTCATCCCTGATAAACCTTTTAGATATTTTTAAAAATTTCATTATCATATCTCTAAAGATAGCGCTTATTGTTTATATTATTTTGTTTCAAGAAACAGCAACTTTTGCTTAAACTTTTTAGTATGTTTTATTATAACAAATTTGACTTTGAATTTTGTCATTCTGAATTGCAATATCGCCATAAATTCAAGTCTTGCAATTAACACATTTTCTGGAACTTAAAGCCCAAAACTTGTCGACCCTGGCAAATAATTCCATAACGGCAATTGTTCAAGGGTTCACCTGAAAGCAACTTAATCCAACCCCCCGCCCCTCCTCGCCCGCCACGCCCCTTGATAATTGAGTGCTGTAGGCAGGCAGGCAGAAAATGTAAACCTAAAGCGAGCAACAACAAAAAAAAACTCGTTATCAGGAATTCTCAAAAAAGCAGCCGCAGCCCCTTTCCCGTTGCGGCGTCGCTGCGGCTGCGTTGCCAGCTGTATAACACACACACACACACTAATGCACGCACACACACATGCATACAAAGGTGTGTGTGTGTGTATTGAAAATTTGCTTTATTGCGCCAAATGTAGAGCCCATAAAAAGTTAAGGAAAGAAAAAAAAAAAGCGTTTCTATTGCCACTTTATCAGCCATATTTGAACTGCTAATAAATAGTTGTTGTTGCTGTTATTGTTATTGCACTAAATTTGATTTGCTTATCAGCGATTCCACAATAAATGTGTGTTGTGTGATCGAAAACAACAACAACAGCAACGGCTGTTCCAGCAACGCCGGCATTATTGGCTTCTTTTTTTGCTCTTTCTTGTATTTCGTTTCGCTTTATTTACCGCAAAAAATTGAGGTTAGATTCGCATGCATGAAAAAAAAAAGTGTAAGAAAAAAACGAAACGGCGAAAAATTCTTTAGCTTTTTGAATTTCTGTTCTCGTCGTCGCTTTGTCGCGTTTCGTTTTATTTGCTCAATTTAACCGTTTCGTATGCACGAACACAGCAGCGCTGCTCTTAAAACCGTTTCCCTCTCTCATTGGCTCGCATTACCGTTTCACACAGTTTTTGCCTAGTTTGCCATCTCTGCACAGCTTGTTATCACTTGCCTTTTGCACTGCGTCGCGCATTCTTGCTCTCTCTCTCTCATTCTCTCTCTCTCTCCTGGTGGCGCACTTTTATCTGCGTGCGCTTTCTTTTGCGTTTTCGTTGTCGTTGGGGAGTTCTGTGTCTCTCTCTCTCGGTTGCGGCGCCTACGTTTTGTTGTTTTCTTCCATAACCGTTTCATTTGCCGCATTGCGGTTATTTTGCTGTTTCGCTTTCTGTTTAGCTTTTGGCTCTGCTGCCGCGCTGCTGCCAATGCTCTACTGCTGCTGCTGCTGCTGTTGTTGGCTTTGGCCATGTTGTTGCTGTTGGTTCTGCTGCTTGTTCCACTTTGCCATTCGCACAAAAATTTCATTGTAACGGGGCAAAACGTGTGCAGCGTGCAGCATAATGAAGAACAATTTCTGCTCAGACGCCAAACGTGGCGACGTCGCCACATTAACCGCACATAATCCAATTTTTTTTCTTCTTCTCTCTATTTTCTATATTTTTTTTTATTTATTTTACTGTTGCCTCTTCTACTTTTTATTTGGCTTTAGCGCTTGCTGCGTTTGCCTTCTGATAAGAAGAAATTGCCAGCAGATACTCCCCCTCCCCTCAACCCCCACCGATGCCCGGGTCGACACCCACGCCCACGTCTCTAGCAGCGCCCGTCGCTTAATTTAATTAGCGTTTTTTACAGCTCACGCAAAATGCAAACTGATTTTTAATTAAAACAAATCGTTTTACGTGCTCAATATTTTGTTTTGCATTAATCGTGAATCATCTTCTTTTGTCTTCTGTCCCGTCTCCCTCTATTCTCTTTGTATGCATTTGTAAATGTGTGTGTGTAGATAAACAGAGCTTTATCTTTAAAGTTTGTTGACTGCACGACAGCATTATTATCTCATCAAATACGTATAACTGTATTTTTTATTCATTTCCGTTTCTTAAAAGAGTATAATTTAACTGTCGGATGATGATTCGCTGCATACCCTGCAAAAATGGAAAGGGTCTAAATGAGGTATACACAATGCCTTGATCTGCGTTTTTCAAGAGTTTCATAGGTACAGGGTATTTTCTCGTCGATCACTCTCGACTGCGCAGCACCCTTGTTTCAAATTCTTTCGTTTCTATGGCATTTGTTGTGAGTCATTTGTTGAGCTCATCATCAAATATCAAATTTACTTTTATTCATTTTGAATTCTTCATACAGCTGCATTGAAGTTGCCCGATTCGAATTCGAAATCGAATCTGACAAAAGAAAACCGGTTAAAACCGGCTAATCGTCAACTCTCTTTTTTGAAGGTGTTGATAAAAATTTGTTTGTTGCTAAATTTGTTTGCAATACCGGCAAAAAGACGTTTAAACCAGTTTGGCAAAATTATATAGAGAAAATGCGCGAAGTAAAGTGAGAGAGAGATAGAGAGAAAGAGAGCGAGAGAAGGCTATTAAAAGTAATGTTTATGCTTCGTTTGTATCGCATGTGCAATCTGTGAAAGCAAAAATCAAATATACACAACACACACACACACTAACACACACACATACATGGACAGGTGCCAATATGGCCTGTGTTTAGTCGAAGGTGGGCGTCATAAGTAAATATATGGTTTGACAATTAGGTAGATTCCCCCACACCCAATGCCATTAAAGGTGGGTGGGGTTATTATTATTATTATTGGTTGATGTTGTTACCATTTAAAGAGCTTTAATCAGCTTTTGGCTTTTGGCTTAAGCAGTTAGTCATAAAAGCCATGACATAACCAGCTTACTACTGTGCTAACCTTTTTTTTTTATCAGGCCAAAGCGATAAGCCACAACCCAAAATTCAATTCACACCACACACACAAATACACACACACAAATACAAATACACTTACAAACACTCGAATTGCAAGAGACGATTAGATAAAGTTCCTTTTGGCTAAGCAGAAAACCAAACGGAAGTTGTCTATGTGTGTGTGTGTGTTGAGAAACCCAGCAAACATTTTGACATACTTATTATATAAGACTTTGGGAAAAAGAGAGAAAGAGAGAGAGAGAAAATCGCATAGTTGCCTTGAAGTGCAGCTACGTGTGTAATCGAAGTTACGGCACAATTCCCCCTTATATTGATTAGATTGTAAATACTTGGAGTTATTGAGGAGACATCAAGTGCCAAGTACTCTTGCACTTAATTCTGAGAGCTCTTGAATAACTGTTGAGTAAGTTTAGAGCTGAGCTTTAAGTGATCCATAAAAGCTTTTTAAAGATCAGCTAAGTTACTTGGAATATCTCTTAAAATTGATATATATTTTTATTCAGTTGTCTGAGAAATATATCTGAAACAAAAGTGTATAAAATCGTAAGAGAATTAACTTTAAGTGTTCCATAAAAGCTTATTAAAAATTAGCTAAGTAATAAACTATTTTCTCCATAAATCTACACATCGATCTTTATTATTTTTCAATTGTTTGAGAAATATATCTGATACAAAAGTCTAGAAAGTCTTAAGCATGATTAGAGCTGAGTTTGGAGCGATCCATTAAAGCTTTTTAAAGCTCAGTAACTTTGAATTTCAATTTAAATTGATCTCTATTTTTTTCCATTGTCTGACAAATATCTCTGAAACAAAAGACTAGAAAGTCTTAAAAGAGTGAGTTTTAAGCGATCCATAAAAGTTTATTAAAGCTCAGCTAAGTAACTTGGAATTTCAATTTAAATTGATCTTTATTTTGATTTAACTGTTTGATAATAATATCTCATGCAAATCTGTGCTCAGTAGTACAATAATAACTAGTGACAGGCAAATTGTTTTGCCATACAGATTAATCATCAGCTTAATCCAATATGTCAAAGAACTTACGAGTCGTTTGGCAATCGATCAATTGTTGTTTTTATTGAAATTCATTTCTGATGACGTAGGTTGAGTTTGTTTATTCATATCTGATATGTAAGTCAAGTCGGGGAGAGTCGTTATATTATATTTATAGGGGTGTTTTAATTGTATTTCTGCCTCATTATCGCTGGTTATGCTTTATATAAACATGTATATAAATATAAAGCTGATGTTTAATCAAATTAGATGCGCGTCACTTGAAATTGACAGAGAAAGAGAGAGAAAGGGAGATAAGGAAGTTCTGGTAATTGAACCCAAACCAAAAGTTTTGTCTCAGAATTTTGTTGGTTTTGGCCATTTGCTGAACCTTGTAGTCTGGTTTTGTGTATCCAGATCCAAAAAAATCAAATAACAACTGACGTCAGCGAAACCTAACACCTTTCAGATAGCTCTGTGGAGATATGAGATACAATTGTATCTGTGTGTGTGTGTAAGTGTGTGTGTGTTTTTGGTGGGTCTGTCTGGCGCCTTTTGTTGAGTGCAAACAATATGCGAAATTATTCAAATGAAACCCAAAGTGCCGCTATTCATTGTTTGACATTCTGTTTCCTCTACTCTACATACGATATATGCAAAGATCTTGTATCTTTCGTATGAGATGTATTGTAATTTCATACAAAACAAATACAGATGCAAATACAGTTTTCTCTTTTTTCGGTTGTTTTTTTGTTGCTGTCGTTTTGGCATTGAGAATAGATCAAGTAGTCGTCGCCTATGTCATCATTCATAAACACATCATAAAAGCTGACAGCAATTAATAATTAGTTATACAAATATAAGCAAGAGTCTGTTCAATCATAAGCTTAATTATGGTACTTACCGAATATATATCTGTCGTTTCAAATTGTGCATTACACTAAACAACGTCTATAACATCTGTCCATTTGCTTTACAGGCCGATCAGCTGACAGAGGAACAAATTGCTGAGTTCAAAGAGGCGTTCTCGCTATTCGACAAAGACGGTGATGGCACCATCACAACAAAGGAATTGGGAACAGTTATGCGATCCCTGGGACAGAACCCCACAGAGGCTGAGCTCCAGGACATGATAAACGAGGTCGATGCCGATGGTGAGTTTACATACATAAGAATTACTCTCAGAAGAGCGAGTTTAATAAGGATGACTCTCAGAAGAGCGAGTTTAATAAGTATTACTCTCAGAAAGAGCGAGTTCAATATGAAATTCTTTTAGAAGAGCGAGTTTAAAAAGAACTACTCTCAGAAGAGCGAGTTCAATAAGTATTACTCTCAGAAGAGCGTTACCTTTTTTCACATTGCTCTTTGTGCTGCATTCTTAAACGTTTTCAAATCAATGTTCTTTCATTTTAAAACTTTTCAATTAACGTAAGAGTTCGTCGGTCAAACTGTTCTTATTGCCAAATTCTTGAACTAGATTTTTGTTAATTTGTCTTTGGGCTAATTTCTTTAAACCCTTTTCTACTAATTATAAACTGATCGATCGATCTATCTATTCTTAAACACAATGTACTCTGTAATCCCTATGACAACGAACTGACAAATAAACGGAGAGACGGACGGACTGACGGACAGACGAAACAGACAAGAAAAGAAATTCTTTTTGTTTTCTTCTTTAGGTTTCGCTTGTCGATTGGCTAAAAATATGCAACAAAAACACGTCATAGCCATTAAAAATAGAAGACCAAAAATATTTGGCTCTTGTTCTGGCTAATGTTGTGTAGTTGTAGCTGTTGTAGTTGTTGTTGCTGTCAAAAATGCACAGGATTTTTGACAAAAGGTGGTTGGGGATGAACTGCGACTGAAAAGAATCTGAACAAAAAATACAAGAGGAAACTAAATAGAAAATAAAAATGATTATTTTTAACCGAGTATGAAAAGAAATTGAGCGATAGGCGCCGCGCGCCATTTAGGAAAATGAGAAGCCGCCCGAACGTTTGAGGTTTTTCACCTTTCGCCAGAAAACTACTCAACAAATTTGCAACTTATTAAAACACGAGAGGGACAGAGTGGGAGAGAGAGAGCGAGAAAGAGAGCTTGAGGTAGTGAGAAGAAAAAAAATGCTCGTGTGGCTTTTTATATGTATTTTTAGCAATTGTGAAATGTGTCGAGAATATATCGCACATTCATTATTTCTATTTTTTTTTATTTTTATATTCGTTTTCGTTAAATTTTCACAAATTATAAATCACTTTTTTATTTATGTGCGCACACACACACACTTATCTTATACACGCGTCTGTTTGTGCATGTGTGTGTGTGCTCCTGTTTCATTTTCGTGATCAGTTTCTGTTTGCATAATGCCCCAAAGCTCGACAATTAGCTTAAAAATAAAACAGGCCCCACCCAAGCAGAGCAACAACAACGCCAAGACCAACACCAACAGCATTACTCAAATACATACACACATACACAGAAATCGCGACAAGCGAGCGACAAGTGCAAAGCGTAACAAGTAAAAAGTGCAAGGAAACGACGAAATTCCAAAAACCGAAATCAAGTCACCCACATCCGACAGTAGGAACAACAACAACAAGAACAGTATCAGCAGAAGCAGCTTCACTCTCTCACTCTCGCTCTATGAAGGCAGAAGGCAGAGTTGCTGCAGTTGTCTGAGGCAGAGGCAGCGCTGCCTAGGCAATGCTGCTGCTGCTGTCAAAGTTATCTGCAGAGGCAGAGGCTGCTGCTTCTCTCTATGTAGTTTTCAAAGACAGCAGCGCTGCTGGCGTTGTTACTTTTTCTTTTAGTCATCGCACTCGCAGTTGCTTCTGTCACAGTTATTGTGCTCTTGTTGTTGTTGTTGTACTTACTGCTGTTCTTTTGCACGTGCAAAATGCGCATGTGATTGAAAATCCAGGGCAAAGTCTGCAAATGTCTGCACAAAGTTAACATAGCGCATGCGTTTAAAAAAAGCCAAAGGACAACAAGCACATAAAGCACGTGGATAGGTGGCGACTTTGCTGAAAATGTAGCTTCCCTGCCCCTCCATTTAAGGCTGGCAGGTGGGCGGGCAAACTAAAACGGATTCTCGCTGAGCGACTGACTGACTGAGCGACTGATGTTTATCAGCACAGAGCTAAAAATAGTTGCTTTGGCTCAAGCAGCACTTGAGAGGTTTTTGGTTCTTTTGTAGAGTACCGCTCTTTAAGTGCACATGTATGTGTGTGTGTGTGTACGCAAACTTTGGTGGTATGAGTGTAGAGCAGTTGGGATTTACTTAAGCTGTTATATACATATGTTAAGTTTACAGAACTTAAGAGAGAAATGTAAAAGTATATCAAAATTATTAGTGGAGAAATTCATGGAAAATTAGGAACTAAATTAATATTTAGCTGTATTCTGAATAGTTTGCTTTATCTCTCATCAACAGCTTTAAGCTATATAGAATAGAAACTATTAAATTTTGCACTATTCATATGGTTATTCATGGGCTGGGATTCGACGTAACAGGTTAGACGCGATTATCTAGCTGATTTTACGATCTTAGCAGGCAAATGGCATTTCGTGCATAAAATTATATAAAATATATAGTTATATGTACATGGACTATTTGAAATGCACACACACTCACTCACACACACACACTACGCCCACAAACACTCACATGGCCCGTTGGTAATTTTGTAGTCTCTGAACAACAGACGGAAACATTAAACATTCATTACTTAAAATTTTGTTGGCGTCGTCGCCAGTTGACGATGTCCAAAAAACTGCAGCCGCATACAAACGACGCCATTAGAGACGCCTGACTTACCCCCTCACCACCCCCTCCATCACCAGCAACAACTAAAATGACGTCTGTGGAGTTGACTGAATTGAAATGAGTTGAAATGCAAATGACATAACATAACAATTGTCCAGAAATACATATAGAGAAGGAAATAAAAATAAAATAAAAAGAATTGAAATGAAATGAAATGAAAATGGGCGAAACTGCAGTTTGACCAAATGACCAAAGAAAAATCCCCAATGTGTTATTTATAAAGAGTTGGCACCTCTTACGCCCCGCCCCCGCCCCATTTCCCCCCAAGACACAACTAAATTTAGCGTTGCGAATGAACGAAAGAACAAAAATCTTATTAAAATTTTAAATTGTCTGCAAAAATTTTGGGCAACGTTGCGAATTGTGATGAGGCGAAGGAGGAGAGGGTGATGAAGGGGGGGAGGAGGAGAAGGAGAAGTGATTTTGGCGTCTGTCGAAATGGAAACCAAAAACCGAAAACCCCTAAAGATATTGGCAGACATTGGCATCTCTGGGCATCTGAGCAACTTGGTCATATCGTCATGAGCCTTGTCAATCGTTTGTTAACGGCACTGTCGTCTGTCTAAGGCGCGTCTAACGTCTCGTTTAAGTATTTTGGCCAACACAACAAAAATGGCTAGAAATTTTACGTCGTCGGGGGAAATCCTAAATGTTGGTGGTGGTGGCCGGCAATGCCGGAAAAGCCAAAAGCAGCGACAGAGTTCGCGTCAAAATGTTTTAAATATAGAATTTTATAAACAAGAGTGTGCCACACAGACATGGCCAAAACAACAACAGCAACAACAACAGCAGCTAACAAAGTGAACCGAACCGAACCCGTCGTATTCCCCACAAATGAAATGACTAAAGGTTGCCCTATTTATTTTTTAATCGTTATGAAATATTTCGAATACATTGATGAGATACTTTAGTTTGATTATAACAAAGATCAATGCATTTATTCTATAAATATAACTTTTTATAGATCTTTTATTGATTTTGAAAAATACTAGACAATTGTAGACAATTATAGCAAAAATCTATGACATTTATTCTAAAAATATAACTCTTAAAAATCTTTTAATTTTGAAAAGATACTCGACAATTGTAGGGTATAAATAAATCTCTATGTTGATATCTCTCTCTGCTTATTATTTGTTAAGCAATTTAATTCATTCAATATTATTAATATATACTTCAATTAGAGGCACATTTATTCCACTAGATTATTGGATTTTTATGCATTTTTCATTGAGAATTGAGAATTAAGAATTGAAATGTTGCCCACTGCGTACAAATTGTTTCTGCTCTAAGTGTATTTCTATTTATTTTCTTTTGCTCTTTTTTTTGTTGTTGTTTTTTTGAAGATTTTTCATTATTTATTTTGCTGTTTGGAAAGATTTTAATGTGGTTGTTAATCGCCTTGTTTTGGATGCTTCTGGTACTACCTATGATATATAGTATGTATATCATTGAACTATGAACTGGAATAGAGGACCGTGTGAATTGATTTGTATTTGAACTTGAACAAGACTAAATGCCATCATTAAACTTGAGTGGAACTTTTAGTTTACATTTCTTATGTTATTTTGGGTGTGGTAACATTGATTTACAATTAGTTTGGGAAATAAAAGGTGGTGACTCTTATCAAAGACAAGTATTGCAACAATATTTACAAGTGTCATAATTGTTTATTGCTTTTGCAATGTGTAAACACTGATTTATACATGCATTTGGTGTGGCAACACTGTTATTTTTTTTTAAGTTTAAGAAATAAAAGGGGTTGACTCGTATTATTGACAAGAATTGCGACATTTACAAGTCTCATAATGGTTTTTAGACTTTGCAATGCGTAAACACTGATTTATACATGCATTTGGTGTGGCAACACTGTTTTTTTTTTTTTTTTTTTTAAACTGACTAACAAAAATCAGAAATATATCCAGCAATCTTAATATGCATAGCCAAAGTTTAAATGGGCAAACTTGCTGATGAGCTTGAACCCTTGAGACGACAATAAAAACAATCTCAAGTATCTGCTTTATGCCACATTCATAACATTATAGCCCAAATATGAGCCATGCACACAAGAGAGAAAGAACAACCATTAGTTAGATATATCTACATACATTTATATTTTATAGAATTGAGTTGAACTTTTTGCAGAGTTTGGCAAGAGAATGAGAGAGTCAATAACAATTAGGGCCTCGGCTTGGGCTAAAAAGTTTTCTGGTTTCGAAAAGTTCTTTTTATATTTATATTTTTGCTATGGAAAGTGAGCCATAAAAATGTGAAAACCAACAAGAGCCAGAGCAAAAAACTATTTGCAAACTTTAAACAGCAATGTGAAGTGAAACTTTTTCAATTAGTCTAACAAGAAATTCGGTCAGGGAGGCCACTTCATTTATTCCCCCCTCTCTGTGGTCGTCGTCTCTCAAGGGTCGAGTGAACCTCAGAATTCCAATGTGTAATCCTTGACTGGCTTAGCAGCAGCAGCTCAGCTTATCTCTTGCGCCAGCAGTAAAGTTATCAATGCTGCCACAATGTTGCTCATACGCCACGTCTGCCACATGACGAGAAATGTGAAAATAAAAGCCGGACGTGATCAACAAAAACTGAGCCACAACTTGGACAAATATGAAAATCTGCTTAGGGATTTATCTCTGCCCCAAAAAGGGATTTGTGAGCCAGTTTATACAGCCGACAGACAGGTACACAACAGAAACCAAAAAGGGCAAAGCTCATAATAAAGAAAAATGTTTGGCTCGTAAATTAGCCCACGGGGGCAAAATGTTCAAATGTTGATGGAGCATTTGGATGGAACATTTATTACAACTCCTCGGCCTAACAGAGACGTTTAAGAACTGTTTTTATGGCACGTGCAGAGCAAATTCTTGTGTGTAAATATACATTTAGTAATTTATTCATAATTTACCACAGAGTGTGATTAATGCTGAGTTTTTTAGTGCTTCAAATTCTGCCAAATATTTGACGGCATTTATTTAATTTTTTAATTTTGAATCTAAAACGTTTTAAACAACACTTTAAATTAGTTTGTAGCTAAATTAGGTGTAATAACATTGATTTTAAATAGTTGTAACAATGAGAATTAAACAAAGCTTAAGTAAAAGTTGACGATATTGGATTTTTTTAAGCTTTTAAACCGGAGGGAAAATAACAGGTTTTGTTAAATAATACATCATTTATTATTTATTATTATTTTTTTATTTATTTATTTATTTTTTTTAAAATTTATTTATTTAGTGTCAACTTAGAGCAGTTAACCAATTAAGTAAAGATAATTAAAAAAAAAAATAAATTAAATATTTATTTTTATGTTTATTTATATTTATATTTATTTATTTAAATTTATATTTATTTATTTAAATTTAAACTGAAAAGATAAAAAGTTAATTAAAAATATTTAAAATTAAATATCTTAGTTGCGCATGATAAATTATATATTTAGTTAAATTTATATGCAAAACAAACTTATTAATCTATTTTTTATTCATTCTTTTCTTGTTCGTTTCTAGGCAACGGTACAATTGATTTCCCAGAATTCCTTACCATGATGGCACGCAAAATGAAGGACACCGATAGCGAAGAGGAGATTCGGGAAGCCTTCAGAGTGTTTGATAAGGATGGCAACGGCTTCATTTCAGCGGCCGAATTGCGTCATGTGATGACAAATTTGGGCGAGAAATTAACAGACGAGGAGGTCGATGAGATGATCCGTGAGGCTGATATCGATGGTGATGGTCAGGTCAATTACGAAGGTAAGAGGCATCATAATCTCTATTCTACTCACCTCACCTCTCTTTATACCCTACACTACACTCTCTAAGCGGCTTATACGTTATTTGTCGCGTGTCTGCGTTGTTGTGTCATGTCATGTCATCCCACTAATTGGATATTCACACAACAGTTGTTGGCTTTGGTAATTGCCATTGTAATACAACAATTGACTTTTGTTAGGTTATATGTGTGTGTGTGTGTGTGTGCTGACAACTAGCCAAAACATTGGCATAACTCCCGATTGAATCATACACACACACACACATATATGTATATAGATATATAGATATATATTTATATTGAGTCACAATTGGCACTTGCTTTGTCATTCATTACTTTCCGTTGTTGCTCATGATATTTTCTATAAACTGATTCATTAGTCGCATTCGATGCGTGCACTAACAAAGTTTCTATTCTATTAGCTAATATATACCCTGTAAAAAAGGTCAATAATAAAAGAGCTGTTAAGATTGTCAGATACGCAAATATTTATTAGATTTTCACAAATAAGAAAATAAATCTTTAAAATATCAAGTAAAGAAAATAATAATGTCGTTAGATTTGCTTGTCCGTTGTTAGTTTTCTACACAGTGTAGGGTATATGCCTAGTCAATGATTTGGCTTAATTGTTAAACACATTTTTCTCGCATTTTCTGTTTTGTGTTCTTCGAAATGTTTTAATTGCTTGAAAATTGAATATTCAATTGAGGGAAATAGAGTGAAAAACCTAATACTAAAAACAACTACAAAGGCAATATATTGTTATATTCAAGGTGTTAAAATCTGTTCGTACACCTCCAAAAAAAAATAAAAAAAATTAAAAGATCATTGCTTTGATTGTACTTAGAAACAACAAACTGAAATAATGGCCCCCTCCCCCCAATTCACTCAGTTGCTCAGTCGATGGCAATCAAAGTCGGACAGATACAGATCTAGAACTATATATATATGTATGTATATATGCGCATATATAATGACTACACATCTTTCTCGTATCCGAGTTAAACAATGTGCCTCAAGTTCAAATAAAAATCGTTTGGCGCAAATCTTAGAGGATCAAATAGATTAATCACAAGCAATTTATGAACAGCACATAAAAACAACAAAATGAAACAATATAAAAATAGGTTCATTTTTCGTGTGAAAAGCAACAAATTTGAATATCGCTTGATTATAGCTCAGTGAGCAATCTATTTAGGAAGTAAATGTGTCAAAAATCGCATAATCAGATCATTTCTATTGCCAAATAAGTTGGCCACCACATTTGTTTCTTGGCCATTATAAGTGGATCGAGATAGGAAAACGCGTCTATAATCATAAGTCTGTCATACATTTTATCTTATCTTTTAAATGCCATAATGGTCATATAATGTTATTGATTTATATATTCATTGCAATTTTAAAAAGTGATTATCAAAAAATTCTAATCAAAAATCTACAGAAATTTAAAAATTCCATTGGCAACAAGATTTTCATTATCAAATGGCGTTAAACTGAGGAAAAGCTTTTTGATCTAAGAATTAAATCTAGTCAAAGCTGCTTGCTATAGCACCAACAATGTGTTTTGATTAACAAGACTAGTAAAAGCTGCTTGATACAACACTAACAATGTTGTAGCTGTCAGCTGTTTTGGGCTTTGCTAAAGAGTTGAAAGGTTTTATGAGAGAAGAAACATAAATGTGGAAAATGCACAGATCAGAGACGGATAAAAACAATTAAAATCAAATATAAATATTGTGCAATAATCAGAATAACAAAAGAATACGATAACAACAACAACAATATGAAGAGAAGAAAGATGATGAACAAAAGCGGAGAACAATAACTAACAACAGGCAATTTGGCGAGCTGTTTGAACATTGACCGATAGACAGACAACCCAACAAGAGAAGAGAGAGAAAGAATCGAGAGAGGAGAGGGCACAACTCACACACAGAGCACCCACAAAGAGTTCAACTGTGTGTGTGTGTGGTAAAATGAGCATAACATAAATAAATGCGAGTTGTTGCCATTTGCTTATTGCCAATTAAGCAAAGTCTTTATTGTTGTCTTGTCGCTTGTTGGTAACGGGACCGGCAACGGTATTCGGCCATATTCGGGGGATGGGCTCGGAATGTGAAGAAAATTCTATAGCGCAAACAATGGGCCGGACCCGACCGACGACTATATAGAAACATATATATATATTTATATGTATATGAAACTTACTTTGGCCACTCGCCAATTATAAAAATGTTGTCAGAATAAGAAAAAAGCGAAATGAAAAAAAAGTAAAAGAAATTAAAAGTCGAAGAAAAATCAAATAAAATGTTAAGCAAAATACAAAAGAAAAACAAATTGAACATTAGCACAGAAGCGCGGCGAAATATAATGTACATATTATAACCAAAATACTATATAGAAAAGAGTGTGAAACACACACACACACACATTGAGCTGGCGAATGTAAACAAAACGACGAAAGATAAACAGCAGAACCACGAAAACACCAAAACGACCCGAAACCTATGCGAAAAACTATGGAAATTAAAATCAAAATCAAAATTGGCCCAAAAATATATGTACATGCAAAGAGTTTTAATTGCCACCAAGAGAGATTCCAAGAACCAACAAAATCAGTCGATACATTAAGAAAATTTGATCAAGAAAAGGGCGCAGGAAATAAGCCCAAAATGTCAAGGCCCCAACCAGACTCGAAACTCAAACTCAACCTCTGCCAAAACACAGACAGAGAAAACTCATTTTTCTAGAAACCTCGATTTTAGGTTGGCTTCGAGCTAAATTCGTTGAGGTATTTGCATATTTGCAGCAAGGTTAAGGCTTAAACTGTTGTTGGTAATAACGTTAAGGCCTTTAAGGGCGTGCCTTGTGAACTTAACATACATGTATGTATATCGAAAGTTGCGTTTCTCGTTATAATAACGTTTTATTTTTAAGTCGTTTATTGGACAAAAAAACTTTAGTTGCTTTTATTTTACGAGCTGGGCGCGGAAACAGTTGAAGAAGAAAGGAAATAGATTATTCTAGTTGAACTTGAAGAACAATTCATAATCAGAAATCGTTCTGAAATTATATCCTATATAAAGTCTTTTGTTGCATCAAATTAAAATTGAAATATGCATCTGTTAATTGTGATTAAAGCTTAAAATTATTAACAGGAGCAGTATCAAAGATTTACACAGTTCTTTAATTGGCTTGCATACTTAAAAAGTATCCATAAATACAATTTAAAAACGATGTCAATCGCATTGTCGCAACTCTTGCGTTAACGGTGAATGTTAATGTTTACCACCCCTCCTAAATGTCTGTCCGCCCCACCCACTTAACACCTGCAATCGGGTGCCATGTGACGCGTCGCGTCTTGACGTGGCTCATTGCGTCGTACTCGTACTCGATTTTTGGCCGAGAGGCCAGCGTCATTCGGTTCACATGCTACAAATATTCAAAAAATGTGCGGCAACTGCAAATCAACAAATAACAAATAAAGAAAACAAAAAATGACAAAATAGAAAATAGAATAATTGAAGGAATAACAATAACAATGCACAATCCAATCAGCTGCAGATGCACAGAGACACGAACACTGGGAATATCAAACACATTGATGGCAGAGCTGATAGAAGAGGGGGTAGCTAGGGGGAAGGGGGCAAGGGGAAAGGGGGCTGTCACTTGTCTATTTTTAGGAGCTGCATGCAAACACCTGATAAATCGGGGACACGACCGTTGCGTCGTCCCAACACTTTGAGGAAGCATTTCTGTTGCCAATTTGCCGCCAAACCTCTTGCCCCCTTCCCTCCCTCTCTTTATTCCTCCTTTTCGTTCACTGATTGCGTCGATGATGTGCAGCTTTTATCTAGAAAGAAAAGAAGCAATTTTTTCGCACAATGCCCAGAAAGAATGCCTGTCCCAATGGAATCAGTTTTTCCCAGTGCTCTACTTTTTATCTATATTCTGCTTTCTTTTCTAGCTCAAAGTAAATGTGGAGACATATTAATTATTTCTTCACTTTTTAACTTTTAACTTTTGCATATTCTCTGTATAGTTGTATTTTTCCCAACTTAATCTTTTAATCCATAAATTTCCATCTCATTCTTAAAAAGCATTTAATTATTTTTTTTTTTTTTCGCTCGTTCTTCCCCGCCATTAATTTTATATCGTTTTATTATCTGGCACGTTTGGCAGAGCGCACCTAATAAATTTTCTCTCGATTTTTCTTGGCCGAGCAGCTTTTCATCAGCACATGTCTATCTGTCGTGGGATCTTGCGACTCGCCCATTTATCTTATTGATTAGTGGAAAGAATTGATATTAGAATCTATTATAATTGAAAGAAAGAATTTTGCTTTTACTCTCTGATCTGATTACAGTGTACTTTATTATACCCGTTAAAAATAAGTAAAAGAAACAGACAGAAGAAAGCATCTCCGACTCTATAAAGTATATATAACGCTATCAATAATTATAAGTTATTATCCTATTTATTTGCAACAAGATAGGACAAACAGAGCGGTAGTAATGACTGAATTAAGTCTTTCAGCAATAGGACTGCCAAAAAGTATACAATAAAAAATATTGAATGTACATTTAAATAAGTAACTGCTTTCCTGTAGTCGGGAATTCGACTTTCCTCCGCTTGTTTTAATTGTTAACTTTGAATATACTTAAAAATACTTATCGTTTTTTATCGTTCTTCTTCGTGTCTTTGCAGAATTCGTGACTATGATGACATCGAAGTGAAGCGTTAAATTATTTCTTTTTAAGCCTTTCTATTTTTTTAAGATGTTGACGAAGACTGTAGCTGTGCGCAATGACATCGCGCCACGCTGTTGCTATGGACCCCAGTAAAAGATCTTAAAAAAACAACAAAGAGTTAAGCGAAAAACATAAAAAAAATATACAAACAAAAAAACAAAAACAAGAAGAATATAAAACAAAAGCAAAAAACAACATTTAAGAAACTTAAAAAATGAAAAACAACTTACACTTAAACGCAAAGAAAAGAAAGAAAATAAAAAAAGGGAAAAGAGAGAAAAGCAAACGCAAGAAAATTTAAACAAGCATAAAATGAGAAAAAGAAAAACCCAGAAAATATAAACATTACATTGAAAATTATAAAAAACAAAAACACACACACATAATTTTAATGCAAATGGAGAAAAACAGATAACCGAGGAGAAAGAAAGGAAAAACCAACAACAACAACAACAAACAGCAAAACTTAATGAAGTCACCGTTTAAACAAAACAACAAAAAGCATGTTATAAGTAATACAAAAATTTATACTATTACACTTAAATACAGGCATAACAACAACAACAACAACACACACACTACAACAGAAGTAACAATTGTTTTTTGGGAAGCCGCATTAATTGGGAAACGCAAAGCGCCATCTGTGGGCTATCAGCGCCATCTGGCGAACGGCGGCAGCGGCGGCGAACTGTTAAATTAAATTGTTTCAAAATATAAACCATATTTGTCGAATTCGAATGCAAAAATAAAGGCAAAACACGAAAATAAATAAAAATTAACAATATTTGTAGTTTTTGCAAGAATGAAAAACAATTGACAAAGTTTATATAGACACCAACAACAACAACACACACTTCACACACACACACACACACTCACACACTCACATGTCAAAACAACAACCAGAAATAAAAATATTATAAATACAACATATATATATTATAAATAATGTAAAATCAAACAACAAATTCTTCTTATTAAATTATATTTAAATTTAAAATTAATAAATATAAAGAAACAAACAAAAAAAATAAATAAAAATTATGGAAAAAAAAACAAAAAACCAAAAACAAAACCAACTACAAATACATTTTCGATATAAAATTAAATTAAAAAAACAATGCGGTATATATATATGTATATATAAATATTTATATATGGATATATATGTATGTGCTCTATATAGTATATATATATGGTATTCTATGGCTGATCGGAGAGTCAAGCTTGGCGCGCTGAGAATGGATATGGAAATGGGATTACTTATGGAATGAGTAGGATAGTTGAGGTAGAGAGTGAGAGAGAGAGAGAGGAAGGGTCAGCTTTACCAAATTTGTAGCACACCTATATAGGTATATCAATATATAAATATATATGTGTATATCTATATATATAAATGAGAAAGAGCAACAACTACACATTTCTCTAGCAATTAAGCAGCAGCAAAGCAAGTTAAAGCTATTAACTACCCTATAAATATATATATATAAATATGAAAAACAAATTGAGCATAATTTTATTAATAAAGAATATATAAATTAAATATTTATATGCGGGACAGAGGAGAAGCAAGTGAAGATTTCATCAAACACACACATAATTAAAATAATATTTAAAGGGAAAACGAAGAAGAAAAGACAGCAAACTAGACAAACTAGAAAAGGAAGTTGAAGCAGAAGAAGAAGCAGCAACAACAGCAGCATAAATTTACAATATATATATATATATATATATTTATAAATAAATTATATTATTACTAACAAAAACTAGAAGAAAACGTAAAGTAAAGCAAAGACAAATTTGTCACAAAATCGTAGCTTATAAGGCAAAAAAAAAATGGCATACAAAATATGCGTAAGCAAAAGAAAACTCAATATATGTCCATGTATATTATTATATATGTATATCATAAACTATGTATGTATATAACAATATATATGTGAGTGTGTTGGCTTAAATTAAGTGAGCTTTTTATTGATTAACAAACAAACCGAATCCCAAGTAAACTTAAATCGCAAACTGCAACGTTTTTTAAAGTACAGCTTTACCTTCTCATCCCACCCTTTCAGTGGGGAGGGGAAAGAGGGGCAACTGCGCATAAGCCAAAGCTCGATCTTACCTAAAAAAAAATTAAGAATGTAAACTGATCACAACTAGTTTAACCATTTGGTTAAATTGTCTTTAATTTAATTTAATTTCATATCGAAAACGTTTCCTTGTTTCCTTTCTAAAACTCTTTGCTTGTTACCCTCAGCTATTGTTGCTATTGTTGACAGTCTTCTAACTCTCTATCCACACACACACACACCTTCGCACACACCCACACACACACTTCATTTGTCCATTTTGTCACATCTTTCGTTTCACTCTTCTCCACTGCATAGATCAACTGTGAGTATAAAAAGCATAATAATACTACTATATATTATAATATGTTGTAAGTTCGGGGTGGAATACCTTATATATATATAATATATATCATTTATGTTCGCTTGATCTTTTGGAATCTCGGACAAACAACAACAAGAACAACACCATGCGAAATCAACTTTTCTATAACTTTTTTTAAACAAAACCAAAAAAGAAACGAAAATAAAAATTAAAAGAAAAACAAAATATGAAATGAGATCATTTTGTAGCGAAATTTGTGCAAGTTTTAAAAACCAAATTCAAACTAATGCAAAAATTTATTGTATGCAACCAAAAAACTCTATACTTAAATTTAACTTTAATTAACAAAAAACAAACACACGAATTTTTCTAACTAACAAAATGAAACAAAACAAAACAAAGCTAAGAAAAAGCAAAGCAAAATCCTTTTGTGACAAAATTGTTGTTTGTGCGCGAATTTGTCAAGAAAATTATTTGAATATCTGAATCGATTGGGCAACTCTGGCAAAAGTCTGGCGCAAACGCAACGCAAACCAAATTTGTCAGCAAATCGCGACGCATTTCCATTGCAAATTGCAAACAAAAAAGTTAACAAAGGAATAGAAATGAGAAGGAAGTTGTCCCGAATTGAATAACCAATTGAATAATTTTTAGCTAATTTGCCTAACAAAAGAACTAGTAAAAATGCAACAAAACAACAACAACAAATTGTGTTAAATATTTATAAAATCATTTGCAAAATGTTAAAATTTGAGCAAAAACTAAAGATATTACAATATTTGCCGGCATATAACTAAATACATACATACCATATATATATATTTATATATTGGGTGTCCCTTATTTGGTCAAAGTCAATATTTTTAAACGCATACGGGCTAGTTCTGTTCATTAGGTCCTAAAGCACTCAGAAATAAATTTTTACCTCAATCGGAGTATGATAACCCGTGCCGACTTGGATCGGAAAATTTCAAAATTATATGGACAAAAAAAAAAAAAATTTTTTTTTAATTTTTTATTTTTTTATTTTGTTTATTAGGTCCCAAAGAACTCAAATCCAAGTTTTCACCTTGATCGGAGTACGATAACCCATTCAAATTTGCATCGAAACATGAAAAATTATCGAAAAATGTATAATCAGTGTTAAAATACTGTTTTTTCATGTTTCGATGCAAATTTGAATGGGTTATCGTACTCCGATCAAGGTGAAAACTTGGATTTGAGTTCTTTGGGACCTAATGAACAAAATAAAAAAATAAAAAATTAAAAAAAAAATTTTTTTTTTTTTGTCCCATATAATTTTGAAATTTTCCGATCCAAGTCGGCACGGGTTATCATACTCCGATTGAGGTAAAAATTTATTTCTGAGTGCTTTAGGACCTAATGAACAGAACTAGCCCGTATGCGTTTAAAAATATTGACTTTGACCAAATAAGGGACACCCTAATATATATATGTATATATATAATCTTATATATCGTATATATATATTTATGAATATATATTGTAAAAGATTGATAAACAAGCAAAATAGACGGCTAAACTAAATAACAGAAACATTACAACAACAATGAAATTTCTTTAAAAAAAAAAAAACAGCAAATACACAAACATTTTAAAAACCTCGAAACAAAACAATCCAAATTGTCGTTTTCTTTTAGTCTTATAATTTCCTCTGTTTTTGGAACCCTTGCAGTGGATACCAAGTCTGCTCCTAACTATAGGAAGACAGTTCTAAGATGTTGCTGAAACTGTTCACAGTGATTCCTCGTTGTGAAAGACTGGGCTTTGAAATTTTTATAATATTCTGTTCACTATACCATAGAATCTGCAAGGGTTTCAAAACTGTGGCAACCCGAAGTAAGCTCTTCTTTTATTGTTTTTTGAACATTTTACAATTGGCTATGAATTTTGCATTTTACAGAACACAACCACCAACAAAAGATTCGGCTTGAACATTTTTCTTAATTCCGTCGTTATTCGCCTGCTGCAAAAACACATTTATCTTAGAAGGCCGATGAGCTCCGAAAGTCAAGTAATTAAATTTAACTGGAAACGCCATTTGGACTATATATGGACTCGTGACAAGAGGACTTCAGCCTACAGCCTGCATTGTATCTGTATCTATCTGAATTTATCAAGTTATACAAGTAATATAATACATCAAATGTATCGACCTAAACAGCCACCTATAAAATATTAAATGATTTCATCATAAATTATGACAAGTCCTTGCTGCAAATAAACGAAACGAAACCATATTTTTAATGTCAATATACATAGTTGATAAACAAATAACTAAATAAAGTATGTACCTATCAAATTCCAGGCAAGTTGTTGGCCAATCCTCGTACGTAGTATGCACTTGAAAATATTAAAAAAAAGAGAAAATACTCAACACACGATTCTTGGCTGTTTTTTCAGATTGGCTTTGCATAAATTTGATGTATTTTTCGATTGTTGTACATAGGAAAATGTCTAAAAATAATCGATATATTATGTATGAAATATATACGTATATAGATATACCATGAACTTATTACCAGTTATTGATGTTGTACTTAGTTTTTAGACAATTGTCAGAACTTCTTAATGTCAACATCCTGATGGTTAAACAAATTGGAATGAAAAGCAATTGTAGGCCTTGAATAAACGAAAAGCAAAATCATATGAATAGACATACATAGAATCTGTTTTGAGTTTGACTTATGAACTCTTCCGACAGAGTTGTTTTTGAAATCTCTTTAAGTACAACTAAAGCGGAAAAATATACAAATTAATTATATATACATACATATAAGCAAAATACGATTTAAATTAATTGAAATCGATGAACAATACTTCAGCTTATTTTATATCTTCTTTATTTATCTTCAAAATTTAGTTGTATATATTATTATTATCGGGGGTGCCACAGAAATCGCTTTCGCTTGACTTTCACTTAAATTTTATACAAATTTAAGTAAAATTCATGTGGAAGCGATTTCTGTGGCACCAAAATATATATTCTTTGTGTTTTTTATTTATTTAATTCACTCATTTTATTTATTGGGCGACACCTGAAAGTATGCAATATCTTTTGTCTACGCTTGGCTTTATAATTTATTGAGCAGCAACTGAAAGTATGCAAAATATTTTTCAGCGCTTTACTATTAAGATTAATTTAAATATAATTTAAGTTACAATAGGTCACATCTTTGCATTACACCCACACTTACGATGCACACACACAAACATTCACAATCGTCGACAATTTCTGGGTTTTCGCAACATGTTGTGGACTGCAAAATTGTTTGAATTTTCTTCAGAGACAAGAATTACGGCACCGAATTTTATGAAGCAAATAGAAACAGAGCGCAAAAAAAATCAGTGAATAAGCTTTAATCCGTTAAAGATAAAACATATACCGGGCTTAAGATGACAAACACACTAAAGCTTTACAATAGCAACTCAACATCAGTTTTCTTGAGACAGCACAACACACACAAATACACGCACACGTTCACATAATGTAATCAAAATTTTGGACAAAAAGAAAGTGTTCCAAAAAAGAAAAACTTATGAACTTATGTAAACTGTACTTCTAAGAGCTGTAATCGACAAGTCTAACGATAAACAAACAGAACTGTTTCAAATTTCACTTTCGTCTGAGTTTAACACATATGTACTGAGCATTTGGCTTTAAAATCTTCTGTTTTTATCGAAAGTGTAATTTGACTGAGGTCTGACAATGTTTTCTTTTGTAACTAATAATGAATTTCCAAAACAAAAAAACTATTTATACCACAATGTAACAGCAGGTAAAACGAAAATTAAAACATAAAGTAAATAGATCTTTCCAGCATATAAAGTATTAAGGTGCATACCTAAAAATCAGTTAACTGAATTCAAAATCAAATGCGATACCAATTCCATTAACAAAATAAAGAAATCAGAAAATTATGATAAAAAACTAATTGAAACACAATTTTAATAAAAATTCCAAACTACTTAACAACAATGAAAACCAATAAAGACAAAACAGAATATACAAATAAAGAGAAAAACTGACTTATTTAATTTTAAATGGGCAGGTGCAAATTACTCCGATGCATGTATGTATGACATTGTAGAGCGCCATCTACAGCTGAAAGCTAAATGTCAAAGCTTTACAAAAGCTGAACTGAAAGCTTTATTTACAATTTGTTGACAGTGAACTCCTTTAAAGCTTTTGTTAATAAAATGTAGCTTTCAAGTGCCAGTTTTCCATTCCAGTCTATCTGTTGACTGTCTGGCAACCCTACATAACCTTCTCAATTTGTGAATGAAAAAAGCTCACAACGTACTCCAGCATATAAGCGAACGAAAGCAAAAGCTAACTCGATGCAGCAATGCACAAAATAGAAGGCAACGCTGATGAGTAGAGAGTGAAGAGGGGGAAGAGGTGAGGGTGTATCGGCATCTCTTTTTGTTTTGCTTTGATTCGTTCGGCATTTGTCGTGCATTTGCACGACGAGACGAGAAGCTGCCTTCGTCTGCTGCTGCTGCTGCTGCTGCCGTTGGCGCCTTTGCTCAGTTGCTGCCAGGATATCGACAGAGAAAGTTTTGCTGCGCGTTTGAATTGTTGTTATTTTTAGTTGTCGTTGTCGTTGCCGTCGTTGTTGTTGTTACTTTTGTTACTTTTGTAGTTATTATTGATATTGTTGCTGTTGCTATTGCTAAAACTAAAAAAATGAAACTGAAGCTGAAGATGAAGTGATGCGAAGAGAGAGGAAAAGTGAATTGCCGTTGAAGTAAGAAAAACTCGTGTCTCGTGTCCTTGTCGCGCCTCTGTTTTGGCCACGTTCAGGGCCAGTGGAATTGCAGTGAGTCCCAAAACGGAGGCAGCTTCACGAAATTCAATTGCCACATGCAACATCAACCCAGCGCTGGACTGACAACGTGCAATTGCAGCATGCAATCGTCTTTGGCTTAGGACAACGGCGACGATGGCATTGTAAGCGTTTTGGAAAGCATACGATAGACGTGTGTGTGTGAGTGTGTGTAAGTGTGTGTGTGTGGCATGGCAAGTGAACGTGTGGCCGGTGGCGGTGGTGGGGGGCGGCATGCACGCGTCAGTCCAACGCCGGGACGTGGCAGCAAAATTGCGTATACGCCATGTCCGCGCTCCGAGCCGCCACAGGATCTGGATCTGGCCTTAACAACAACAACAACGGCACGCAACTGTCTGGCCATTCCCATGTCCACATTGCAGACCGCCAATGGACCGCCCAGCAGCAAGGCATCAGGTGAGCATTGCAGCTAATTAGCTTTAAGCTAAGCGGTAAGCCAAGGGATGAAGGGTGCTAGGAAGGGTGAAGAAGTCACACATATTTTTGGCATGCAATTGTTGGTTGTGTTCAAGCCAAAAAAAAGGGCCGCCGTGTGCATTTGTGCCTGGCAATCAATTGAGATTCCCAATCTGATATTGTTTTATATCTGTTTGTATTTATTTTTATTTTTTATTTACCTTGACATGTTTCGTCTGTGTTTTGTTTGATGATTTTCGCTCTTGCCTCTTGTTTTGTTTGCGTCTTCCGTTTCTCTTTAAAAGTGGCAATTTACATGGCTAGATTCGCAGCTGGCGCTGCCAACACGTGACTTTGATTGCCATTTCATTGTCAATGCGACGATACCAATTGCAAATCAATTTCTGGGCAGTCTCTTGAGAAGTCAGAGAGACGGAAAGAGAGAGAGAGAGAGGGAGAGAGAAAACTGAAAGACACTTATTTAGCACTCTTTTGCATCTCATTATGCACAGAATTAAAAGTCCAAGTCTTGTTCTAATCGATGATCTATACATGATCTAAATATTTCCAGCATTGCAATCTTTGAAATTTGTAATACTTGAATTACTTTTAAGTGCTTAAGGGGATCAGGTGTAAACAAGAGAAACACAAAAAAAGCTGTCAAAATTTGAACTATTTATTTTTTTCATAATCTACTAACGCTACAGTATTGTTACTTTTAAATTATTGAAATTATTTTAAATTCGAATTATATTTTATATTCGAATTATATTTGTTGAAATTTTACTTACTTAAGCACACAAATTAAATGTTCCAGTATTTTTTGAGAAAAGCAAATGTCATCGTACAGCTTTCTTTAAAAGAAGGTTTAAATGTTTTTGAATCTGAATATATATTTCCAGATTGAGTGATAGAGTGACTATAATCTGTTCTTATATATTTTAACAGCTTAACAACAAAATACAAACAGGCTAACTTAAGCTGTATTTATAATTTATCCATAAATGTGCTTTATTCATTGTTGCACTTATAGCAGCATTTTAAAGTAATTTACTGTCATTCCTCTTCCGTTAAACGTTAAGAATGTGCCGTGAATGCAAACATGCTCATCACTTATAATTAGCCAAGTTTTGTTGCCGTCAACGAGGCTGTGTATCCTGGCTGCTTAAAGCCGCTGACAGCATTGCAACATCATTTAAAATTTATGGTCTCAGCAGCAACAAAGGCAACAAAGAAAGCGGCACAGTTGCAAGACAGACTGACGGACAGACTGCTTCTCTCCCAGTCACATCCATAATTTTATGCTGCAAGTGACCCACAAAAAAAGAAAGCCACTTACTTGTTAGACTGGGCCAAGTATCCATCTAGCAGCTATTTTTTGACCCACTGATCGATGATGCAAATCGCAGACGACCCACAAAACGTATGCAGGCCGATTTAGCCAGCTGGTTAATTAATATTTATGCACCGCAGGCAGCCAAACAGTGTCGACAACAACAACAGCAAGAAAAGTCAATAAAGTGGGCGGTGGCACGCCTATTTGAGCTGAGCTGAGCTGAACTGAGCTCCAGCTGCCAACGTGCAACGTGCAACGCGGCGTATAATTTATACAGCGTTTGATGCTGTTGCATATGCATGAAAGAAGGCAAAAAATTGCGTATACGCCGCATAGCTAACAAATAAAAATGCTACAATCAAGCTGCTTCTGTATGAGTATGCATATCCCGCTTTTAGCTTCGCTGATTGCAGTTTTGAGCCAGTACGTAAGCCTATCTACCCTTAACTTATACATATATGTATGTATGTATGTGGTCAGCCCAAGATTCCAATAGTGATTTTTAAACTGTCACTTTTGCTCCTAATTAAAAGTGTTTAGGGTTATCAAAAGACATTAAGTTCAAACTCTAATAAAGTTAGGTTATGCTATGCTATGTTAACAATCAGTTAAACAGCTGTTAACTTAAAGTTGAGAAATCACTGCCATTCAAATTAACAGTTTTGGTTGATTCACTATTGTGAAAAAACATTCCATTAGTATTAATACCATAAGCTCAAAATTAGCTTAATTTAATATTCAGAACTAATAGATTCAGCTCAGGCTTTAAGGATGCATTGATCTATTTAGTTCTGTAGCACTCTTTAAAGATAAGTTAAGAAAGCACTGATCTTACCCTTCAATGTAAAGTCTAGAATACACTGTTAGCTGATTTATAGCTGTTAAGAGTTAAGCTGATGAAAGAACCACAAAATGTCCAAGTTACTGTTATTGAGAAAACTATAAGTTAAATTGCTTAAAAATAAAACATATACCACATGTATTTATATTTACGGGCAGATCGTTAACCTCTCAGCGTTAACAGTCGGCTGTTAACTCAATTGCCTTTAGCAGAGCTGTGTTAATTGCTTAACAGAGAGTATTAATATGGCCGCTGACCCAACAAAACAAGACTCACAACAGCAGCAACAGTCGAAAAATGTGCTTTGTGTCATTTTATTTTGATTGCGTTACCGTATTTGTTTCTGTCATTGTTTTGTGTATCTCTAACCATTGCTGGCTGAATGCCAAATGTGTAAATTATTGTGCGGGTTCTTTAGCGCTGCTGTCTGCTGTCTGCCGTGTTGCCTTATTGCCGTATTGCCGTGTTGCCAAGTTGCCAAGTTGCCGGGCAACATTGATAAGTAGCCTGGCAACATGGCAGCTCGCTTCATTTATCACAATTTATGGCCGCGTCGACATGGCAATTGAATCTGCAGGTGATTTTTTTTTCTTTCTTTATATTCTTTTTTTTTGCAACTTGCTGCATCGGTTGATAATTTGGTTGGACACGATGGACTTGACCTTGGACCTTTGGCAACTTGCATTGATGCGCTGCCAAGAGGATTGTCAAAGTCAGGACCCAAATGGAGTTGTCAGATTATAGGCAGCTGTGTTTAATGCCAAGGCTAAGCACAGCTCGACTCAATTGGTTACTGCGTCACGTCAGTTGCCTGCCACATTTGCTTTAAACTAATCTCAGCATCTTTAGCTCCGTTATGTCATGTTTGTGGCCTCCTACTGGCCTCCTACTTAATTCTGGCTTTTACATGCTCCTTGAGTAAATCAGATAAATCAGTTTAGGTCTTTGATCTGTCAACTGAATAGATAAATCCACTTTACGGCAGTTTATAAAAACAGATTTGTTTACATCATACAATGAGCTGAGTACTCTTTTGTCATTGGCCTTATCAAATCAGCTAGGGATCTTATAAATCTTATTACATTTATGATTGTCAGTTGTCTGTTTTTAACATAAATATGTTAGTAGATTAATGCTAACTTAACAGATTGCTAAGTTAACAGAATAGGATTTCTCTATTGCATTTCAGGCATGAATTAAATGAATGAAGCGGCATAAATATGTTAATAAATGTATGCTAAGTTACAGAATGCTAAGTTATCAGTTCTCTGCTTTTAACATAAATCTTAAATTAAATTTAACAGAATGAAGAGCCAATCGCTCTCTAACTAGATAAGGGCTGAGTGAGTCATCAAAAAGTACGTGTCAATCTTCAGTTATATTCGTAGTACAAGTAAATACCGTTATACATTAAACATTTTCTTTAGCTACTTAATAATTTATCAAGCAATTTAAAATACAGCAGGTAATACTTAAAAAAATCACCAGATGTTAGGCCTCATTCTGTGGCGCTCTGATTTATTAATGTTAAAAACGCAAATGCTGAAAATATGCTGCAATTTTTATTGCATCCCAAAAGTCTAACAATAAAAATGTTTAATGCATGCGCGAAGCTTTCCACTAATGTCATTGTTTACCGTACAGTGTACACTAGTATGTGGCATCCAGTTTCACGCCCAGCCAGTAACAATGCTGGTCGTAAAACCCTTTCGGGTAGATCGCCATTTATGTTCCGTATACACATACGCGAAATTTATGGGCTTGCACTTGCCGACTGCCACTTGCCACGCCCACTACGCTGCGACAGCCTTTTTATGTTGGCTGCGCTGCTTATCCGCAGTCCGCGGCATTATTTTTTACTACCCTCCACACAGTGGGTGGGCTAAAGAAAATGAAGAAATGCGCAAATAAAATGAATGCCAAAGACGTTGTTGCCACTTTGGCCCCTTCAGGCCCCCTTTTCAAAGTCACGTAGTGTGGCAAGTCCGAGTTGGAGCCTTTCAAATGCGAAGGCGCCCGAGCGGCCGTAGGAATTGCAAGTTTCCAGTTGCCTTATTAATAATGTATTATTAATTAGATGCCTCTTTTACATATTCCCAACAACAAATTGCATGCCACGGTTGCAGTTGCACAGTTATTCCAAGTGAAAAATAAAAAACAGCTATAAGAAGTAACATTTTGGATACACTCAGCACGCCGAAGATTTGATACTCTTGCTGTCCGTTTTAATACGTGAGAGATTTCACCAATTTTCCCAATGATATCTTTATAAAATAGCTATAATTCTAGGCGTTGCAGATTTTTCTGCACAAAATTGGAATACTCTCGGTAAGGGTATAACAAGCTGTCAGTTAAATACTTGATATAGTCACGCACCAGTTCAAAAAATACCCACTGTCAAATTAAAATAATAATTTTGATTAGTTTTGGCCTTAAAGTGCGCAGTCATTTTGTTGACCACTGACACTTGGTTGGAGGTCGATACCATGTGACTTGCTGATAAGCGCAATTAGAACATGACTAATTATAGAATAGACAACAGATCAGACTAACTGTCTGGCCAATTATGAGTTAACATATTGGGAATCTTCTTAACATTGCTTGAATATTCACTAATTAATTGTACGTAAATTCTGCGATATTGACTTTTGTGATCAATTTACGATTTAAAACTAGAATTGCTAACATTTATGTTTATTAACATACTATATCAAAGTCATATTAACATACGCTATAGTATTTTAACATACTAAATCAAAGTCATATTAACATACGATATCACTTTGTGCTATTTTTGATCTCTGTCAACAAACGACAACAATACGATATGCACAAACGATTAGAATTTACGATATTTGGTTTAGGAATACGATACAGATAATACTATTTAATGTTACAATTTTGACATTCGATATGTAAATACGATCAATATTTAATTACAATATACGATATGATTATGCGACAACATTTAGAATTCAAAACCTTTGACAAATATTTTAAAATTAAATTTGTATAGCACTTTTAAATAATTTTCCAACGGAAATTGATTGCTTAGTTAGTTAGCCAAATCCGCAGTGAAATCATTTGCAGATTTTACTAGCTAACGGCAAATCGTTGGCCATAATTACCAACAATTTCCCCAATAGCCACAATTATATGGTCGACTGCAAACTACTTTTGCCCATAAATATAAAAACCAAAACTGGCATTATAATCTTAAACGAAACTAAATAATAATAACAAAAAAATCAAGAGTAGGCGACTTGTGGATACCCTGTGAGTAAAACTTCTTCACAGAAATTTCCTCAAAAATAAAGTTGTAAATAGACATAATAATATATTCAAAATATACAGTCCAATGATTTCCAGAATTTTTTCCAGTTGAAATCGAATCGTTAACTTATTAATTAGATTACTAATGCAATGTTAAAGGTGCTTTATATTGAATTCAGAATTTGACAATAATTGTGGAGATTACAAATAAAATTTTTTATTTATTACCTATAATAAGATCATTTACAAGTCACATTGATAGTTAGAGTGCTAGTCAAACTTTTAATGAATTCTCCTTCTTTTGCGTTTATCTACCTGCTAACGCAATCATATGTGTACAGGGTATAGCGATATATGTCATTTATTTAAATATAGTAAATAAAAAAAATAAACTGTCATTGGCAGCTCCTAAAAATGTGCATTAATTTATGACATTTGCATTTTGCATTTGATGAAAGCGCCCAAGTTTTATAACAACGAATATAAGTATACTCAAATTCTATGGATGTGTGAATTGGGAACTGAGGACTGAGGAATGAATTATTTGGCTGATTTATCACCATTAAAGTTTACAATGAACGCCTTTTTCGCAGAGCCAAACCGAATGAATAATGACAGCAAAAATTAGCTGGGGATTTTTTATGTTTATGTGAAATTTGTGATTCCATTTTGTCCATGGGCTCGTTTCTTATTTCTTGCTTTATTTTGTCATGTTGTGAGTAATTGAAAAGCTGTCGGAAAAAATACCCAATGTCAAAATTGATTGACATGGAGGAGGAGTCGAGGTGTCGTGTGGCATCGTCTGGCGCTGCTGCTGCTGCTGCTATCTAACAATCTGGTCTGATTTAAAGCAACAAATTTACGATGGACACGAGGTGGAACTTATCAAACTTAAACACCAGAGTCCAGCACGAAACAAAACCAGACTGGACACACAGTTCTCCCTTAAATGCCTGGCCGTTTAAAACTCGTATCTTCTCTGCTCACAAAATACTAAATAAAAAACAATCTAATAACACAATTGTTTGAATGTATCGTAACATGATGCAGCGCACATTGGAATTAACCAAATTGGATGTCAGCTTTGAGTTTGAGCCAAGTGTGCTTAACTGCGAAAGGACCAATACAGGTCGCAGCAAATTGGCCACATTGATGCACTGGCTCCGTAAGCTGCACGAGAAGCCGCCGGAGCCGCTGCAATGTGACTATATGGGTAAGTTTGTCCCCATTCCCATTTCCATTGTCAATAGGTCAGAGTCCCAATAGAGGCTATAAAAATCAAGCATAAATTGGCTCATATGCGTAGCTAGTTTTGGCAATAGAGGGCGGACTGAGGGGGGCTCCATTGTTTGTCCATTTGCTGAGCTTGACCTTTGGAATAGAGCTGGGGGTTTTTCGACGTTTTGGACATTTATGAAAGCTTATGGCCATTGTGTCAGCAGGCTACAAATTATTTAGATATCAGCACATTTCCGAATATGTGTGTCTGTGTGAATGTGTGTATGTGTGTGTGGTAATTGCATGTGTATGGCAAAGTTATGCAAATATGCAATCAGAAACTGTCAGCAATCAGTGTCTGTAGCTTCGACAATAACCATAATCTTTAGGATTTCGGCAGTTTGCCAGCTCTGCCAGATTCTAACACAACAAATAACAATAACAATTAGAAAATAAATATTTATAATTTCAATGTATGGCAGCTATAAAGATGTCTACTTTACTTTACTTTGGATCCCAGAGAATGATAGTTAAAATGTAGGCTATTGGCGGTTTATTTGCATAAAGGGTATCTTCTAGTCATGTATCTTTTGTCTTTGACTGTTGTGGGTTCACTCATTTGATCATAATTTTGTGCAAATATGCTTTTTCATATGTATACACATACACGGGTGCCACAAAAATCGCCTTCGCTTAAGGGAAATTTAAGCGAAAGAGATTTCTGTGCCATACCCGATATTTCCTGGGTTTTCAAGAAAAATTCTAGTCAACCTCTGTCTTCTAATTTAGAAGTTTGTTAGAAATAAAGCTTACTTGCTATTTATTAATTAATTTATTAATTGTTGGACTTTAGAACTGCGTTTCCCTGCAAATACATCTCCAAAGCAATCTCTACTTCTTTTTAATTTATTTTTTAAACCGTCATGGTGTAAGCTTCAATTTAAATGTGGCCAGAATCGGTGGCAAGGAGATGAAAAAAGAGAACTAAAGGGAACTGTGTGGAAATACATGTATAAATTTGTAGTTTTCCGGCCGCACGTTTTCATTGCGTACTCTCGTTTTACTTTTCACCCATTTCTTTTTCGTATTTACGCGTAATTTGCACAACATTTTTCAATTTTATGACGGAAATGAATGACGTTGTAATTTATGTGTTGTGTGTGGGTGGGAGAAGGAGAGGGAGAACAGTAATAAACTGGCCAAAAGCAGCTGCAGAGCAGAAACCGAAAGCTGACACAAAAGATTTACTTGCATTTTCGACAGTTGCGCTTTTCACTCCCCTTTTTTCATCTTTCCTTCCTCTTTAGGTCGATAAATTGCATATTTTCACACATTTTTTGTTATCAAATTGAAAAGTTTGAAATGACTGAAACAATGTGTGAAATAGCAGTTGGAGTGTGTTATTTTGAGTTTGAGTGATAGCGATAAGCCCTGGATGACGTAGGGAGTGCCCCTATTTGATAGCACAGGCCATAGAACTAAGCGTACGGAACTAAAGTTGGTTACATCTGCTTGGTTGACCCAACCAGCCAATTGTATCGTATATCAATCAATGGAGCTTAAGAGTTAATACAACTTTTTGACGAGTTCTTTCAGCCAAATGACAGTTTGACAGTGGCGTAGCTCAAGGGGAACTCGATGACTGTACTTACCGACTTAATGAGCTATTACAAACGCTTAACTATAGCTCAAGGCAAGTCAATACAACGAACAACAAGTTTTCCAATAAAAATAAACTCAACTCACTTTATCAAGTCGCTGTGGTAAGTTGGACATTGTGTGCCAAGCACCAACTAAAAGTTATTACACCCCTTAGACGAACAATTTATGCAGACGTTAAGCAGCTCATAATGGCTAACAGTATGAGTACGAGTATAAGCCAAGTTAAGTTTGCACACTGCATCGCGACACTTTTGCCGCTCACAGCCAAAGCCATGAAAACTAATTCATTTTAAATTTATGAAGCAACGAATTTCATTTAGATCATTACGTGCATTATCCTCATTGCTGGCCTCGCGTTAACAGGCCAAACAATCCAAGCAATCCAGCCAACAGTTAACAGGCAGCAGGCACTTTTCTAAGTTGTTTATGGCTAGAATTCATTTGGCCTGGTTGCTTGGTTACCGCCAAGTACTTAAATCACTCTGCATTCAATGGTGTATCATGAGTTTCTTATTTAAATAAAACAAATAAAATATTTGATAGGCTTAATTGAATTCATTTTTTTAATTGGCCAATTATAATATTTTCCACAGCATTGCAGATTAAATAAATTTATTCAATTTGAACTTTATGCTTTAGACCAGTGGTCGGCACCAACACAGTCATATGTTTGCATTGCGTTAGTGTGCATTTTTGTTCGCCTAACAGCGGAATAACAGCGCAATCGTAGCAGTGTGTCGTACGTGAGCGTACGTGAGCGGTAGCGCAGTCGCCACGCAAGTTTCCTATGCCTACGGGATAGGGCCGTGCCGAGCCCTGCTTTAGACTTAAGCTAGAATTTAAAATAAATATGTGAATTATTTAATTTATAAGGAATTCGACATGTCTAGACCTCAAGGCAGCTAAATACTCAAATTCTACCAACTAGAAAGTTCACTTACTACAGAAACACACATATTTTTCAAAGGTTTATAGCTCTGTTATTTTTTTAAACTAATTTAAGAAATTAAATAAATTATAAACATAATCTTGAGATCAAATTAAGCATGATATCTTTAAGTTGAGTTCAGTCTGAGCATGGGAGCTAGATTAACTCAAATCATTTCACTGGTTATCTATAAGTCGTACATTTAATCGTTTCTCCTTAATTTTACACTGTATAAATAAAAGATTCCAAAAAGCCATACATATTCGATTCCATAAAACATATTTAAAAAACCAAATTTGTTGTGTAGTTTGCTTTCTATTAATTAATTATGTTATGTAAACATTTTCTGATATCTGCAAAAATGAGTTATGGCCTTTTTAGAGCTGCATGCAGGGTATCTCATGGTCTAGCAGTACCCAGAGCAGCCTTTGCGCTTGGTATTCTTAAATTTATTGCAATTGCTCCATAGAGTGAGAAGGTCTCAGTGGTTGTTTACAGTTGTCTACTGACTGTCTTCACTTATTGCCACGTTGGACAATAGCACGTGGCACGTAGCGTGTTGCGTGTTGCAAGTTGCAACTGTGGCGAATACATATAAATAAAATGCAGTTGGCTTTTCTCAGGATATATAGATTCAGCTTGTAGCCCGAGCTGAGCTTCGTTTGATGCATGACACCACTGCAGTTTAACAGAGATGGACAATGTGGGAATGCAAGTGCTGCAGTAGGATTAGGAGTTGTTCCACTGTTGGCTCAAGTGCAGCTTAGACACATGTAAATCACTTGCTCTCTCACGGGACAGATAGTTAGAATGCAAAGCTGCATTTAAATGCTTCAAACTACACGACACATGACACATGCCACAAGCCCAATGACACATGCCACATGCCTGACCATCGCAGGCAAAAACAAAAATTTTATAAAAACAAAAACAAGATGAGATGTTTTTGTAAAAATTTTGTAAAATAAAGAAAATAAATAAAAGTTTAAATTAAAATTGAAATTCATGAAATTCGATATAGAAAAGACAAACTGGTTAAGCTCTGTTTTTAAATTTCCCACTTTGATTATAGCTTTAATTAATCTTAATGCTTTAATTAGCACTCATTAATTTTCTGCAGACAATCAACATTTGTTATTGTCATCATAATTTTGTTGAGTTGTTCGTTGCTTTCCTCGCGGCACGTGACAAAATCAACTATGAAAATGGCAAACTAGGTTCAGCGGTTTTATGGCTGCAAATTAGTCAGAAACCGCAAACAAAACAAGCAAAAAACAACAAAAAAAAAAGTTGGTAAAAAAAACAGATTAAAAGCAGCAGCAAAAGGCGAATGACTTTAGCGCCAGTTCCGAATTTCCTGAACTGCTGCCAGTCAGCAGTCAGGCCGCTTGTCAGGGCTCAGTCCGAGGTCGGGAGCCACGGGAATTGTCAGTTGGCAGGCAGCATAATCAATAAAACGCTAGGAAAAGCACGCAGTAATACACAGGATAAAAACGGAAAGTAAAAAAACCAACAACAAAATACCTACACAAGATACAAAAACAAAATATTGCTGGCTGGAATACCCATAAATGTTAGTTTTTCAAAAAGGGTATAACCTGTTTGACAGCGCATTTCATATTACTGCTGCTGTTTTGTTAATGTTACAGAATCTGTTAATGTTGCCGCTATTCTAAAGGTTACAATTAAAGTAGCTGTTACTGCTGCATTTTCTGCAACTGTTAACATTACAGTTTATGTGACTGTTACGGCTACAATTTTAATGTTACTAATCATATATTTTCTACTCTGTTAATGTTATAGTATATGTTATTATTGCCGCTATTTTCTGTAACTGTTAACATTACAGTTTCTGTGACTGTTTCTGTTACTGCTACACAGTTTATTGTTTATTGTTACTAACGATATAACTTTAAAAATAAATTGTTCCTATATTCCAAGAAAGTATTTAAAATTCCCTAATATTTACATCCACATAGGGTATTTCAGAGTCTGGCATTGTATTGGAGTATGGTATACATATTAAATTGTTTGTGTTTTTGTTACGTTTTGTGCTTTTGGTTTTTTTTTTATTTTGTGGGTGTCCTACGCTTTATACGCTTGTATACATACGAAGTGATAGCTGTAGTACTCGTATAACATTTCATTTCATTTCATTTGACGTTAATTTGCTGCGATGTGCGGAACTTTGAAGCGGCGAACGAAAAATCTATAAAATTGTATAATAAATATTTAATAACTCACAATATCAGCGACGACAAAATGTTGAAATGTTGAAAGAAACCGCAAAATGTGTGAACGCGAACGGCCCACACGGCGTATGCGCAACAAGTGACGAAAGCTTTTTATTTTCTCACATTTTTCACTTTTCATTTTTCATTTTAGCTAAGTGCAAGTTTTGAATTCTGATGCCGTCATATTTGAGTTGAGTTAATGAAAAGCATAGTACAACTGAGAGAGATTCGGCAACGAAAACGCTGCGAAAAGCTTACCAAGTGTCAGTTGAATTCTTAACGCAACATTGTTAAAACGTATTCGTCTCGTATTCGTAGTCGTATTCGCATTCGTATTCGCATTTATTCATATTCATTAGTCGAGTTGTAAGCTAAATTCAAATTAAATGAACAAATGTCTTTATCCATGTGACAAATAGTGTATGAGAAAGTGTGTGTGTGTGTGTGTATTCAACGAAGGCGTGTGAAATTGCGTGTTGTGTTGGACTACTTGACGTGTGTGAATTATTTATTAGGTGTTCGATTATTCCTAATCATTTATAAGAGAAATTGAATAATTCACCCATTCCTGTGCGATCCGATCCCACCGTAATTAGCTATACAATTCTATTGATTTTGGTGCCAAAAAAACTATGCGAACCTGTCGCTAATTGCTCGGCAAACAAAGAACCACATAAATATTACGTAGCCGACCCGTCTGACTGTGAATTTCGCATTAAGGTCGCGCAAACGCTGCTCTTGTTTTGCCCTGCAGCAGGATAGGCAAAAAAAACCAACAACAAAATATAATTTGCCCTATATGGAAACTTTTTTTATTTAGACAAAGCATGCCACATCTATATGTGATTTAAGTGTTATTATATTAAGTATACGACCGGTAGAAGCGGAAAATGTGCGAAATTATATATTGAAATAAGAAAGTGAGATACATAAAAAAATACATTAAAAAGTGTAAATAAAAGTGTAACATATTAAAATATAAAAAATTAATATTATAAATAGAATCAAATAAAAACAATATAAAATAATAATAAAATTGAATTCAATGAGTATAAAATTTAATAACAAACAGACGACAAATATTTGATGTTTTGAAACTGTCTGCACTAAATCGCAAACAATTTACATTTCAGCTATTAATTGGCTTAACGCAAGAGCTAAGCATATGTATCTATATGTATGTACATACGAGTATCTGCTATAATTAATAAATATTTGGTTAATCAAATGCACAAAAGAATTACACAAAATGCTTAGCGGCAACACATGCATAACAAATATCATTTTGTCAATTCAACAAATTTAATACTAACATGCCGAATCATTCAACAACTAACTGGCACACACTAGCACATATGTACACACACATACACACCCATACACCGCACGCACACTTTGGATATCTGTTGGTAGTTGGCAGCACACGCCCACAAGGTCAAGGGCCGTCTGCCTCTAGCCTGCCTAGGTCATGTATATGAGCACAACTTGAATGCAGCCCTCACGAATATTCAAATTGACTTTTAATGCTTTCGTTTTGATATTGTTTCAACTCGATACCCTGTAAACGTGACTAAATGAGCAGTAGTAGACACTTGTAACAGAAAGCCGTAAAAATGACTGATTTTAAGTAAATCTAAAACTGATTTACTTACAGAATTTTAGGTATACATTCCATATATTATGTAGTTGAGCTAACAGAATATATCTCAAATTAATGGAAGGAATGTAATCTACAAATTCGAGGGCATCTGCTAGTCGACTATCGCTCTACCTTCTGAGTTCGCCTGTCTAAAAACCGTGCTACAAATTTAAGATATATATACACATTTATATATATATATATATATATATATTCTCTTATACCTACATCATTTTGCTATTTATTTTTAGCACTGGCACGAAATGAATTTGGGCATTGAGCGAAATTTAATTTTTATGGTTATTATCTCTTACTCTTGTGGCTTTTCTATTTGGCTGCTCGATTGTTTCATTGTTGTTTGTTTTGATTGTTTTAAGTGTGTGTGTGTGAGTAAGTTAACGATAAGCATCATTGCTGTAACGTGTGTCATTAAAACAATTAATTATAGCCAATGTCCAACGATGTCCAATTTCGACAGGCTCTTGAGAATGGAATGCTGTAAAAACTTTATGATCCATGGGGCTGTGTTATTTCTCACTATCTATCTTTAACACTCTGTATCTATTGATGTGTGCTTAGATTAAGTGTGTGCTGACAGATAGCATTTTGATGCTCGTTCTCTAAGTGCAATGTGATAATATTACGCATACGCCATGAATGCTGCTCATACGCAGCTTATAGCACACAAGAACTTAGCAATATCGAGCACAATTTTAATCAGAAAACTTATTAAAATCTGATGGAGTTATTAGCCATTAAGGCTTGGCAATAATTCTTAATTGGCAGCTGCTTAAAGAAAAATTTATAATGAATTTATTGCAATGTTTTGTTTATTATTTTATTATTTTTAATTTATTGATATTTGGTACTGGCAGGGAAATTTCTTGCTGGAGTATACTTTACATGTAGATGTTATTCATTTATTATGAATTGCTAATTATTTTAAATATCTCTCAATTTCTGACTAAAACTATATATTTATGCCAAAATGTTCTGCATTTCTAAGTTTAATACACCATTTTATGCCTTGAAATTTGATTATATGATTTTTGTGTTGTTTTTTCTTTTATTTATAAACTTTTGGTTCAAAGTTCCCTATTAATGAACTTCCGTTAGTAAATTTAATTTGGATCTTAAGCGTTTTCCGATTTCTTAAATCGATACTTCTTGATGGTTCCGTACTTCGTTTTCGTAATGTCCAACAGATGTTGTAAATTACTTTAGAACTTTTCAATTTGCTGGCTGAGCCTTTTTTAGGATGTGATTGCGATGCTACTGTCGGAATTTATCGCACAATGGCAATCAATAAGCGGCAGAAAAACTAATTGAGCCGTGTCTTGAACTAATTAAACACACACAAACACACACAGACTCAAGTACACACACACACACTTATACAAATCTCCTCAGTCACACACACAGAAACACATACAAAGAACCCTTTGGACTGCAAATAATTGCTGGCTCTTTACAATTTGATTTTTTCGTGTTGGTCGCTTGCGTGTCCAAGCAAAAATGAACAAAAACTCGAATTGATCGACTATAACTATGCTCTACATATTACTGAATATTACTCTACTCTTAGTTTAATTGATAGAATTAAAAGAATTGTTCAAAGTATAAAATAAATTTTTAAAGTTCACCTTTTAAATAGAAGTTAAAGAGTTTGCAGAGTCTTTAAGTGAAATGTAAATAAAATTGTTGACACTTAACAGCTGTGTACATATGTATATGTGTGTACACACGCAATATACCCCATTGTGATTGTGTTACCAGATATTAAAACGTTAACGTTACATGCTACCAACTTGAGGCTCATGTTTGCGTTTCCGACCTGTGTGTGCGTTGAGTAATTTTGAACTGCTAAGCAGCGGAAATGGGTAATTTCCGCAGCTGCTGCCACAATACAAAAAGAAGAAAAAAATAGAGAACAAAACACACACAAACACATGATATTATTATGGGTTAATAGCTGTTGACTCTTTTATTGACTTTTTGTTAAGTTGCAGCCAAAGATGACGAAAAGTTGCTGCCAGATTGTAAACTGCTTAATATAAATCAAGTCAATTGTGCTACTAAGTAGAATGATTGAATATAGGATACTCTATATGACAACCTTGTGTTCACTAATGATAAGACTGAAGAGAGCTTGATGAATAATGTTAGCCATTTTAAACTCTTTTATCATCTTGAATGTGTTTTAATTAATATGCTGTAAATTTCGCTTGACTTAAAATAAACTTTATTTATGTTTGCGACATTTCCATGGCTATTTCGCTGAATAATTAATTTGTTGCTTCATGCTCTCATTATAAATTATAAAAACAACAAAATTTTTAACCGATTCAGCGCAGTTCTAAAAATAAATCCAAATCATTTGACACAAATTTGCTTGAAACCGGTGAAAAGTTGTTTCGACCTGTTGCAAGAAAGAAATAAAAAGTACAAATACTTGTTGCAAATGCTTTGAAATTGCTTTAAAATGAACCACTTCATTATCATCAGCCAGGATAAATGCAAATAAATTGTCTGGACCCTTGAAAAACAGAAATTTAAATGAATTTAACTCAATAACAAAGTAAATAAAAAAAGGTAAACTGTAAGTTGTTTAAATGAAAGACACACACAAACACATAAACACCCACACACACAGACAGTCTAAAGGATGTGCAAATAAGTAAAGTGTGTCAAGAAGAAGAAGAAGTACAGTATATACAAATACACAACGACCACTCACGTATACCCGTCGTAAGCAATTTGCCCATTGTATTCACCTCACTCACAGTCCAGGCGACGACAACAAATACAAATACAAATACAAATACAAATTAATCAAGTGAGCGGACAACGGCAGCAGCACCACCGCCACCACCACCATAACGAACACCACGAACACCACATCCAGTTCAGCTCAGTTCAGTTCAGCATCACTCAGCCACACAGGACACTCACTACCATCATTGCAAAAACAACAACTACAACTACAACAACAAAATGAATTTAATGTTTCGCAAGAATTTCCGCGAGGGCGCCAGCAAATCGGGCGGCGGTGGCGGCAAACTTCAATCGAAGGCGAACCGCACTAAGCGATCCAGGGACATGGGAATGGTCCAGCAGCCGGAGGAGATACATTATCGTACCCATCTGTTTTTCTCGCCCAACCGACCCGGCTACGATGTGGGCGAAGGTAAATTGTCGACATTCAATTACATTCACATTCTCTGTCTCTCTCTGTCTCTCTATCTCTCTTTCAATTTTTTTGTCTCCGTCTCTGTTGCTCTTTTGTGTTGGCTTCAGCCTCCGCCTCAGTTAAATGCGCTCCATTAACCCATTAACCCAACTCAACGTTACATCCTCCATTTACGTTTTACATTTCATTCATTTGCATCGCATTCAATTCAAGTATTTCTAACAATTTTACGAATCAACTCAAAAGGATCGACAGAAGGACACGCGAGTTGGCAATTGAAATGTAGTCGAGTTGAAACTGAACATGTATCTAAATAAAACATAATGAATAGATAAGAAGTTGCATACGCGGCGCATACGTAATAAATGAGAATAATGTTGAGTATACGTAGCGTGGTCCGAGCAAATGCTATTTGAATTGAATAAAAATATGCTCAGTTTGTCAGTTTGAAGGAAGGAAATATCAAATATGCGAAATTGAAACTAATAATACAATACGATAACTGCAAATATTAAGTACACGTAGCTAACTTTAATTGAGAAAAGTATGAAAACATTTAGTTATCAGTTAATCCATATCATAAACATCTGTCGACTGAATTACATATCCCAATCACTTCTTGTTCATACTTAAATTAGCAGGCTTTATTAGGCACGCATGAAGGAATCGTTGGAAGTGCATAAATAACAGATTTTATAGTTTGACAATATGAAAGTCACAACGTTATTGAAAGTTCACGTGTAAGCTAATCTTAAAACTTCCAGTTGGCTTGGCTTCTAGGGCAACAGACGTATGTATGTATGTAAGTTGTGATTTTTTTTTTGGCAGTGGCAATGGCAATGGTAATGGCCTTGAATGTGCATTATTAAGAGGCAAGAAGAATGGAATTTGTACTAAGTATAAATACTTGTATATGTATAAAAGCTATAGCTAACAGTTAGTTGTAGTAATGCAACGCCTACTAATCCAATAAGGTGATGAATATGTCTAGTTTTGTGTAAATATCTCTCTCTCTATGTATGTGTATTTCCAATGTGCCTAACTGCAACAACAGAAAGCAATGAAAACTGAAACAATAGATTATTTATAATTATAATAGATTCATCTTAGCACTTTCCCTATGATCCCAAAAACACACATTAAAAAAGAATTGAAATTTTCCTGTTTTCGTTTTGTTTTGTTTTGTTTTTGTGTTGTGTGTCCATATAAAATATCGACAGAATCCATTGCAGAACGATGTAGCGCACTATCGGGCATTCCCGGTACCCCGACCACAGCCACGTCCTTTACACTGCCATCCAATCCATATGAGGTGGACTTGCCGCAGCCGCTCGTCGATCGATCCGTCTCGCTAATGCGTTGGAACAGCACCAGCAACAGTAACAGCACAAATAACAGTCTCATTCGACTGCAGCAGCCGCAGTCGCAGTCGCAGTTTGGTCAACAGCAGCAGCAGCAGCAGCAGCAACATCAGCAACAACAACATGCCTACTACTACCAACAACAACAACCACAAACGTGCAGTCCGACGAGCACTTTGCTTACAGCTGCCGCAGCGGCAACGCGGCAAGGTTTGATCTTCAACATTGTTGTCAACTTGTTGTTGTTGCTGCCATACAAATCGAATACACTGCAAGAAAAATACCAAAACCAAAAACTAATGTCATTGCTAAGCTCACAGCCTCGAATGTTGCACTGATCCACTGATCCACTGCACCACCAACCACCAACACTACTCCAACTACTCCAACTGCTGTCCAGTTCCTATAAACTCCCACACACACAAACATACACACACTTATAATATTTGCCCTAACCTCAAATAGTGATCTCTCTTCTTGTTGTTCTACCTGATTTTGTTGTTGTTGGTGCAAGTTCTTTATTATGTTGAACGAATACTGAAAGCTAGACATGTTTCAACTTGCTTAAAAGCTTTTTGCGCATTTGCCAATTGTTTTTTAAAGTGAAAGCTTTCAATGTGCAAGGTTTTCAGTATTTCTAGCAAAGCCAAAGGACGCTCACAATCTAACAAAAGCTCACCAAAGCTCTTAAAACATTTACAAAAAAGTTCACTGTATAGATGTGACCAACTAATCAATTATCAACAGTATTTTAAAAGCGCTCAGCAAAAGCTTTATGTGTTGCAATTAATTGCTCTCACAAAAAAAGCTTTTAAAAGCTCTTGAATCTATAACATTGAGGGCAAAATGCACTAGTATAAATTGTTTAACTAAATGGAATATATTTAACATTGCTATGCCTATTTACTTAACTGTCCTAGATTACAGTTATCAATATAAATAACTAATGAGGCATTATTTTTATTTACAGGTCACTTTGGTGGCGGTGGCACCGTGGGAACAACCCGTGCTGAACCGATATCACTGGCCACCCTGGACCGAGACTGTTTCATTATTCCCGTGCACAGTGTCGATCGATTTCTACCAGCCGGCATACCGGTATGAACAACCCCTATAAATCTATCTATCAGCTGAAGATCTTTAAGCTTAATGATTAACTCTCCCATTTCTCCAGTTACCCGCTTTGAATGCCGAGGGCAAAGCCATGAGCCCTCTGAGTGTTTTGGAAGTCTCCGATCCCAAATTGTGTATACTCGTGCATCTTATGAGTCCCCTGGAAGCCATAGATCCTGTTATGGAGTCGCCGCTTTCGCATCCACTGCTCAAGCAACGTTCCATTGCCGCTGAGCTTTTGACGGAGGTGCAACAGGCCAACACGGCCGTCGGTGGCATGATTCTAGCCAATATGGAGAAAAGTTGTTAGTAGATTATCTTAATCCTTCTCTCTCTCTCTCTCTTAAAGTAATCGATTTGTCTCTTTTACAGCCGAATTTCCATTTATATCGTATTATCTGATTAATACGATGCAAACGGATCCATCGAATTTTTACTCCAGCCTGCGCATCTCATCGCTCTCCAAATTCGAGCCCAAAACTCTCAAGTAAGACAATCAGAATACACACCTGCAATGCTAACATTTCTATTATACCCTGTAATACAAACAAAGTAGTAAAGACGTTGTAAGAGAATTTAAGTTGTTTGTGGCATTTGAGTTCTGGGAAAATTTCAGCTAAGGAAATCCATGCCAATATACAAGTTAAATCTGGATATAAATTATAGCAAACATTTTTTTGTTTTTTTTAAATACTTTTTGTTGTGACTTTTTCAAATAGAAATTTCGAATAATTTTTAACATTGATTATTATTACATCCGTCAAAACTTATATTTGTTAAGCCAGTAATAATATAAAATTCAAATTGGCTGTTAAATTTTCTGTTATTGAAATCTTTTATGAATAAAAGTCTTCTATGAAATTTTAAAGCTAGAAAGTCAAACATAGCTATTAATTTAAAGGAGGTTTTCAAATGACCAGTTAAATATTTTGTAAGTACAGTCGAACTTTCCTAACTAGAATCACCATTATCCAAAGAGAAGGTTCGAGTTATGGAGATATTCAACTTATAGAGTTTTTTTTCTTAAGATTATAAATTTTACTGCCACTCATACTCGAGTTAGAGAGAAATTCGAGTTATAGAAGTTTGAGTTATGGAAGCTCAACTGTACATCTCAGCTCATTGCCGAATATTCAAATTAAATGTAAGCTTGTTTTGTAATAATTACTTCATACTCTACTGGGTATATTCAATTCGATCAGCGCATGTTTCCGACAATTTACGACTTTCTCTCTCTTCTCTCTGCTCGTTCCTCACTTTCAGATACACTGCCGCCCATACACTGGACCTTTATAGTGAGGTGGCTTCCATCTGCCGACCTCCGCTGGTGTTGCCCTCGAATGAAGCCGGCAGCTTTAAGAAATCACAGACGGCAGCCACGGGCTACATTATCAGCGTGTTCAAGGTGAGTGGAGTTGGCATTGTGAAATGGACTTGACCCTTGAACCTCTGTGTGTCCATTACATGAAAAATGCAAAATTTAATTTCAGGTCTTTGAGGGCGACGACGGCGAGCGATTCGAAAAGAATTGGCTCTATTGGACAGGGGCTCGCATGTTGTACAGGCAAGTGCAAGTTGAGATTGGGATTACTATACTACTGTGGGCAAAAAGTATCGGGAATTTTAAATTTAAAAAATTTTGGGATTCCAATTGGAACAAATGTTTGTACTTTTAGGTTGGCACTACTATCACTAACATCTGTGCAAAATTATACGTTAAAATATTCATTAGTGTTTAAGCTACGATTAGTTTTGTACGACGCCAAAAGTGCAATTGGCGATTTTTGGTTGAATCTCCTCAATCGACTCGAAACGGTGTCCTCGGAGTGGTCTTTTGAGCTTAGAAAATAGCCAGAGGTCACACGAAGATAAATCAGGCGAAAAAGGTAGCTGTGGGAAAATTTTGGTCGAGTTTTTGGCAAAATGGTCACGAAGAACAGGGGCAGTATGAGAGGGCGCATTATCGTGTTGCAAGAACCATGAGTTGTCAGCCCATAGTTCTGGCGTCTTTTTACGCATAGCTTCGCGCAAACGACGCAAATCTCTCAAACAATATTCCTTGTTGACAGTTTGGTCGGTCGGAAGGAATTTATAATGAACTACAACACGATAATCCAAATAAACTGTCAACATGACCTTGATTTTTGAGCAAATTTGACGCGATTTTTTCGGTCTCGGCTCACCTTTAGCCGATATTCGCTCGATTGATCGGTAATTTCCATGTCGTAAGCGTAGATCCAAGTCTCATCGCCCGTAATAATGCGTTTTATCTTGTCCTGGTAGTCAGAAAACATTGTTTCACTCACTTCTACGCGGGGCTTTTTTCGATGAAATTGACCGTTTTTTGGCACCAAAAATCGCCAAATGCACATTTGGCGTCGTACCAAACTAATCGTAGCTTAAACACTAATGAATATTTTAACGTATAATTTTGCACAGATGTTAATGATAGTAGTGCCAACCTAAAAGTACAAACATTTGTTCCAATTGGAATCCCAAAATTTTTTAAATTTAAAATTCCCGATACTTTTTGCCCACAGTAGTATATTCTTATTTGTAAATATTTATATTTGTATTTCACTTCAGATATTTACCTCGTGCTGCGGGACTGCGGCGAATTGCGCTGCATAAAAGCACCTCACAGAAGGGGGACAAGATGTATCTGTTGGTTTGCGAGTGTGCGGATCTGTTGAAGGATATATCATTGGCCGCCTTCTTGATACCTGCACTGCGAGCACGTCTCTGCGGCTATACAGGACTCTATCGACCAATTCAGACTTTCTAGAGCCGATCAATAGCTATAAAGTTAAAGATAACGATAACTAAATACATATATTTTTCTATGCTGTAAATAATTGAGATTTAAACTGACAGGATAGAGATGACAAAACGGCAAGGGCAACAATTGCACCTGATAAGTGGAAAGGATTTTTAACAAATTAATAACTGATTTATAGGGCTAAAATCAGACCTTTAATTCTAACAGGCACACACTCGCTGACACACTGACACACAGGCAATATCATTAGCAAGTAGACAATATACTCAAGGTAACTCATATCGTATACACAAACATATGTTAAAATTTTCTATATATGCATATAGACGAAACAAGTAATAGGACCATATCTAGTATGAAATGTTAAAGCAACTTCCATTTTTTAGCCACTACATATAGATTTTCGATTCAAACTATATTATATCCAAGTTACGCTGAATTTTTAAAACTTAATTAATAAAATTGCGCTGAGATGTAGGCTATGAAAATTACAAGTCAATTCTTAATGCACTCCCAAACACACACACACATAAAAAAAAGAAATCACATTTAATGGGTTTCAAACTAATCAAAATGAAGTGCTGCATATAAATGTGAAAATACATTGCCCAAATCTAACATAGATCTGCCAACAAAATGATGATTAATAGTTGTAATAACAAATGAAAAAGCTCTAATTTAAATCTTAGACAGTTCAATATCTTGAAAGCAAGCCAAATACTTTTAAATGCAATTCTATAATTTTACTTAATCATTTTATCAACTTCACTTTCGAATCAAATCCCCAAATATATGTTTAGCATACTTCAAAAAATATCATTGAATCATTTTCATTTAAATTTGTTAATCAGCCCAAAAGTATGCTATGCTTATATTCGAGCATTTGTGTCGAAAGTGAAATTTAAAAAAGGCTTTAAAATAATAATAATAGAATCAAATGCAATAAGTAGCTTAGTTTCTAACCATAAGTAAAGCCCTGTAAATACATAAGTTTGACATCATTTTCAACTTTGTTCGGGATATCTAATTTTGCACAATAAAATGAAAATCAAAAAGTGCTGTGATAATTGACAAAAAGATCTAATGTAATATTTGAAAGATGCGAGTGCATTAAATAGCAGTAAAATTAAAACTTGATAAAAACAGTCATTATTAATTTGTTCTATTTCATTTTTATGTTATTGGGTTTATTTTTTAATATTATATGAAATATATATCTATTTCTCAGCCTTCAATCTTTTCCATTGAGCCTGTTTTTCATTTTAAAATTTGGTGTATTCAATTGTCAAAATTGTTGAAGTAGAAAAAACAACTTTATTGTATAAATTTATTAATCTTAGCATCAATTTTTTTTTTGACACAGATTTCTTTAACATTTAAATTACACAAAAATCAAATTTGTCAGATCTAAAAAATGAAATAATAACCAAGTGCTGGTTTATTTTTAACAATATTCAATTCAATATATCTCTACTTAATTTGGGTACCTAGGTATACATATTATAAAATTTATTTAATTAAGCATTAGTTTTTAAGGTATAATAATATTTATTAAAAGTCGCAGCTACAACGCCTAGCATAAAAGCCAAAAATTTAAAATCTAAATGCAAATATTGCCTAAACAAAAACTGCATTAAAATGTTTTAAAACTTTTTCCTAATGCTTTAAGCGACACAACAATTACAATTTGCTGTTTATTGATAAATTAATAATAAAGCGTAATGCAAATATTTTAAAACTAACTGTGGATACATTGTCCAATACTGCCAGTACTAGTGTTGCCTAACTAACCAAAGATATTGTCTATAAAGTATCCGCCCCGTTGCGCCTTGGAGTCTGTCTCCTTCTTGCGATGCAACAAATAAGCCTGAAGCTGCTGCGGCTGTCGGGGTCCCCAGTCCGCGGTGGGCTGCAGGGCGAGTTTCAGTTTCTGCAAAGGAAATTATTCAACAAGGCCTTTTTCTTTAAAGAAATGCTGCAACTTACGCTGCTGAAACTGTTGCCCGGCTGTTGGCAGATGGTGTAGATGGCCCAGAAGGGCAGCTGGGCTACACCCAAGCCCCAGATGAGCCAGCCAGCCAAATAGGCAGCCTGTGGATAGGGTACATCCTTGTAGGTCAACGGCTCGTAGCTTAAGAGCATGTAGACTAGCACGAGGAACATTAGACCAGGTGCCACAAGGGCCCAGCAGATGCGCCAATAGAAACTCGTCTTCACGTTCAGCATGAACTCAATGTCGCTGCAGAGCCGCTTCACGCCATAGATCCAGCCAACGGCCAGCAGCTCGGCAATGGCCAGAACGAGGGCTATGAAGGTGCAGCCGTAGAAGTCCACCAGGTTGAGCACAAACTGTCCGCCAGGCGTCATATAGACCAGGCCACAAACAAAACCAATCACTGAGGCGCCTATCGCCAGTTTCCAGTGTGGCAACTGGGGATAACGATCCTTGACCACGTTAATGACACTCGAGGCCATGCCAATGTTGCTGCCAATGCCCAGGACAAGCAGCATGAAGAAGAAGAGCGCCGCAAACAGCTGTGGCAAATACTTGAACTTGGCTATCGCCTCCGGATAGGAGATGAAAGCCAAGCCAGCTCCTCCCTTGACTACGGTCGAAATGTCCGTAGTGTTTGTCTCGTGGGCCAAGTTACCCAGGATGCCAAAGATGATGCAACCAGCCAAAATGGAAGTAAACGAATCTATCGAGGTGATGATGATGACATCCCTAAGAAGATGAGATGCGGATAAGTTCAGTAATTATGGAAAGATTCTCAAGAGATCAACTTACTTGTGCACTCGCTTGTGGAAATCATTGAAGGAGGCGTACATGATCAGGGTGCCGAAGCAAATGGCCAGGGAGAAGAACATTTGGGTGATTGCCGCATACCACACATGCGGATTGAGCAGCTGATCCCATTGGGGCTTCACAAAGTAGGCGATTCCCTGCCAGGCACCCGGCAGGGTCACCGCTCTGACCAACAGGATCAGCATGATGACGTAGGGAAACAGGGCCAGAAAGTAGGACGCCTTGCCCGAGCTACGTATGCCCTTGAACAACGTGATGGCAATTATGATCCAGGTGACCAACAGGCACATGACCATCTCCCAGCCGGGTGTTCCAAGACCATCCTCTAGACTAAGCGGTTCACGAAGAACTGTGCGTCTGGAATATTAACAAACTCGTATTTAGTTAAAAAACCATTCAAGTTTCATATAGAACTCACGTGAAATATAACTCGGCTGAAGAGATACCCTGTACTACTGTGGAATTGATGCTAGTGGCATTGCTGACAGTGGAATTGAGGCCAGTGGCTGCGGTGGCCACGCATTGACTACCCCACTCCACAAGGCAGTAGGTCCAGGGCAGCACATCCGAGAACGAGACCACCAAATAGCGAATGGTCAGGGCCATAATGCAGGCGTAGTAGGTGGTCGCCAGAGCCGTCGAATACACCTGCCCATAGGCGACTCCTGCAATGGAATGTAATATGTTCTATGTAATGTCAGAGCTGCTTCTTCTAAGAAGAAGAAGAATCTTCTTCCTTTCATGTTATTATATTAAAATTGATTTATAAAATTATTTTCTTTCTTTATTGAAATATAACTATACTTATTATTCGGAATATTGGAATAATCCCGGAAGATTGATTCTAGAAATTAGATATCTACATTGTTAAAGCTATATATTTAAAAGGTCAAAAGGTAAGTGGTATCTAATATTACAAAACGGGCTTGGTTTCCATATTAAAGTCCAGGGAATCAAGCCAAAACAATTGTTAGATTCGGTTCGTCCTGTTTTCGGTAGCAGTACCGGTACAAAAATAAAATTTTTAATAATTTTAAGATTTAAAAAAACGAAGATATGTACTTACGAATGTTTGTGATTTATTAAGAAAAACTCAACATACATTTTAAGTCATTTTTGAATGCAAAGATCAATTATATGCAAGCACAAAGGAACAGAAAGTGTACCAAAACCGTTTCGGTACCTGCGTTTCGGCTTTGGTTTCCGGCACAAGCGTTTCGGTTTTGTGCTCATGAAATAGAAATGTTGCACTTCCGTTCCGGTGTCGAATGCATATGAAACGGTTGATTCCAATTAAGGTTACGGTACCGGTTTCGGTTTAATTCTTTATCTGATATTAATGTTGGATCTGATGTTATTTTAAAACGACTCGGTTACCAAGAAGAAAGATACTTCATAGGGTCGAAGATGCATTTTATGCATGCGTATGTAAGTAATCTTCCCAATATTTTAAGATAGAAAGTGCTGTTGGAAATGAACTTACCCTTCATGATGGGCACCATGTCGAAGGCACGAATGCAGCCGCGACTCGAGAACTGTCCAACGATGACTTCCATATAGTAAATTGGTCTGCCCACCAGCAGCAGCACCACCAGGTAGGGTATGAGAAAGGCGCCACCGCCATTTTCCAGGGCAATGAACGGAAAACGCCAGACATTTCCCAGGCCCACGCTCAATGCGATGCAGGAGAAGAGAAACTCGACACCCTTGCCCCACTGATCCCGATCCCGCGCTGCCGTTTGCTCCACCTCAGGCTCCTCACGCGCCTCTTCGCTGCTTGCGTCCATCGTCAGCTGTGATTAGAAAATTGAATAGATTGAAAGATTATAGTTTAATTAGTTGCTCTTACCAATTCCGTAGTCGTACCGTAGACCACGCAATCCTTCTCATTCGCTATGTTTATGGATATATTTCCATTGATCAATCTATTTAATTTTCCGTACTGTGTCGCATCCATTTTAGTAGCGTGTGAACAGACGAAGGTGCACCAAACTAAAGTGCATCTGCTGAAAACAGTCGGAACTTTTATAGACTTCACGCGTTGGTTAATCGTAATACTGCCAAATAGGGTTTATGATTTTATCAACTACAGATACAATGTATAGTACTCTCTTCCTCACAGTTGTTGTAAGATAAGTGATGTCAAATACAACTGCAGTTGATAAAATTGTATACAATTTGCGAAAAGTCTTAATAAACTCTATAGATCATTTACAATAAGTATATGACATAAGTTGTACAAGGTTATACATACATACAGATGTACATATGTACTCATTTCAGAAGGAATTGTAAATTTAATACATATCCAAATTGAATACTAGTTTTAAAAAAAGACACTTAAAAGATCTGCATACGATTAAAAATTATGATTAATTATAGTAGGCAAGAAAGTACAAAATGAGATAAACATAATAAGCTAAGATAGAAAATGTTCATACATTGCCAAAAATTCCTTTTTAATCTTACTGAAATAGAATAATTTGATTCAAAATATAAACATATATGTATTTATAAAATTATATACAATGTCATTTATGCATTATTTGTCACGTTGTTCATAAACTGGAAGCTATAATCTTGTTTGCTAGGCGAAATACGACAGATAATCTATATACTCGCATTACCGAAAAATCATTTCGAGTTCAATGCAATGAGAAACAAACATTAATGAAAATATATAAATATAATTGAACCTTTAGGTAATGCCTTAAAACCATGGTTTTAATTCCGGAAAATTGTTTATAATAAACTTCTCAAAATTTTTAAAAAACATTTATTGTTTTACTCTAAATTATAATCTATTTGTGTATATTTCAAACATATGCTCTACATTTATAAACAGCTTCAGCAAAAAACTATCTAAGTTGGCAAATTAATCAAGTTCTATCAAGAGTAAACCTGTAATAAACCCACTTCACACACTGTAAACAAAAACTAAGCAAATTCCTTAGTTTCGGTTTCATTAATTTCTCTCCGTGTATCATAAAGGCTTCTAATCCACAGCATTAACCGAAAGTCAATACACAAAATAAGCCAAAAAAATGTCTTATCATAATATGGTTGGTTTAAAGTAGACTTATTCTTATCTTTAGATAAATCCACGTTCGTTGACAGACCTCAACATTTTTTATTGTGGAACCACATGTAGGTCTTTAAGATAAAGAGCATAACATTAAAATTATTAACAGCTTTAAAATTAAATTATTTTATATAAGTATTTTAAAATAGCATAAGAAACATGTTATTGACAAACAACTTTGTTTCATTTAACTTTAAACATTCACTTTATATATCTCAAGAATCTAAATTTTGCGAACTTTGTCTTTAAAATTATTTCAGATAACGATTTAAGCATTTGGAACATTTTATTTTATTTATTTTATTTTATTAATTCAGATGTTTGTCCTAACCAAAGTTTTTGATATATAAAAAAGGACTTAATATACAAAAACACACCGATTTTTGATGAATTTTTGTACATCAGCTCAGTGAATTGTTACTGATGCGATCCTTCGAAACATTTTAAAAACCGCAAAAAACACTTTGCTTACTTTAAAAAAGCTCAGAACTGTACTTCATTGAATGTTTTCTGTTCACCGAGTGTACTGCAAGTGTTCTTCACGAGCTTCCCAATGCGACTAACCCGAAACATAACTGATAATCCATGAAGAAATCTCCGTGATGCTGCGAGAAGAGTAACGAGTATGCACAATTGCTCAACGGGGTTGTCGCTGCTTTCGAAAATTATGCTGTGCTTTTCAACTAGCTGGAACTAGATTTCTATGAGCGACCCTGCGCTCAAAATCTAAATCATTTTAATTAAACGTCTGTTAATTCTTTGCATGCGAAAGCAATGCAATTGATTTGGCTTTTTAAATTGCCGCCCAATATAAATTGTCAACTTGTTACAACTACATAAAATATAATCTATTAATTACAAAACATATGTTAATCATTTTACAAAGTTATCAATTTAGACTTAGCAATATCCAATCGGTATCGAAAGATAGGTTTATGTATATATGTGGCTACTAATTTGTGATGTTATTGTTATGATTAGTACTTTATTTTGATTCTGTTATTTTTGTTTGGATCTTGGCTACTTTATTATAATTCCAGAGCTGGCACTGGCTCAAAAATATATTTTCCATCATTGCCGATCAGAATTTTGACATAAAGGCGACTAAAAAATAAACGAAAGAAAAAAAAGAAAATAATAAATTAGCAGAATAACAAGATGTGATGAAATTAAAATATATACTAATAAAAAATTATTTTAAAAATTAATATATTTGTATATTTTTTATACTTTATTGCAAATAAATAATTTAAAAATGTATTTGAATGAAAGTTTTTTTAATAATCTATACTATTTCAACAATTTATGTTATAAAATTTCAATGTATTTTTGTTAAAGTAAAGGTATTAAATAATTTGGTAACAAGTTCGCTAGTTTGTCAACAACTTACCATAAATCATAATGAAATTTTGGACATTATTGTATGTACTATTAATTGGAGCTTTGGTTTATTCCATCAGAATGTCTTTAACTTCCGCATCGTTGACTCCGTTGCCTAACATTAGGTTTTTTCTGAGAGTAAACAGAATTGAAGAATTGTATGTTATCTGAAATGTTCAAAAATTATACACAAATTTCATTGTAAAGATCTATGAAAACTCGTTGCTGACACTCTAGCGAACTTATTTGAGAAACAAAAGTAAACGTTGAATGTATGTAAATACGACTTGAATTTTAAGAATCTTTTGACTTACACGGTACGCCGCAGATGTTCGAGTTCATCCTTGAGAAGGGCATTCTTCTCACCCAGCTTGGTGTGGAGCTTCACACTGCGAGCATTGCTCTCCTCCAGCAATTTGATGACATGCTCCTGGCTGTGCAGCTTCGTCTGCTTGATGCTCATGGTGGAACACAGATTCTGGAACTGCTCGTTTGTGGAGGCCAACTCATTGGTGATCTGTAAACGAGATGAGGGTGAAGTAATAGGGTTAAATTGGTTGGCCCAGCACCTATTAATTTCAACCTGAGTGATAATCGTGTTCTTGTCGCTAGCTTGGGACATCACCTCATTCAGTTTTCGGTTGCTTTCCTGCTCGCGCTGTTTCATCTCCCGATCTAAATAGTTGATTCTCTCGCCACGCACGGCCAGCACCTGGCGATGATATTCAACTGATTCCTCTAGTCGGCTCACCTTCAATTCCGCCTTGGTCTGCAGCTCCCTCCGTCGCTCCAGTTCCTCGCGCATCTGTTTCTCCTCCTGCACCATTGATTCCAATCGACTCTGATTGACAGCTAACTTGGCCTGCAGTTCACTGTTCAAAAAAATGAATAATGTTTTAGAATTGCTCTTGAATTTATCTGATTTTGAACTCACTTGATTTGGAGTCGATCTGCTGAGAGATTTGACGATTGCTCCGTTTGAACATCCTGCCAATCCTTATGCTGCTCAAGATCCTTGAGCTCTTTTTGTAATTCAGCCAGCTGATGCTCCTGCATAGCAATTCTCTCAGCTAATTCTTCAGATCTCTGTAACGCCAATTCTTTATCTGCCAGTGCCTGATCCAGTTTCTGTTCGAGTTCGACAATTGTGGCGGTGTTCGATGCCTGGGACTGATCCCGTGTGGCATCAATATCCTTAAGACGCTGCTGAATGATCTTGTTCCTATTACATGTAAGAATTAAATAGTAATTGATTCTGCAAGTCTGTAGCACGACTTACGCTTTCTTAAGCTGCTTGACCTCATTGCGAAGATCGTCCTCGACGACAGATTGCTCGACAAACGCAATGTTCTTATCGGCCAATTCAATGGCCAGATCCTTATTCTTTGTACGCACTTCGTCCAATGTCTTCACCAGTTCATCCCTGGTCTTTTGAATATCGAACAGTTCTTCCTCCAGCCTGGAGCTGGCATCCGTTAGATCTTCAATCTTTGCGAGCAACTCGCTGTTCTGTCGCTTCAAAATAGTTATATCCGTAACTTCCTCGGTTATGCATAGTTTGTCCAGCTCGCTATTTATGACCTCCAGTTCAGTGTCCTACAATTGATTTAAATTACAAAAAGTCAATAATTTTCATAGAGTAAAAGAATATACTTACAATTGCCTCCTGCAACTTGGAGCGAAATTCCTTTGAGCAAACCTCGTTTGGTTTAAACTTCTCGAGCATAAGTTTATAACCACTGTGCATGGCCTCACGACAACGACATTTAAAATCGCTCACCGATTGAACAGCTGAAATGCATAAAATTTAAAAATATATTTACAAAGAATTTACGATGCCCAGTTTAATGATATCTTTAAGTTAGAGACTATGACAAAATAAAAAAAAAACAAGTGGGAAAGGCTATAGTCGAGTTCACGACTATGGGATACCCGTTACTTAGTTAAATATACATAAAATATTTTTATTGCATACTTTTAGGCATTTATATTGATTGAAACTTAAATCAGCCATAACGAACTTTCTTTTTGTCCGATTTTGTTGCGATTTAGTAGGATGATAGCTAATAATATTAGTTAACGATAATAACCAAAACTTTATATCTTAAAAACTGTGCGGGGGTGGGTTTTCGCGATTTGTGGATGTGTGTGCCAAATTTGGTTGCTCTAAATCTTATAGTCCCTGAGATCTAGACGCTCACACGGACAAACGGACGGACATGGCTATATCGACTTGGCTGTTGATGCTGATCAAGAATATATATACTTTGTATTGAGGGTTGGAGATGCTTCCATCTCCCTCTTACATACATTTCAAGATTACAATACACCCTTTTATGTATTTTTGAATACCCTATAATACCTAATTTAATCTTACGAGAAAACTCACGAATATTTGTGGGTAAGGCGACGAGATCCTCCTTCTTCAAAATCAGCTGACAATTGCCGTCCTGGACCAAACTAACGATCTTGCAGGAAATATTAGAATTCTCCAGACAAAGACCATTCAATTTCGCCATAAATCTGGACTGCATATCCTCCAGTTCAATGCGCAAGGACTCCACCTCTGGTGGTAGACACGGTGGACAAGGTGGTGGTGGCAGTGGCGGTGCACTCGTCTGTGCTGGACATGTGGTAAATTCCACAACATCACCGACTTCGGAGGACTGAAGACTTGTGGGCTGACGTACAGCAATGCTTTTTTCTATCTTCTTCATCTTTTGCGAGGGTCTATTGGCCTTCTCATCTAAATTTTGACGGAAGAAATGTAAATGTCATAATATAACTATTAATTTTCAAATTTACCATTGGCTGCCGTCGTTTGCGCATTTTGTAACCGTTTAATGCGCAACTCCGTCAAGCGATTCATTCGCGGTTGGGTGAACTTGCTCTTCAGCTTAGCCGGCGAATCCTCCGAGTTGAGATCCGTTCGACGCGACGAGATAATACTCGTATTGGAAGAGCGTCCATTTCCTAGAGATGTGCCCCGGGGTTTCGACTGTATAGAAGCTTTTGATAGCGAACGTGCTACGGCTTTTGACTGAAAATTAAAAGAATTAGATTTGGAGTTCCTTGTTAATAAATAATGCCACCTACTGCAGTTTGATTCGTAGAGTCTGTCTTGGAATTCAGCATGCTGACAATGTAAAAAAGATCCAAGTCTATTTGTTATTATGTGTAAATGTGTTTCAGTTCCAAAAGAGTAGCCGGCGGACTGCAGAAATCTGATAAGATCAAGTCTAGAAAATAAAACAAAAATTAATAAATTTCGAAATACGAGACGCAGCGGTGTACTGTTTGATGTTGAATGAACTAAATGTGTAATAAATCGAACTAAATGTCAAATAACCATAAAGCCTGCTATATATGCCTAGAATTTAGGTTATAAAGGAATAACAAAAGTGTTGAATGATCTATTTTTAATTAATAGCTTTGTTGTCTTACTAATTTACGATGAATCATTGCAGATCTTTTGAAACTGCATAACTTTGATAGTTTTCGTTTTATCTATACATATCCAGTAACTATTTAATCAAATTAACATCTTTGAAAAGAAAAAAACAATAAATTTCTGGCATTTATATACAGGCATGCCACAGAAATCACTAGTGAAAGCGATTTCAGAGAAAATCAATTCCACTTCGAAAATTTCTCCGTGCCACAAAAATTCGTGTGATTTAGGTTTTTTAGCATGTTCATCAACCTTTTCGTACTAGGCTGCTAGGGTTGGCCCCTTCTCAGATTAAATTTCCCAAGGGTTTGTTTAGCAACTTTTTAAAGTTTAGCATTGCAGAATATCAAATTTTCATTTTAATTCTTATTTAATTTATATGATTCAATTTATTTATATAATATTTAAAATTGTATAGCTTAAACAAATTTAAAAGTTATTGGCGCGGCAAACAATAAAAGTTTCTCGACAACTCTAAATTCAAAAATTCTGACAAAAAATGTGACATTATTCTCATGGCATCGGACGCCAGTAAATTGAGCGATGATTTCATCTCACTCAAAATTGTTCAGGTGATTGGACTGTGGCACGGAGAAATGAAATTGACGTGAAATTCAAGTGAAAGAGATTTCTGTGGCATGCCTGTATATTTATAGAGAAACTAATGAATTCTATAAGCCCCAAGCAGTTTGTTTTCAATTCTCGCCACGCCCTTTTCCGCCTCCACAAATCGCGTAAGGCCACATCATAGTATTTTTTAAATACTACATTACGTTTTTTTACTTAAACGCAACAAGATCAGACAAATAGAAAGGTAGTAATGGGGGGATGTAAGTTTTTAAGCATTGTAAGTGCCAAAAAGTATGCAATAAAAAATATTTTATATTTATTGGAATAAGTAACGGGTATTTTGTGTTCGGTAACTCGACTATAGCCTTTTCCGCTTGCTTTAAATGATTATAGTTAGTTATAATTCTAAAGGCAAGTTAAAAAAATTTAAAAATTCGATCTATTGGGTTTAACTAGTTAACAATTAGAGCTGTGTGGATATGTGTTTAGGAACAAATGGTAAATTAAATTTTAAAAAGGAAAATAAATGAATAGACCGATAAATATATTTAATTATTGGCAATTTGAAGAGAACGCTAGTTTCTCGCTATGCTTAACCACAGTGCACAGCGCAGCGCATTTTGCGGCATCTTTTCGGATTGTTTAGAATAAGCGCATAAAAACAAAGGCGCAAAGAGTCCAAACGTAAACAAATGCGAAACGGAAGACACAGGGAAACAGAATAAAGCAGAGCAGCAAAGCTCACCAAATAAAAGCAGCGTTGTTGCTCTCACTGTCCCATCTGTCTCATTCCCTATTGCTCTCTCATTCCCGCCCTCTCTCCTCATCCACCCCCGACTGTCAAATTGCCACTGTCGATTATCGCCACAATCGTCGTGCAATTTGCATTTCAGTTGCTTTTCGAGCGCTTGTCGAGACGGTTGTGAATACTTTGAATAACTATGAATAAAATGTGCAATTGAGTGTCCTCAAATAAAAACAAAATGTATAATCAAGAAATCTAAAGACACAAATCACTTTAAATTATTTATGAAAACTTGTAAATTTCCTTTCAAAAATTTGTTAAGTTTGACGAATTGTTTCAGACTTCGCTGAAAATATGTAAGTTTCCATGTGTATTGTGAATTGTGTTGGGGTCGCAAGTGCCAAGTGAAACCTTAAAAATGATTTTAATGATGTTTCTTTATTAGAATCGCATTCGTTATTGCTGTTGCTCGACTCGTCTTCATTTTATACCCTGTACATTTCAATACTTCTTACTTAAATATCAAGTTTGTACGTCAAGTTCGTCATTTATAATATAGGATTTATAATAATAATATAGGATTTATAATAAATTCATTAATAAACAATTTTCTACATGTAGATCTGATAGCAGGGTATCTTTTAGTTGAGCAGTCTTGCTTGCTTGCTTGTTTTGCATATATTTTAAATGACGCTCGGCGCATTTGCAATTGAATTTAATCAGTGACGTAGCATAATAGGGACTATATTATATAGTCAGTACGGTTGCCTAGAGGGTCTCAACATTCACACAACATTCAGTTTAGGTTCCGCTTGGCAATGGGTTGTCCATGAAATAGAAAGTGTACGAGTCAGTAAATAGTATTTACAGATTCTACAGTTAGAGATAACTGATGAAATGCCTATATTAATTTCGTTTGGTTATTATAATTACCCCAGTTTTCTATGAAAACAATGGCAATGTCAAGACCAATTGCAATTGAGTGACATTCCCAACTATATTCATCTGAGTTTGTCATTGACATTCGATACAGCCGATCATATTGAAAGCAATTAAAAGATCCCACGAGCTTTGAAATGGAAAACAAAATGGTTTCCGGAATTACATATGTATTCTTTACAGCGGGATAGAAAATATGATCAAAATTGCCTAGCAACAAGCCCAGTGAAAGAATTTACTAAAAGTTTTAGAATGAATTAATATTGAGATCAAAAAATAATATTATAAAATTTGTTTTAATAATTGAAGGGAGGAAAATTATTAAAGCTGTTTTGAAAAAGAAATATCTAGAATTTTTAGAATAGAATTACATTAAGATTCGATAATATTTTTTTAATAATTTACTAACGTTGTTAATAGTTTGTATTAATAGTCTAATAATAAAAAAGTTTCCACTTTAAATACATAATTTCTGATATACAACACGTGTATTATACATATAATAACTAAGCTACTCAAATAACCCAAAGCTAAATATAGAACACATTTTAAATGACAATTTAATTACAGCCTATAAAGCAACAAATTTAAAGAGAGAGGGCGAAAGAGAGAGAAGAGTGCCACAATGTGTGGATTTGTATGCCTTATCGTTTTATTGGCATTCACATGCAACTTGCCACTAATCCAGGGCTGCAATCGCGTGCCTCAGGGCGCCACAGCCGCCAAGTCACCAGTGGATGACAATTTTGCACTCAATGTGGCGAACAACGCACAGAGCTATGTGCCTGGCCAGAAATACAATGGTGAGTACAAATGGCAATTAAGCGATTCTAGACAGAGTTTCAATTCCATTTATATAGTCACTTTGAATGCCTATTCGGGATTGTCTTTTGTGAGCTTTATGCTGGCACTGGAAATGGAGAATGAGGATGCCGAGGACGATTCCAATGCGATGGGTTCCTTTGAGATCAGCGATTTGTCCGAGACTCGCTTCAGTCCGCGATGTGCCAATGTCGTGGAGAACACAAACACGAATCTGAAGACGCATGTGGATGTTGTCTGGGTGGCACCGTCGACGCCTGGCCAGGGCTGCATCCTGCTGCGTGCCACGGTGATGCAGCATCGCGATGTTTGGTTCATGGACGATGGGCTTCTGACCAAGCGCCTGTGCGAGGAGGAGGTGGACGATATCAACACCCAGCCCAGCATTGTGGATCCCTGCTGTGCCTGCGATGAAGCCAAATATGAGGTATACACTGCTAAAAAAAAAAAGATTCGATTCTCAAATTTATGATTTTATTATAAATAATACACTTTTTTTGTATTTTTAAGAATTTTTGGCTTTCGACGCATTTTAAAAAAAAAGTTTTAAAATTAAGAATATTGTTTCAAAACTAAGAATTTTATTAAAAAAAAATTATTCAAGAACAAAAATTTTTTACCAGTGTACAGTAGTGATGTAAAACATCAATGAAATATCGACAACTTGATTATCTCTAAAGTTATTCTCAATTAACATACAACTTGATTTTCTCTAAAGTTATTCTTGAGTTCATAAATTCGATATGTTTTTGAGGATATATCGTGTTATTTAAATTTACATGAATGATTTTATCTAAACTCGATTTACAGATTGGACCTACATTCATTTTCATAATTATCTTTATATATATTTTTTTTAATATCTTCAAACTGCCTTAACTTTGTCAAAATAAAGCCGATTTTCTTATTGTTCGACTTTATATATCGTAATTATTTGCTGATTAATCGAAAAGTAGATTTTTTATTTTTATTGTAAACTCGATTCACAGTTTAGATTTACATCACAAGTGTCCACAAATGGAATTCTATTCAAGTCCTTTATAAAACCATTAAATTCTCCATTATCCACTTGCAGCTCACTTTTGAGGGTAAATGGTCGCGTCACACGCATCCCAAGGACTTTCCCGCCAACAGCTGGCGCACAAGATTCAGCGACATCATCGGCGCCTCCCACACCATCGACTATCGCTTCTGGCAGTACGGCGAACTGGCCAGCGAGGGATTGCGCGAGGTGGCCGAGCATGGATCCACACGCACCCTGGAGAGTGAGTTGAAGGATCAGAGCGAGCACATTAGGACTATTATCAAGGCCCGTGGAATCGCCTTTCCCAATGTGACGGGCAAGACATTTGCGGTGTTTCGCGTTGACTCCAATCATCATCTCATTTCATTGGTATCCATGGTGGATCCCTCGCCCGATTGGATTGTGGGCGTCTCCGGACTGGAGCTTTGTTTGCCCAACTGCTCTTGGGTCGAGAACAAAGTGCATAATCTGTATCCATGGGACGCGGGCACCGATAGTGGGCCATCCTATATGGTAAGGAATCTTTGATCCTATAATATTTAACAATTGAGTTGACATGAACATTTCCATTTTGCAGTCCGCAGATCAGCCCCAAGTGCCACCTGACGTTGTGCGCCGCATCAAGTCCAATTTCCCAAATGATCCTCGGTCGCCCTTCTACGATCCAACTGGAGCAGAAATGAAGCCTCTGGCCACATTGCACATCAACAGGCGTCGCCTTTACGAGAAGAACTGCGAAACAGCCGATGGTAAGTCTCAGATTCAATATAATCCTTATTTAATGACTAACTTAATGGTAATCCTTTAATCCTTTAGCGGAACAAATACCGCCGGAATGTGCCACGCTCGCCTGGAGTCGTTGGGATGAATGCAGCGCCAAGTGTGGACCTGGCAAGCAGTATAGAACGCGAGAGTTTAAGAATCCCACAGTGGCTATGGTAAGATTCATTTTTTTCACTTGATTAACCACTAAATTCAACATATCATTAGAATAGTTTTAATTTAAAAACACAAAAATTAACAATTGGGAAAGGCTATAGTTGATCACCTGACTATCGGATACCCGTTACTTATTTAAAAATAATATGCAATAATTTGTATTGCATACTTTTGGGCACTTTCATTTCTTCAAAACTTAAATCAGCCATTACCAGCTTTCTATCTGTACGATCTTGTTGCGATTTATTAGAATGATAGCTAATAATAGTAGTTATAGTAATAGTAATATCTTACGGGCCTGTGATTTTTGCTTTTCTCACTTAAATATTTTTATTACGTTCCCTGTTTTAAAAACAGCGCCACAGATGCAACAATGCGTTGCGCGAGGAGAAGCATTGCATGGGTCGCAAATGCGCCACGTTCAACGAGGAAATGCCGGAGGGAGGTCAGCCAGAGGCCGAGCTGCCGGGCACTGATCCCGAGTGCGGTCTGTCCGACTGGAGCGAGTGGTCCTCGTGCACGGTGACGTGTGGAACGGGCGAAATGATCCGCACCCGCCATTATCTGAATCGGCGGGCAAAGAAGAAGTGCCAGAAGGCGAGTAAGGCGCGACTCCAGGAGACGAAGGCCTGTGAGGCCAGCGACTGTGGCGGCGAGATTGGCAACGAGGGGGGCGGCGAAGGTGAGCCCGAGGATGCCCAGCCGGAGGGAGGGGATGAGCAGTCCGGCTCTGCCCAGGAGCGTTCGCTCTTTCGCAACTTTCAGAGCTACAGCCAGCACAGTGAGGACTACATTCCGCCCGTCTGTGGGGTGTCGCCCTGGTCGGACTTCTCGCCCTGCCTGGGACCTTGTGGTGGAACCGGCAGGCGGCAGCGCATGCGCAAGGTGTGGAACAACAATGAGGTCTATGGCGTACACGATCCCAATGACGATGGCAGTGATCCGTGCCGACACATCAAACTGCTGGAGCAGGTCAACTGCACGAATCCCAGCTGCGACACGATCGTGCCCCACTATTGCTATGAAACCCTGCGCGACAGTCACTGTCGGGACAGCGACGTGGTCAACCACTGGTACTACGATCATGTGAGTGATCAGTGCGGCATCTACTGGTCGGATCGCTGTGACCAGAACCAGAACAAGTTCAAGTCCAAGGAGGAGTGCGAGGAGACCTGTCGCCTTCCCCGACACAAGCAGGAGCTGCAAAGCGAACGCCTCCACTCGGAGCAGCCCCAACGGGTGGACTGCCTCGTCTCCGAGTGGATCTCGCACAGCTGCAATGCCACCTGTGGCGACGGTGTCCAGCTGAAGACGCGTCGTGTCCTCCGCACACCCAAATACGGTGGCAAGCAGTGTCCCAAGCACTTGGTGCGGCTCGATCGATGCTATCAACGCTGCGACGACATGTACTCGGTGAGCGGCTCCTTTGGCGAGCGACGCCATGTGCCGGCCAAGCTGCAACCGCTGGAGCCACGCGACGAGTGCCGCTACTCCGAGTGGTCCGCCTGGACGCCCTGCACCGCCAGCTGTGGCGACAACTCGGTGCGCCAACGAACTCGCACCTTGCTCAACACGGACCTCAGCTACAAGTGCAAGGATCGCGTGCGCATCGAGAAGTGCGTCATGATGCCCTGTCTCCTAAACAGCAACGATGACACCGACAAATGGTGATCAATTCATAATTGACAACTGATAAGCATCAAGTATTAGCTGCTCCTTGTTTGCATGTGTGGGACCAACCTACCCAACTTTGTCTATATAATCGATTCGTTGTAATAAACAATAAAAAATAAACGTATATGTATTCCTTTTCGCCTCTTAGTGTGTCCTTGGGGAAACGAAGAAAAGAAGCTCGTTCGGGGACAAAAAACCACCTTATCCTGAGTTCATTGGTCTTTTATTTGCAAGATCTTACGATTAAAGAGCGTCAAATAGAAGGATTTTATTTCATTTAGTAAACAGGACTAAGAGTTTCTCCAATGAAAGGAACATGAACTAAGCCTCTTTGAAAGAAAACTGGAAAAAAACTGTATTTTAGTTCCCAACTTCGTTTTTTTAAGAAAAGCCCATTAAAGTTTTGAATTTTTCAAAAACTGCAAAACATTCGCAGACTTTACTTTCAAACTTAAGTTTCATTCTTCTATCTGAAAAGTTAAGACTATTCTTAGTCGTGTTATAATAAATAAATAAAAACATAAATAAATACATAAATACATAGTAAATAAATGAATAAATAAGTACATGAATAAATAAATAAATAAATGAATAAATAAATAAATGGCCTATTGTATTATAGCGTAAACAAATCGATTTTTTTTCTACATAATCCACTTGCTTCTTATCAAAACACAGGAAATCAGAAACTTGGCTTTATTACAGTCGCGACATTTTAGACACAAGGTAAACAAATCAGGCACGCGACGTTGACTGAATATTCAGACATTGGGACAAATGTCCTGCTTATTTGTGTGTGTATTTTGGAAGTACATCGCATCCGGCAGTCGTCAGTCATCAGCCATCCGTCGGAATGCAGCCAGTCGTCTCCGTTGTTAAGCCTAAACAAACATGGCCAACTGATGGCGTCTTCAATTGTTATTGTTTATGTTCAGAGTCAGAATACATCGAGGAGTTAAGCCTTAATCAAAGTTTGAATATTGAAATAATCATAATTATTGTTGAATTCTCAATCAAATTAGTTGGATCATATTCAAGGATAGTTGGTTATGAGGCACATCTGGGCATTTATCATTAGAGGCGCCGGATAATTATATACTAGTTCCCTTGTACTTGTCGCCCTGCACCGCAAATCTCATTTACATTATTTATATTGCATCAATAAAACCCGAGCACACTCGGGCATAATTAGCGACACATTTGTCGACAGAGACCAAGAGACAGTGAGTGAGGTCGTCGCTGTTTGCTGATCCCTTTATGGCTGGCGCTAGGATTTATATGCACTTCCTTTCACATTTACAAAAGGCGAGCAACTACCTGAGACGCCTTCACGATCATCCACTTACGAGTACATTCATCACATTCATGAAACACTCGTTCGGCGACACAATTGCATTTTGATTCCATTGCTCGTGTCGCGGTCGCGGTCGCAGTCTCCGTTGATTGGTTACCTGTCTGACTGGAATGGACTGGACTGAACTGAAGTTCATAAGCGTTAATTACGCTGTTCTGTTGTTGCCTTTTAATTGCCACTGCTGGCGCTAAGTGTTACCAAGAAAAACAAAGCCAGCATAGTTCGATTTCTCTCTCCCATTCGCACTCACACACAGCCAGAATTTGTCTGACTGCGAAAGTCTGTAACTCCGAATTCCGAATTCACCTCCGATCCGGAATGGTATTTAAGGAGCTACCACGCCAGAGAGTATCTCATTTTGAAGTCAACTGCGATCGAAACAGGAAGTGTAGCTAAAATGTCTGCAAGCATAAGAATATTGATCATTCTGGTGATAATCACATCGCATCAGAGTTGCTTCGGATATTACATCAGGAATACGGAGGAGGCTTTGGCCACAAAAAGTGTTGGTGCTATTAAAAACCGCAACGAAGAATGGGAAGCATTTCCGCATACAGTGAATATTGAACTTAACAAATCACAAAAGGATCAACATGAGTTGCTTAATCGATTCATCAAGGAAAACTCAAAGTACTTAAGTACTACTCAAAAGAACACAAATACAAATACAAAGGCAGTTAAACGACCAGGTCATCAATTCAATCGAGTTCTGCAAGTGTTATTTAATAACCTGAAGAATTCGAACTTGAAGGCATTGAAACGCTCTCGTCGGAAGATTTCCGACATGTCCTCGGAGGATCTGATCAACATGTACTACGAGAAACACAACATTCAACCCAATGACTCCAATGATGATGGCGATTACAGCGATTCGGAGATGTCACGGCGAACTCAAATGGACGCAGATTCCGACTCTGACTACGAGTACGACAATCTGTACGACGACGAACGTGACGTGGCCCTTACCGCCAAATCCAACCGGAATTCGGGATACGGTTCATTCCAGGATTTCATTCTCCAGGCGAAACGCAGCCAATGGGAGCAGGAGAATGAGGAGACGAAGTTGCAGATGTCCCACAATGATCATTTCTTTTGAAGCTGAATGTATTTTGATCTGTTCTGATCGAAAGATAAACAATGGATGTTCATATGCTGGCATTGAACCGAAGCTCAATCTTGAAGACTTACTCCTAATCTTAATCTTAAACTTGTCTCAATTATGCAGTTTCAACTGCGTCTGTTTCGATTCCAAAGCGAAACATTTTTGTTAAAAACTATTATATTTATACTGATATAACAATGTATATATATTTTTTTTAATATTATAATATTAATTTTATATAAAATATAAATTTTATTAAAATATTTCAATTTTAAAGTATTTTATTTGAGCGTAATTTATATTGTTTGAGTGAAATATTTAGCTCAGAAGAATAGAGTATTATTGATCCTCTTTAAACGATCTATTTGCCTGTTATTTTGAACAGTTTACTCCATTATTGATCAAAAATCGTTTCAAATGTTAAATTTAAAGTTCCTTTTATTGTTGGAATCCGATTCTTATAAACTAATATTGATTAAATACTATTTTTTAAGTTATCTAAAAACTCTTTTATTATTATTTGAAAATATATCGACAACTCGATTAGTTTTTGTTGATTCGATTCACTGCTTGGATGTACATCACTACTTATTGGAGTCCCAAAACATCTTAGCTCCAGGTTAATTTACTAATACTTAAGTGTCTTTATAATTATTTATTATTTTACCATATTTTGTTAGATGAAACTAGTCTCCAAAATGCTCTTAAAAGATCTTAGGCGTTACTTTTTCCTACTTGGATAACATATAATGCTCTAAGATTCAAACATTTTAGCAATATCTTGATTTCCACAGAGTTTGACCTACATATAGTAAATGCCTGCAGAACATTCGCATACTTTAATTTCAAACTGTCTGAGAAGTTCAAAGAACCTCAGCAAAATAAATTAATTGACGCCAGCTATATATAAAACTATATATATACAAATGTATTCAGTTGAAAGAAGAATTATTGAAGAGCGCAACTCAAAATACTTAAAGTAACGACTCAACTCAATTAAAATGGGTCTGAGAAATAATTAAGACGTTTTGTCAATTGCTGAAAATGTTTCACCCAATTTGATCAGTGCTCGGCGAGCTGTGAATCGAAATAGACCAACAAATGAAGCGGTTCCAAGAAATGTGCCAATTTCTGGCCCTACTTATCCACATCTGTGTGATGATCTGTGTTCAGGATGTTCAAGGTGCTTGCAGCAGGATTCCACAGGGTGCGAATGGTGAACGCTCGGCAGTCGATGATAACTTCAAGATACTGATCGATGGCAATCCCGAAACCTATATACCCGATCATCAGTACAACGTGTCGCTCTCGTGTCCCAGCAACATGAAGTTTGTCAGTTTTACGCTGGTCGTGGAGAGTGAGGATCTATTGGCTGCCTACAATGGACAGGATATGACAGGACACTTTGAGTTGCTCAGCGATACGGATACCAAGTTCAGTGTGGGCTGTGAGAACATGATCGAGGCCACCAATACAAATGCCAAGACACGTATCGATGTCTCCTGGGTGGCACCCAAACAACCCGACAGCGGTTGTGTCCTGATCAAGGCGGCTGTCGTCCAACATCGTGATGTGTGGTTTATTGATGATGGCTTCCTGACCAAACGCATCTGTGCCGAGGAGATCGATGAGTTGAATAGTCTAACGCCTTCGCTGCAAAATTGTTGTGCCTGCGATGAGGCCAAGTACGAGGTCGGTTCTCTTTACGATCTGCCCTTGAAGCATCTTTCAATCTTCCGATTCCCGATTGCAGATTGTTCTGGAGCGCAAGTGGGCCAGGAATACGCATGCCAAGGACTTTCCGCCCGAGGCCTGGCGTACTCGCATTGGGGAAATCATTGGCGCCTCGCACAGCTACAGCTATCGATACTGGGCCTATGGACAACGAGCCAGTCTGGGACTGCAGGAAATGGCTGAGCACGGCGCCACACGCACCTTGGAGCAGGAGATCAGAGACAACACACAGGTGACGTTTGCTTTGAAATTTTGACTCAATATAAGCCATACCATAAAGCATAGGAGTTATTATATTATTATTCTTTAGCACTCCAAATCGAGATAAATTTTAGCACACTCATAGTTTTTAAGGTAGAACGCTCTTTTCGATAAAGAACATTCGCCTTTTTCATACTTAATTATCATACTTAATCGCATAAAAATCGAACAAATATAAAGCTAGTTATGGTTGTTTTAAGTTCTGATCAGCAGCGACAGCGCCTAGCTGTATGCAGTAATTTCTAAATTTAGTGTTCTGTTCGTGAGTATAAATGTTCTCAGTTAACTAACTATAAGACATTTTGACCAAGTGAGCGGAAAATATTAAATACATTGTTATTATTTAAAAAATATATTATATTACATAACTTGTATGTTAATAATTAAAATTAAACTGGACTAAAAATAAACAGTACCGAGTTGTGTCTCGAGAATAAATTGGTCTTACTTGTTTCAAATTAAACTAATGTGAATATCTAATTTAGATATTATTTTTTTTTTTTATAGATGTTTGATATTATTTTTTGTTTGTTAATGTTTAGGGTATTCAGAAAATCTGATATTTGTGTTATGTGATAAAGTAATAAACTTATCACTTTTTAATTAATTTATTTATTTAATTTAGCTTCTGAATACCCTAATTGTTTTATTTATCAATAAGTGTTAAAAATAATACTTTATCTAGTTGCTTTGGCCACTTACCTGATTCCTTCTTTGTGCAATCTCAATCTTCAACTGCATAGAATGGCGAGGTACGCACTATAATCAAGGCACCTGGGATTGGATATCGTAAGAATGTGTATAGCACCACATTGGCCAATGCCCGAGTCGATCCTAGGCATCATCAGATCTCGTTGGCCGCCAAGGTTGATCCCTCGCCAGACTGGATACTGGGCGTGGCTGGCTTGGAATTGTGCTTGAGCAATTGCACTTGGCTGGAACGTAAGGTATTGAATTTGTATCCCTGGGATATTGGCACAGATTCAGGGCCGTCATACATGGTGAGACTCATCGCCGTTCGCACATTGTGCAATCAGCTAATGATCTCATCTTCATTTCTCTTCTCAGTCTGCCGATCAGCCGCAGGTGCCGCCGGATGTAATCCGACGCATTAGCTCCACTTATCCCAGCGATTATCGTTCGCCTTTCTTTGATGATACTGGAGCACCGATGAAACCATTGGCCACACTCTATGTCACCCGGAAAAAGTTATATGTGCGCGAGTGCGAGGAGGGTAAGGAATCCACAGTTGTATCAATCATCATCAGTTGTTTGTGAAGTAATGCTTCTCCCCACTTTAGTGCCACAGGAGGGACCACTGGAGTGTGCGACGCATCCGTGGAACGATTGGAGCAACTGCAGCATGCGCTGTGGTCCTGGTAACTCGCAACGCTTTCGCAGCTACAAAAATCCAATGTTGGCGGCCAGTTACAATTGCGATCGTCGCTTGGAGGAAACACGCGATTGCCAGGGAACACAATGCGGTGCCGAAGAGGAGCTGCCCAATGGAGAATATGATAATAATAACAATTATAATAATAACTATAATAATAACAATAATAACAATTATAACAATCTCAACAGTCCGGAATCGATGGCCAAATGTGAGTTGACCCCCTGGAGCGATTGGTCGGCCTGTTCTAAGACCTGTGGACACGGCTTTATGAACCGCACACGCGACTATTACAATCGCCAGGCGAAGATCCATTGTCAGACAGTCGTCAGGTTGCCGCTGCTGGAGACCCAACAATGCATCGGCTCCGATTGTGGCGGCACCATACCCGACAATGGTGAACTGGACGGTCTGCCCGAGCCCAACTCATTCGGCGACATCAACGAAGGATCCTCCCACTTTAATAGTCCAGCCAATCCTTGGGGTACTAGCCAAAACAGATTGGGAACTGAGAGAAACAACCAGGGCTGGAGCAACAACAATTTGTCGCCCGCTGGACCGGTAGAGAATCAACGTGGCTATGACGCCAATCGGCGACATCCCGTCGAGATGGAGAACCCCAGCTACAAGGATTACAGAGAGAATAACAAGGATTACAAACAGAATAACATGGATTACAGACCGAATAACAGGGACAACTTCAATTACAATGAGAATGAGCGTGGAACTAGACCCAACATCAATGATTACAATAACAAGCTACAATTGAAACCTGGCTTCATTAATGATTACAATAACAGTCCACAATTGGGTCAAGGCTTCAGCACACCTGCTCCATTTGCAGCCTATCCGGAGGGTCAGCCCGATGACAATAGGAACTACAAAGTCGTGCAGGATTATTGCTATGAGAAGCCGTATGCGTCGACACTTCCCTGTCTGGCCAGTCCGGTGGTGGTGCGAAACTTCTGGTACTATGACCACGATGCCAAGGAGTGCCGGATCTTTACCACGGACAACTGTGATCAGAATCGAAATCGTTTTCGCACCCTGATGGCCTGCGAAGGCACCTGTCTCCAGCCCCAGATTAACCAGGCACGTACTGAGGATGATGAAGTTGGCAACATGGCAACATCAAACAGTGGCGGATTTGCTGGTGGATTTGATGAAGCATTCGGCCAACCAATGTCACAAATACGTGGCAAGTACAACAATCCCAGACGTGGACGCTATGGCAAATAGTAAAAAAAGAAATAAAGTTGGAAATTAAGAAATGTTTTAATAATCAAAGGTTTTGTTTCTTTTGAATGGATAATACTTACGGGGGTTTAAGAACAACTATTAGCCAGATCTTTCTTTAAACTAGAAGAAATATGATGATTCTTCTTGATATTAGACTTTAATTCTTCAAGATAAACAACATTTAAATAATCTGAGCTAAAATATGGATTTTTTTACTACTTTTCATTATTTAAAATCATAAAATAAAATTTTTTATATTTTTTTTTTTTAATACTATTGAAATTGAAGGCCAGAGTGAGTTTGGTTGAGATACTATAAGAAACAAACAAGTTTTTCATACTAAAGGTTATTTTACATCCAATTGTTCCTATGGCAGCTATATGATATAGTCATCAGACTTTGATCAAATTTGGTCAGAATATTAGAGACAGTCCCAAACATATAATCTGTGAGTTTGGTTGAGATATCTTAAGAAACAAACAAGGTTTTCACACTAAATTATCTCATCTACAATATATTGTGTGAAAATTTCAGCTTTCTATCTTTTACCGTTTGGGCTACACGTTGATGTGTCTGTCAGTGAGTCAGTCAGTCAGGACAAAGAGTTTTATATAGTATATAGATAGATAATAACAGTCTTTCTGAAAACATTTTTATGTTTTACATGTAAAGAGATCATGTTTTTAGGTCTGGTGAATTCCTGAAAGAAATTCAGTAATTAGAAGATCTCATAAATGGGCTGACCAAGGTATTGAAATAGATGAGGAGACCATCCCATTTGCTTACCACAGCCTTGCTAATTGTGGGACACCCAAACTGGACTCATCTCACGTTAACTCATAATTTTTTTCTTCAGTATAAGATTGACTCATTCACTTATATTCATATTCCATCTCTTAAGCGTCAGCTCTCTTGCTTGCTCGGTCTATCCCTTAAATCTTTAGCTCGACTCTTTCAAACTCATGTCTTTTTGTTTCCACATGTATTTTGTATTAATAAAGTTTGTTTTTCCGGCTTTTCAAACGATTCTGTAGCCGTCGTGCTGCTGATAAGACATCGTTCCAAGTGTATTTGTATCAGTGGGTCAGAAAAGAACGAACAAATCTCTCTCTTACTTTGCGCTTATCAGTCTCCTCTGACTTTAGCTTTTGCAAAATCCAGCGTACTGATCGCCAGCTCCGCTCAGTTTCAAATCGTAGCTTGAGAAGAAAAGTACTACGTATAAATAGATCTGCATATAAATCAAGAAGACTTGGATTGGATTTCCATAATGTGGCAGTGGTTAATGCTACTCGCGTTGGTGTCGCGTGGCGGAGCATTGATCTGTACACGTCGTCCGGCGAACACGGCCACGCCCAAGTCGCCAGTGGATGAGAACTATGTGATAAGCATAACTGGAAATCCGGAAACATACATTCTGGGACAGGAATACAACGGTGAGCGCGTGAGTTCATTGGCCTTGCGCTTGAACTTCAACTGACTGATTGCTCTCAGTGTACGCGTATTTCGAAGTACAGAAAAGATTTCGCAATATTATTTCTTGCTTAGATTTGTTTGGTTTTGTTTTGTAAACAAATCGAGTTAGCTGCCCTTATCGGCAATTTGCGAATTCTGAAGATTCTGTCAACGTTTTCAAGGTCGTCCTGATGATAAGACGCATCCATCATGTTTAGTCTCTGTTTATTCCACAACTTTCGACAGTTTCGCTCAATTCATTCAATGGTCATCGCTATATCAGCTTTATTCTGGCATTGGAGAACGAGAATGGAGACTTCAACTACATGAACGATCTGGGCAGATTCGAGTTAAGCGATACGATAGAGACACGCTTCAGTCCCAACTGCATCAACATGGTGGAAAATACGAACACCAATCCCAAGACGCATATGCATCTCACGTGGACAGCGCCGAGTGAGCCGGGCAACGGTTGCATCCTGATACGTGCCACAGTGCTGCAGCATCGCGATGTCTGGCACATGGACGACGGTGGATTGACGCGACGCATTTGCGAGGAGGTTGTCGACGACGTGGAGAGTCAGCCAACTGGCTTAACCCTGGGCAGTCCCTGCTGTGCCTGCGACGAGGCACGCTATGAGGTGAGCCGTCCCCCATCTCAGTTCTTTGATCAACTCATCCACATCGATTGCAGCTCATATTCGAAGGTGTCTGGTCACGAAACTTGCACCCGAGGAACTTTCCCGCTCGTGGCTGGGAGACTCGCTTCTGTGAGCTCATTGGCGCCGCCCATAGCCCCGAATATCGTTTCTGGGAGTCTGGAGCGCTGGCCAGCGAAGGTGTCAAGCAGTATGCGGAGCACTGCACGTCCAGGCTCTTGGATCGGGAGTTTAGCCTTAATTTTCGGGTGAATCCGGCTTTAATCTATAAAAACATTGAGCATATTAATATTGATTGTTTTGCAGGATCAAAAGATACGCACAATTATCAAGGCACGTGGTCCGGCGTTTCCCAATCTCAACAGCAAGACGATGGCATCGGTGCGCGTTGATCCAGTGCATCATATGATATCGTTTGCCTCCAAGATTGAGCCCTCGCCGGATTGGATTGTGGGCGTCAGTGGACTGGAGCTGTGCCTGCGCAACTGCACGTGGCTGGACACAAAGATGATCAACCTGTATCCCTGGGATGTGGGCACTGACGCGGGTCCCACTTACACTGTAAATACTCTAAACTCTCCACTGGAAAAGTGTTTGATTTTGATATTTTTGCAGTCGCCGGATCAGCCCCAGGTGCCACCGGATGTTATTCGACGCATACGTTCCGACTTTCCCAATGATCCTCGCTCGCCCTTTTATGATGAAACAGGAGCACCCATGAAACCAATGGCCACTTTAACAGTACGACGTCAACGGATCTACGAACGACGCTGCCTGGATGAGGAATGTGAGTGGAATTTGAATGGATTACAATATGAATATTTAAATCAATTCGAATTATACTTGTAGCCAACAACGATCCGGATGTGCCGCGTGAGTGTCAAACGCATCCCTGGTCAAGCTGGAGTGACTGCTCCTCCAAGTGTGGCGAAGGCATGCAGTACAGGCGACGTGTATACAAGCAACCGGAGCTGGCCAGGATTAACAGTTGCAATGTGCCGCTTTATGAGGAACGCGCCTGCGATGGACAAGTCTGCGGTCTGGGCGAGCCCATGCGGAATGATTTCTACAGTGCAGGGGGAATGCAGCAAGGTCAGAGGGCAACGTATCAGTCGAGTCAACGAGCCGAGTGCCAGTTATCCGCCTGGGGACCATGGAGCATGTGCAGCGTCACCTGTGGCGAGGGATATCAGACGCGTCAACGTCAATATCTCAGTCCTGGAGCCGAGATCAAATGTCAGGGCGCGCACAAAGTGGAGCTGGTGGATACGCGACAATGTGCGGGCGCATCGTGTTTGGGAAACTTGAACGGGGACGATATTGATAGCCAGTATGAAGGACAGCTAATGAATGGGCCGCAGCCAGAGCTGGAAGGTGCGCCAATTGATGAGAGGAACAAACCCTTTGCCTTCCCTGTAGGTGACTTAAAGGGCAACCAATGGGGCCAAGACCAAAGTGTTGATGGACAGATGGGAATGCCGCGTCAGCCGTCGTATTCCCAATCCAAGAATCAGGCAGTGGATTATGGACAACTGCCGCGTCTGCAGGATTCCGAACGTGCTCCATATCAACGCAGACCAAGTGACAGATACAATGTGGATGAGGGGCGCTTCTCTGGGCAACGGCAAAGTGTTGATGGACAAATGGGAATGCCGCGTCAGCCGTCGTATTCCCAATCCACATTTGAATCGAATAAGAATCAGGCACAAGATTATGGACAGCTGCCGCGTCTGCAGGATTCCGAACGTGCTCCATTGCAACGTAGACCAAGTGACAGCGACAATGTGGATGAGGAGCGCTTCTTTGGGCAAAGGCAGAGTAATGGCAACAGAGATTTTGATGTTGAACCAGAACGCGATCCTTGGCAGAGACAAATTAACAGTTACAACAACAACAACAACTACGGTAGAGGCTATGACACAAACAGTAATGTACCTGAAATCGATCTGTCCAAGCGCTGCTTTCAAATGCTCCAAACGACGCCACTCTGGCAAGAATGAAACAATTACGGGCAACTTTTGGTTCTATAATTTCTGCACCAATGAATGCATGATATTTGCCGTAGACTCATGCGATCGGAATGTCAACAAGTTCAGCAGACTGGAGGCATGTGAGGAGTGCCGTCGTCCAGAGTTCCAACAGCTTCAGCAGCGTGCCTCTAAGTCTCCAGAATGTAGAGCAATAATTCAATCACGGCAAGCGGAGCAACATTTCTGGAAAGAGGAACGAAGACGCAACAACTATAACAGGCCACGGGGTTGACAACAAAGAATTCCATGGTTATTTGTAACTTTTCGTAATTTCGTAGCATAATTTAGGTTTATTAAGCAGTTTTCGACTCTTAAATTAATAAAGTCATTGGCCGTGTTCACCAGAACAAATCGACAACAGAAAATCGATGAAAATTGCATGATTATTCTGGTGAAATGCAGTGATTAGCAATCATGATTTCAAATTTTGTGATTATGATGACTGAAAATTCATCACCAAAATAGTACGCTGAAATTTTCTGATGGTGATGCTTTGTTATCGAACAAACAAAATACATGATTACTAGAGTTGTGTCGTTTAGTTCTGAAAAAGTTCAAATGAACGGGTCATTAAGATGAACCAATGAACTTATTCAGTCAATCATGAACTAAATCGGTCATTTCGCAGTTGGTCAGTAATTTCTTTAAAAAAAAATTTAATTTCTTTGAGAAATACAATACATGGAGTTCCGCAAATGGATTCAATTTCTTCTTTATTTACATGTAACAATGTTTAAATTCTATATATTTTTAAGTTTTTAACAATGTGAAAGGTAACTTAAGCCCAAAATTAAAAACCAATTCACTCTTTTTTCTCATTTTCAAAAAGCCAGGGTATAAGTATAACCCAAAATAATAAGAGGAAATTCGGAATCTAGTTGGCATTTGTCGTCTATTTGATTCAAAAACTTAAAACACATTTCACATTTCACTAAAAAGAAACAGTCGTAGCCTATTTCACATCGTTTATCGTTCATAAACAACTGACTAACTGATCAGAATGACCTATTCATCTTTCATCGTTCATGACCAACTGAATAGAAACCATCTCGTTCATAGTTCATGACCAACTGAATAGAAACCATCTCGTTTATAGTTCAGACCAACTGAAAAGAAACTATCTCGTTCATAGTTCATGACTAACTGACCAACTGAATAACTGAACTAAATGACTGATTTAGTTCACGACTGAAAAATGAACGATTGAACTTATTCAGCAAATCGAACTAAAAAGCCCAACTCTAATGATTACTGATTGATTAGTTCTGGTGAACGCGGCCATTAACTTAAAAAATAACCGTTCGATTCAAAATGTTCTTCAGTTATCGCACAATGTCGATGACGATAGGTCTCATTCGGTAGCTTACTGAGCACAACAGCTGTGCTAGAGATGTCAGTAGTTGTTTATAAATTATTATTAAATATTTAATTTTTCTTTTCACTATCAATTTTATATAAATTTTAAGTAAGCCAAAATATGTTAGTATATTTACAAGTATTTGTAAAAGAGTCAGAAAAAAGTAAATAAAAAATAGAAATTTTGATTTAATGACAACTCTGGTGCACTGAGCAATAAATTTGCAAAAAAAAAAAACAATAGAAAGAAAGACGCAAAAACAGATAAAAATGCAACAGCAGAGGTTGTTTATTCTTCGAAAGTTGTTCTCACAACATTCGGTGGCGCTGCAATTACCGAGATGCACTCAAATACTTGGAGTTCCCGCCCAGCAGCAGATGCAAATGCGAAACTTGGTTTTTCACCGTTATCTTACACAAGCAACAACAACAACAAAGGAGGATGGCCAAAAAGTAAATAAGTCACAGCAAAAGATCACTTTGATAGCACAGAACCAGGCCATGAGCATCACCACATTGGAGGAAGCACAGAAGCTGGCCAAGCGGAGAGATTTGCATTTGCTGCGCTCAAATCAGACAGACGCCAAAACCGGACGTGTCGTGTTTAGGTTGAGTATGAATGGCACAATAAATGGGACATTAAATCGAATTCCTTTTCCTACAGATTGGTAACTGCTGCCGAAATGCTAGCAGATGACCAGGATGATAAGGGCCACAACAACAGGCAGTCAGCCTCCGAAAAGGGCAACAAGAAGGCGGAGAAATCATTATCCATTGGTGCACGCATTACAGATCACGATCTCGCGTCTAGACTGAAAAATATTGCCAAATGGCTGACCAAGCGTCACGAGGTGCGCATACTCATCCAAGGCAGCGCCAGCGGTGCCGACGCGGGCAGCGCAGAGCGTATTGTGAAGACAATCGAGGCAACCATTAAGGAACCCCAAACTATTGGAAAAATTGTACAGAAACGCCACAAGGGATCTTTTATCAAGTTTAGCATATTACCTGTGGCAACAACCGGAACAGCGCCGACGACGACAACACCGACTCCCCCAACTGTGAATCAGTCGTGACAACCAAAATTACCTCGGATACATAGAATGATCATAGCATTACATGTACATAACTACTCAACGATGAAGTCGGAAGATGATACGCCCCAAGATCCCAGGTTATCGTGGATAGTTGCCACTGCATCAATTGCGTTTCTATTTACTTTGAAATACGTATTTTGGTATCGACACTTTAGCTCGCAAGATGATACTCCAGATCCAGATGAAAATCGATTCAATGACTTCGATTAATGTTCCTCAAAGTCAACAAATCCGCAGTGGAAATCCATCAGAATCAAATCAAGCTCAGCCAGAAAACTCTTTAACTTGCTCTATTTGAAATTAAATACCCTCAGAGATCACAATTGATATAGTTTATTATGTTTATTTTTGATGATTTGTTTACATGTTTAAATTATTTGAAAATACAATTTTGAAAATATACTCGTTTCTACTATATAATTGGGATAAAAGATTATGTAAGTACATATTTATATTAAGAACACACACATTGCACATAATAAGTTAATTCATTACACAAACAAATAAATAAAGCTCGATTTTGGTATTTTTTTTAAATAGTTTGTACGTAATAAATTAGTTAAATATTTGTATATACTTACATATATTGGAATTTGTATTTTATTACCGATACAGGGAAAGCAAAAACACAATGTTTAAAATGTTACACGATGTACATAAATATCTCCACTATTTTTTGGAGATTTTTCAAATCAAAATTGGGGTTATCTACACTTTTTAGAGACTTTTTCAAATCAAGAAACAGTTTAGACATTCGAGTAAATTAAAAACTATAGACAAATAAATTACTTAAGCAAATTACGGCACAAGGAACATTTTCTAAATGACAAATTAAAAAATACACTACAGTAAATAAACATAATCGGAAATAAATAGGTAAAATTGAAAGAGCATAAAATGATATTGATTAAAAGCCAATTAGAATTTGATAACTGATAAATAAACTGTCAGAACTGATAAAGCCTCATTTCGGTTTATGATCGGTTCGCCCCTTAAAACATTGATTGAATTTGGAATGAATTATAAACTAAATAAATTAACTACGATAAATGCAAAAGCTTTTCTTTTTTTTTGGGTAAGCTACGTTGTTTTGTTGTTGTTGTTACTGCTGCAATTGTATTATTGTTGTTGTTGTTTTGGTGTCCCACTTACTGATGACCTAAACACGTTGAATCTCAAAGAGTTTAACCTCCGTATCGTACCAAATAGCCGGCTCCACGTTACGCAAATAGATGACGCCCCAAATGTAGGTGCGGAACCAGGCGGTGGTGCCGGAATTGGCTTGATATTTGCGTATAAGTATGGGATGCGGCACGGGCAGCAAACCCACCAGAGTGCCATGCTGCAAGAACTTGAGTATCTCCGACTCGTCGGTGAGGCCCTTGTCAATGCAAATCTTCTCCACCTGCGGCACAAGCACCTGCAGCAGTCGCATTATCGTCTGCAACGGCAGCTTCGAGCGCCAAGAGACAATCCACTCGGGCGTGGGCGTCCAACGGTCGCCATCGCCGGGCACCATGCGTATGCTAGCGCGATGTGCCACCGATAGACGTGTTTGATCCGATGTTGGCGACGTGGACTTGGCGCCTTCAGCTCGTGGACTCGACACAGGCGACTTGTCAAAGGGCCCCAGGTCTGTCTTCTCATTGGGATGCGCCGGTTCCCGCTCGGTCATTTGGCCAATGTCTGGCGTGTCCAGGAGCGAGGTCTTTAGCGTGCCCGGCTCGGCTGGCTGTGCCGTTAGCACGGCTCCAGCATCTAGTTGGGTGTCACCCAACTGGGAGCGATCATGGGATTCCGTTTCGGATTCAAGATCCTCCTCGGCAACAGCGTTCTTGTCCAGGCGCACATCAGTCACATCCTCTGCGTCGTCGTCCTCCTCATCCTCATCGGCATAGTCATCGGGTACCTGAGCCGACGGCAGCTCCTGGCTGTTGATTGCCGAGGCTGGCTTCCGCTGCGGCACTCGAGGTAAATTGAATTTGCCACCTGTCTTGCGTCCACTCAGGCACTTGGCAATGCCAGACATATCCGTGGGCAGATTGGCCATGGCATGAAAGACATGCCGCTTGCGTATTATGGTATAGACTAGATTCGAATTCCCGTCGAACTGGTACTGTATAATATTGTTGAAGATCTCCAGCAGAAAGAAGACCAAGTGATGATTGCTGGGCGCCGACAGGAGGAACCAGGGCGTGCTGAATGCCTCCAACAGATGCAGCAGCTTCACGCTGGCCACCATCGAGAGCGTCTTGAGATACGGCGACACATTCACCAGAATGGTCAGCAGGCAATCGAACAGCGGCTGCAAACGCTGATGACCCGTTGCGATAATTTTGTGAAACACTGTGATCAGCAGATCCGCATGGGTGCCGGTAAACACGGGTATATCCATGGGCACCGTGGCCGAATAGGCCTTATTCAGACGCACGCCAAAGTTGCGCTCGCCTGAAATGAAATCATTAATTATATATAGTATCTATAGGATTGCCACATGGACACAACTTACCCGAGAGCAGCAGCAGTATGAAGACGCCAATGTGCATGAGCCCGACGCGGGATTGATCCGCACGCGAGTAGTTCAGATGATACAGTATGGGTATAAGAATGTCCAGCACATCGGAGCTCTTTAGCACAAAGTACAAGAACTTTTTGTTGTAGTCGCAAATCTTCCAGAACAGTATGAGTAGCTCCTGGTGGCAATGCAAGCGTTTCGTTGAATTGGGCAAATAGTTCTGCACCAGCGGATTGTTGAGCAGCCGCGTTATGCCCCGCAGCACGAAATGGAAATCCTCATCGCGATGCACTCGGGATAGGTAGTTAATGAACAGGTTATCACCGCAGCTGCCTTCGTCGTAGGGCGTGACCAGCACGCCGCCGGCAGCATGGGTTAATTGCTGCTGCTGTTGTTGTTGTTGCTGCTGCTGCTGCACGACCATATCATGGTCGAGGGTAACAATCAGCAGCTGGAGACAGGCCTCAACAAGTGGCTCCGTAGTGTCGGCAAACAGCAGATGATTATAGGGAACACCGAATCCCACAGGATCATAGGAGCACACCGTATTCAGAAATGAGGTGAACAGCGGAAGCGCGTGTCTATTGTCGGCAGATGTAAAGTATGCTATCCATTTGTTTGGCTCCTCCGACTGCTGTGGCGTGCGATACATGGGTTCCGAGAAGCAGGTGAGCAGCAGTTTCAACAGCTCGGTGCGTCGACGCTCCATGTGGGCATTCCGTGGCGGTGACTGCGCAAATCCCACGCCCGCCTCCCAAATGTACTCGCAGCTGTCAATGTTCGCCAACTCCTCGGCCTTCTCCGGACCGGCGCGACGGGTTGCCGTCACTGTAAAATCGGGACAAAACAACAGATCACATATGGCATTAAGCAGCGACTGGGCAAGTGGCACAGTCTGGCCATGATTCGCCTGCTCCTGTGCCGGCAGACTGCTCCAGAAGAAATCGCGCCACTTGTCGTCCTCGAAAATGTACGGCAAAATGCGCACCAATAGCCGGACACAATTCAGCACACATTGCTGATCCGCCTGGGTGCGACAGCTGCTGTCGACGGCCTGGGCCAATTTCTCCACAGCCTTGTAGCAGAGTGTCGCCAAGTTGGCGGGATTATCGTTTCGTATTTGACGTATTTCGCTGGCCGTAACCAAGGCGAAGACATCCTCAAGCGTCGTTTGATGGCCCTGCAAGAACTGCTCCCAGAACGGTTCGTCACTGTTGTCGATTTTCTGATTCTTCTGCGTCAGCTGTACAATTGCCTTGCGAAAGTTGAGCTTGGAATCCGTGTTTCCCATATTGTTATGTTGTTAGTGTGTCGAAACGCCTTGTTTGCAGCTGCCGCGAGCGCTGTTGCCTGAAGCAAAGTGTTTGCAGTTACAATATGGACGTTTTACATAAATTTTGACCCGTTCTTAATTCGAAAATTAAGAAATTCGCCTACGCAAGTTAAGAAAATAATCAGCAGTATTGTGTGTGGTTGTTGTTGCTTGCCCACTAAAAATATCGATATATCTAGCCGTCGTCAACAAATCGATTATTGATAACGATTGCTTTATCTTTACTTTTTATTTGTGAATTCTCTGTTTAAATGATGCCGTATAAATTTTATTAATGGTGATTTTGTTTCATTAATAGTTTCTTGTGAAAATGTATTTCGTATTAATCACATTTTGTAATTTGCATTGCGCTAAATATCGATATAAATATCTGCATGAATTTAATCATCCCTAATTTCGGCGTTAGAAAGAGGAAAAAAATCTCGAAAAAGAAATGTTTAATTCAATTGAAATTCCAGATTCTGATGACGACATGCCCGAACCGGCAATGAAAGTGGCAAAATCAATAGCTAGTGGCAGCGAGTCGAATGACCTGACGCCGGAAAAGCAAAAGGAGACCTCAGATGCACCCGCCAGCCAATTATTGTGTGAGCCTTCAACTTCCAGCAGCTCGAATCCGCTTCAATCAAAGGCGCAAGTCCGACACAGATCCCGGAAAACGCAGCACACAGTTCGCAACGCGACTGAAAACGAAATGCAGTTCGAGACGATACCGCTGAATGATGCCGTCAAAAAGGAGCGTCGATTGAGTGATAATGATAGTATTAAAAGTGCCATTAATAGTATGCTGGAATCGGATGAAGTCCAGGAGATTATCCAACGCATTGCTAACGAGCGTGTGCGTTGCAACTTTCTACTTGCCACATACCAGGTAAGGACTACAGGCTGCAGTCTGAATGTGTTGTAAAGTACGATTGGTCATTTGCAGATAGCCGATATAAACTTTACGCTAAACACCCATCCGGATACACTGAGGGAAAAGTTCCGGGAACGACTCAAGAAACGCAAGGAGCGAGGGGCTACAGCCACAAAAAATCCAGTGCAAAAATGAAATAGCTTTTATTAAATAAAACCAAATTGTAATTAATTAATACATATTTTTTAAAATATACATATCTCATTTTAATTGTTTATTTAAAAGACGTTGCAATCTTTTTATATTTTGACTTGAATATTTGTAGTTGGTTGTTGTTTGTTGTTTGCAGCTGCTGTGATTTTTGCGCATGTCTCTCAAAAGTGCGTTTTAGACGACGGCACACAACAACCCAGCGTAGCCGTGATCGTCTAGTGGTTAGGACCCCACGTTGTGGCCGTGGTAACCCAGGTTCGAATCCTGGTCACGGCAATGCTGCAATATGCATTGTCACGGAGCTGGGTTGATTTTTTTTTATTTTTAAAATTGTTTTTATTTTTAAATTGTTAAAGTTGTTGATTTCTTTTTATTTTTAAATTAAAATAAAAATAAGAAAATATTTTTCATAAAGTAGGCATGCTATTTCATGCTAACAAATAATATTCATTTAGTCAATTCATATTTTGCACGCCTTTGAAATTGAATACTAAAATTAAAATGGATATTCGCGTTGAATCTGAACTTTTTAATGAATCCGAATCGGAGTCGCAACATGATGACGCAATTAACGAAGAAGATTTGCATAAAATTGATGAGACAATTAAAAATGTATCGCGAAATATGCGCAAAGGGGATTGGACATATCTATGTCGACATCCAGAGGTATACACAATCTACGTTTATATTTTTAATCCAGTTTAAAATTTAGTTTTAATTTTTTATTTTACCAGGTCCGAGCCATAATACGTGTTATCATAACGGAAGCCATAAGAACACATCCGAAAAACATTTATACATTCGCCGCAGATCTGTTTCACTGCACCAATCATAAGAAAATTTCCAAAAAGGTAATGTCGGGAGCAGATCTAAGTTTATCCATTGCATTTATTAATTAATTTGATTTCATAGATTAACAAGCAAATGAAATGGATGAATATGCAGCTTAAAAATGGAACTTGGACAGCGGCTGATGGTTTAATGAACTTCCCAGAAAGCAGCAGCTCGACATTCAATTTGAAGAATAAGGAATGTGAGCAGACTTTTAATAAGGATACGGATAAGGAAACCGTTCTCGACGACCTTTATCTAAAGCAACACATGTGTCCAGATAATTATAAGCCCAGTTGCTAAATTGTTTGTCTTTAGAATATATTATAAACAAATTTGCAAGTGAACGTCAAAATATAAAATATATTAAACTATTGAAATTCACAAAGTAAACAATTAAATAATTAATGTGCGTAAGTTTCCCTCAATTTATGTCAAGTTTCGATTTCGATTTCTTGGTCTTTTTGGTCTTCTTTATGAAGCTGGTAACAAGTGCAGCGCTTTTCTGATCATTTTCCATTTGTTTCTCCATTTCAATGGAGTTGGCAAATTCGATTAAGGAATCCATATGGAAATGTTTACGTGCATCCAAAGCTATTTTGAAATCTTCTTCGGAACGACGAAAATTCACTTGAAAAATTGAAAACGTTTTCAGCAAGTCCAAGCATTTTTCACAAACAAATCGTGGCAGCCCGGGTAAATCTTTAATCTAACCATTGGTATTAATTATATATAAGTTTAGGTTTTTAAAATCAAAAAATAAGTACCTCTATATGTACGGTATTGGCTATAATTCGGGTTAAACGTCTGCCATTAAAAAGTGGACGCAGCTTGACTCCATTTCCATTGCATTTGCAGATGCGGCAGTAATTCGTTAAATCAATCTCTTTAAGTTTATCAACTGTTATTTTTCTTGTAGTTATATCTCCTGAGCTTTCGGACATGGTTCTTTATTTAATGTGATATATATTTTAATTTTGTTCTTAACCAGCTACAAATTTAAAACTGTTGTACACAGCTTGCTTAAAATAAGTATTTGTTTTAATCTGTTCAATGACATTTAATGAAAAAATATGTATGCTTAAATATTTACTAAATAAGTCAATTGCCTTATAAATTTTAAATTCTGCCGCCATCAGATTTTCACCACGCTCAGATTACGAATCACGTGAAGTTAGCTGCGCGCAGCTTTTAGCTCACGTTAAGTTGGCTGCATGTAAAGTCTTACGAAAAGTTAAGTTGGCTGCTCGCAGTTTTCTTAGTTGTGTCAATAATAAATCTAATAAGTTTAATATCTATTAATTAAATATCCTACTGATGCATGTTTGCTATTGAACTTGCAGCGTTATAAATGATATGTTTATCAAGATTCAATAGATCCAGAAACCTTCAGAGATTCCAACTTGACTCTGCCATATTTATCGGTAAGTGCTTCTCCCATGCCAATTCGTATACGACATAGCATTAATTCGCCGCAATTTTTCGCCTTTGTTGTGCTACGCATTTTCTGCCGAGACTTACTCTTATTTGAAAGCGAGCAACGTTTATGAAGATACTCATGTCATACTTACTATGTCTTAATAACTAGCTCAAAAAAGAGCACGGGTTTTATAAATATGGTATCAAAACAATTAGCTGTTGGCCAATCTGTCAATCAAACCTTTTGCTAAGCTAAGTCTTCACCGTACTTCGCTTAACATTTCAAGTTGCAACTTCGTTAACCGGCATACGCGACAAAAACAAATATGTTAATTAACATGAACATAACATTAACGAACCGCAGTAACATAAACAACGTTGGCTTTGAAAGACGAAGTTCGAAACTTCGAAGTCGCTGATTATTTTCTCACTTATTTTACATGAAATATATATTTATATACAATAAATTTCATGTAATATGTTGCCGACTGACAGAAGCACAATAAGGTTCAACGATTAAGCAAATGCCAATTGAGCAAATTATAAATAACACTTGTCAAAATTGTTGGTCAATTTTCAGGCCGCACGCACGTCAGAATCAGAATCAAATTACGAATCAGACAGCGCGCCGAGCAGTTCACAGACTCAAAACTGGCAGACTCAACAACAACAAGATGAGCAAAGCAGATCCCATATCGCTCAGCTTCCACGATTCCTGTCTGCGCATGTCCGACGTCCAACTGCTCCATGGACCGCGTTGGCTGAATGATCAGGTATTTACCCCATCCACAAGATATGTAATGGATCCTACTACATCTGATATTCATACAGATCTTGAGCTTCTATTACGAGTACCTGTCGCACGCCAAGTACAAGAACAACAACGATGTGTACTTCATAGCGCCCGAGGTGACGCAGTGCATGAAGTACATGGACGAGTCCGAGCTGGAGATGATCTTCGCGGAGCACAATGCGGTGGACAAGCCCTTCATCTTCTTTGCCCTGAACGACAACGGGACAGCCGAGGCGGGAGGCACCCATTGGTCGCTGCTGGTGCTCTCGAGGCCGGAGAAGACGTTCTATCACTTTGACTCGTCTGGCAACTGCAACTTGGGAGTGGCGATGGAGCTGATGAACAGAGTCAAGGAACTGCTCGGAGTGCGGCAGGCCAAGTTCCGTTCGATGCGGTGCCTGCAGCAGGCCAACGGCTACGACTGTGGCATCCACGTCATCTGCATGACCGATCACATCGCCGACTACATCAACCGCTACGAGGTCATCGAGGGATTGCCTCCACTGCACATTGATACGGTCAAGGCCAAGAGGGCGGAGCTGCTCAAACTGATCCTCTCGCTGGGCGGCAAGGACTAGACACTTCAAATGACCACCTCAAAAATCATACTCATTGTTGGAAGTGTAGATTACGAGTTGGAATCGTTTACACTTGTAACGAGCGTTGATTGATGGGAAGGAACTCGATATTGATATTGATAAATGTTAATTGTTTAATTTATTGCTTACTTGGTTGCTCAGTGCTAGGCACTATGAAGGAGACAACAAGTAAGCGGAGCACGTTTGAAAGGAGTGCGACAAGTATTAGAAGTTGGATTTCAAATAAAGCTATATTTGTTTAATCAAGTTGTTTATTTGTCATGACTCAGTCGGATATTCAGATTCCGATTCGCAATATTTCTGTTTGTTTGCTTAAGAATTGTAGATGCGCTTCCAGTATAAGCTTGAAAATATGATCTGAACGAGGAGCAGGTATTATTTTTGGTGGAGTATCTTTTTATTATATATTCAACAAATAAAATGTTAAGCGTTTTAGATTCCAGTTCTGCGTAGGTTCAAGTTTTTTATTTAAGTAAAAATGATAACATTTCCTAATAATATGCAATCACAATCATATTTCCTTGTTTACACATCTTGATCGCTTAGACGAGCAAATATTTATTCAAGATTCAATTGGAAATAGCTTTGGCTTCTTAGGCAGACGATGAAGTAAGCAACTAGATACAATTAATAATATCGTATTCACATTTGAGTATCAGATTATCTTATTTACATGCAAGTAGAAACATTTCTATAAAATCAATTGTAGCAAATAAAATAACGCAGTGTCTAGTCCTTGCCGCCCAGCGAGAGGATCAGTTTGAGCAGCTCCGCCCTCTTGGCCTTGACCGTATCAATGTGCAGTGGTGGCAATCCCTCGACGACCTCGTAGCGGTTGATGTAATCGGCGATGTGGTCGGTCATGCAGATGACGTGGATGCCACAGTCGTAGCCGTTGGCCTGCTGCAGGCACCGCATCGAACGGAACTTGGCCTGCCGCACTCCGAGCAGTTCCTTGACCCTGTTCATCAGCTCCATCGCCACACCTAGATTGTTGTTGCCAGACGAGTCAAAATGGTAGAACGTCTTCTCTGGCCTCGAGAGCACCAGCAGTGACCAATGGGTGCCTCCCGCCTCGGCTGTCCCGTTGTCGTTCAGGGCGAAGAAGATGAAGGGCTTGTCCACCGCATTGTGCTCCCCAAAGATCATCTCCAGCTCGGACTCGTCCATGTACTTCATGCACTGCGTCACCTCGGGCGCTATGAAGTACACATCGTTGTTGTTCTTGTACTTGGCGTGCGACAGATACTCGTAATAGAAGCTCAAGATCTGTATGAATATCGGATATAGTAAGATCAATAACATATCTTGGGGATAAATACCTGATCATTCAGCCAACGAGGTCCATGGAGCAGTTGGACGTCGGACATGCGCAGACAGGAATCGTGGAAGCTGAGCGATATGGGATCTGCTTTGCTCATCTTGTTGTTGTTGTTGTTGAGTCTGCCAGCTTTGAGTCTGTGAACTGCTCGGCGCGCTGTCTGATTCGTGATTTGATTCTGATTCTGACGTGCGTGCGGCCTGAAAATTGACCAACAATTTTGACAATTGTAATTTATAATTTGCTTAATTGGCATTTGTTTAATCGGTGCACCTTAATGTGTTTCTGTCAGTCGGCAACATTTTACAAGAAATTTGTTGTATATAAATATATAAGTATAACTATTATTTCATGTAAAATAAGTGAGAAAAAATTCAGCAGGCAAAGAAAAGACTTCGAACTTCGTTTCAAAGCCAACGTTGTTTATGTTAATGCAGTTCGTTAATGTTACGTTATGTTAATGCAATATTACGCCATCGTTGCTGTTAAGTAACATGTTTCCTTTCGCTTTCGCCGGGCGAATAAGCGGCCATTTTTGCTGCAAGTGCAAATTCAAGCGTAGTACGGTGAAGCTGGGAAAACAAGAGCAGTACGCTGACTATGCAAAAAAACTACATTACACGATGTGATGAAAATGTTGTTCTTTAGATTTTTAGTAGTTTTTATTTTAAATGCAAAATCGAATGATTTTAGCTGACATTACTTAGGAATTTATGATTAAAAACATACATATGATTGATATAATTGCAATGATATCCACTCTGAAGTTTTTGATATTACGAGGCACTAGAATCCTTATACACAAGCTGTGTATATACACGGGAAAATTGGATACGTTCGAAATTTAGAGTAGTATTTGGTGGGTTTCCTTTTCTTTTCGTTTTGTTTAGTGGGGGCCCAGGATACAATTTTCAATTACTAAGCTAAATTACACACATAGATGGCTCAAAGCTGAACCTCCGGACGCTTCCAGCCGCCAAAGGCACGTTGCAGCTCCTCGGCGACGGCCAGACAGAGGCGATCCTCATTGAAGTTGGCAATGACTTGCACGCCCAGCGGCAATCCCTCGCTGCCCAGTCCCAAGGGGACGGCAGTGGCCGGAAAGCCAAGGACATTCACGATGCCCGTGTAGGAGAAGTTAATGGGACGCAGCAGGGGCTCGTTGTGATACGGTGCAACAGTGGGATGTGTGGGATAGATGAGCACGCCATTGTCGCCCAACAGCTTCTGCATGTTGGCACGCAGTTCATCTCGCTTGGCCACCATATGCTTGTACTTGGAGGAACCATGCTGACACTGTAGACTGTCCATTACGGCCGTAATTAAACCAATCAATGTATGCTTGGAGGCGCCAACCAGCCACTTGAGCATCTCCAGATATGTGTTGATATCGTACCGCAAATCGCCCAGTTGATAGCTGAATCCATGGCCAGAATCATCGCGCATATTGGCAAACCAAATGGCCGCCGATTGACGAATCTGCGGCAGCTGGACACGTTCCACCTTGGTGTTGCCAAACTTTTCGCTCAAATGCTGGACAACACGACGCATGGCCTGCTGCAGATCTGGATCTACAGAGGATACCATGCGGCCACCGCCGTCCGATTCCTGGTAAAAGAACTTGAGCTTCTCCAGCTCAACGGGCGTATTGAGACGCAATAGTTTCGCCTTCTCGCCAGCCATAATCTGTAGCATGGGACGCAGATCCTCAGCGAAGCGAGACATGGGACCCAGGCCAAGGAACGAGTTCTGTTCATCACTGAATGGCGTTGGGAATTGTCCCTTATTCGAGACGATCAGCTTGCTGGGCTTGTGTCCAAATACGCCATTAAAGAAGGCCGGCATGCGAATGGAACCGCCAATATCCGAACCCAAGCCAAAGGGCGAACCCGCTGCGGACTGGACACAGCCCTCGCCGCCGCTGGAGCCACCCACAATGCGATTCGTGTCATAGGCATTGCTCGTCCTTCCATGCACCGTGTTGTTGCTCTCCCACCACATGCACACCTCGGACACATTGGTCAGGGCAAAGGGAATGGCGCCCGCCTTGCGCATCAATGCCATGGATTCGGCATCCTCCTCGGCACGCACATCCCGGCGTGCATAGAGACCAGCCGTGTGGAGCAGGCCTACAAAAATGGATTGTTATTATAGGTTTTTAAAAGGCTATCCTCTCGTGGACATACCCTTAACTGCTATGCAATCCTTTGTGGAAATGGGCACACCCAAAAATGGTTTCTGCTCCGCCAATTGATCCACTGTGTACTGTCCCGACTTGATCAGTTCATCCGCCGCGGCTGCCTCCTTGAGTGCCTCATCGTAACGTTGATCCACCACACAGTTGAGCAATGGATTCACTTCCTTGATGCGGCGTATAAATGATTCCAGCACCTGAACACTGCTCAGCTGGAATTGAATTCAAAGTTTATAATTATAATTATACTTCATTTTGGAGGCTTCATTTACCTGCTGATTGCGTATTTTCGTTGCCAATGACGTTGCCGATTCGAGGAGTATGGGATCCGTAATGGGCGGCATACGCTCACCCTTGGCTCCGAAGATCAGGCGAAAGAAGAAGCGAGAAATGGTCTGCAATAGGCCAAATACAAAGGCCATGATTTTGTGACTCAACGGAGCATTGTACGTCTCCATCTGCGGCATGTTGGCGGATTTGGCAGTTAGCACTTGGTTTAAATCAAAGATTGTCTAGGTTAAGTTCCTTTTCCTGTGGTTCCTGTTGCTGCTGTCCATGTGTTGTTTGCTCTGCAAGAATTCAACAGATTTTGAGCTAAAATTAATTAAAATCTTCAACCTCATCATGAGTAAACACAATTCTCGATAGCGATCTCTCTCTCTCTCGCTTAATCTCTCTCTCTCTCCCTCTACGTAAACATTTTCGAGTAATCTTGTATAAACAATTTCATTATTTCTGCGAATGGACTTATGAACAGTTCCACAGAGTAATATTAATTTGACAGTTGATTACAATCAAAGTTCCCATTTTCTTTTTATAAATAAGTTTATGCGTTGTCTTAACACGATTTGAATTAATCCATGTTTTTAAACACTTTTTTTAAGCGCTTTAACACAAAAAGTGATTTTGCTAAGATTTCTTATTTAATCCTAATTTTTCAAATCGTATTAAATTAAATTTTAAATAAAACTAAAGTTAAATCTACTCATTATTTAAACTTACTTTATGTTAAGTTTGGCATCAATGGAAAGGTCATTTAAATTCTGTTTGAATGATACGAAACTTTCCTTAACCCATTAAGTACCCATTGATCATTTTGAATTTGACAGAGTCAACTGTTTTGACTTTTTTCCTCGGTGACAAACAAAAAAGGTTTCTCTTCAAAAAGTTTATCTAAACAATTCGAATAGTGACTGCAAAAAACTTTTTTCAAAAATCTTTTCGCTAGTATTTTTTATGATTTTTTTGTATGGGTTGCTCTCAAAAAGATTTTGTATAAAAAGATAGAAAATGTGCCTAAAATATTAATTATTAGCAATTTTCAAAATTTTAGTAATCAAAAAAAGAAGAAGAAATTTATGAAAAAAGTTTTTTGCAGTCACATTTAAATGAATTTCATATAAAACTATTTTAAGCCATTTAAAACTGTGCGATATGCAATATTTATATTAAAATAAAGTCCAATAATAAATGGTTTATTCTGCTTTATAAACTAGTCAAATTATCGAATTTTATTTATATTTTTTTAATAAAATTATTTTTAATCTTTATTTTTGATATATCATATAAAAGATATTCAGCCCTACATAAGATATGTTTTTTAATTTTCGAAATACACTACTTAGTACAGCTATTTGAACTTAAGTTTGGCCTTCAAATCAAAAAAATTGTTTGCCATTCCGTAAATTTGCAATACAAATAAGAAAATAATTGTTGTTTTATTTTTTTGTTGAACATTACAAATTCTTTAATGTCATTTAATAGCTGTTCACAGCACGCAATGTACTAACATGTAAGAATCATTCAGATGTGATCAATATTTAGTCAAACTAATTGCCTATTAAGTAGAAATTTCATATACTCGAATCTTCAAACATCCGCATATAAATTTCTTATAATAGCCCATTATATTTTACAATTGCTTAACTGTATTGCTTTTTGTTAAAAGGCATATTTAATTGAATTTCGAAAGAATTTCAACAAAATGCTCTTAGCATACTGATACTGATAAACGATGTCGATTAAAGATTCATTTGTCCAGTCCAGCCAGACAGAAAGCGCCACGTTCCCTTGGAAATTGTAAGCGATTGTGAGTCATACATTATCTACTATAGTTTACAGTGTATGGGGGCATAAAATATTGCACCCACAAATATCGGAAACTACAAATGACTAAGCAACTGATTAAAAACAAGAGAACAGTATTTGTCTGAATATTCTCAATTTTAGGGTAAAATACCCAGGGTAAAAATACCCTGTAAATCCATAAACATAACTTAGTCTTAATATAATAAGCTGTTTTCTTTCTTAGCTTCTAGATACATTTTAAATCCAGCTAAATCGCATTACAATTCTACAATATCTTCCTATATTATTCTGTATACTCTCTAAAGCAATACGACTTAAGTAAAGTCTAATCTACAAAAACAAACAACTTTTATTTGCGCTACAATTTAGAAACGGAAACTTTTCCATGTACTTGAGGAGTGTTAAGGTACTTTCCGTAAATTCAAAATGACGGTTTAATATCTAGACACAAATATTGTCAGTGATAATTCCACAATCAAGTTCATCAATCGACAAAATCTATCAGATTTATTATTGTTATTGTTGCCATATGCGTTGTTCAAATCGTAATTCTTCATGTGGAAACTTTATCTTATCATATTTCAATGAATTGTACCGAATTAGCCGCAGACAGAGCTTAACTTATTGTTTAATTGGGAGAGGCTAAGAGAGCCGGAGAAGTCGTATATCAATAGCTCATAGAGGGAGAGTATAACTTTATATAGATACTATCATTTACTCTTTAGTATATAAATGACTCATTGTTGTCACGATCCACTGCCCTACTCAATTTTTTACTACGCAAACATGATAAAAAAAAAATATATATAACCCAAATGTCAATAACACTGGGGTCAAAAAGCGATCACCGTGTAAAATTGTATACATTCAGTTGAGCTCAAAAAGGTCGCATTTAAAACTAGCATAAATTATAAATATTTTTATAAATATTAAAGCTGAAAATTTAAAATTGGGTTCTTAGCCTGATATTATTGCAGATTTCGAATAAAAATCAATCCACAATTTTAAATATAATACTACGTTCACAATTGCTAAAATTTTAAATATACAGAATACCAAAAACAAATCCAAAAAGAAGGTAATTTTATTAAAGATGCAAACTTAATAAATATAAGTTTGTATAATTTATGTTACAAATTTTAAAGTTTTTTTAATAAGGTATCTTCTGGTAGTTGAATAATTCTCAAAATGTTTTTTGAATATTTTGAAATGAGCTCAAAATATATAAATATTTACAGAGTATATTCACACTCCTTATGACTGTTTGCTTGTTTGCACTCGTGCTCTCTTTCACTCAAGTTATGCATTGTCTCTCTCTTTTCTTCTCTCTGTTTGTCTGCTTATCTGTCAGATTGCGGCACTCTTTTGTAAGTTGTCTGTCATGGTCATGACATTCCCACTGTTGTTGTTGTGTGTAATTTGTTATCACAATTTGTTCAAGCAAATGTTTGTCTCAGTCATAAGTTTAATTGAATTGCCCGACTGGGGAATATGCAGACATCGATTTACACATGGCAACAAATAAATTGTGCCATAAATAAGCAATATGAATATTGGCAATAATGTATTTCCCAATTGGATTGCGCAAAGTTCGATGCATTATCAAGTAACGATACTATGTCAAAGCCAAAGACCAAACTACACATGTACACATAATGTTAGCTAGCTGATTACAGCCGGATTGTGAAACGATAAGATTACCTTAAATCATCAATGCGATCGTTAGAAGCAATTATCAAAATTAATTTTGATTTTGAACAGTGCTTTTTAGCTTTGACACTTGTTGCGTGAGAGCAGACAAAAGAGAGAGGGAAAGAGAGAGCTTTCAGTTGCGTGAGAGACTAATTAGGTGGAAAAGAGGCGAAATAACCGCAGACGGAATTCAATAGTGAAATGAATAGAACATCTGTCAGTGTGTGTGTGTGTGTTTGTGGGTGTATGGGGCGAGAGGGCGAGAGGGCGGCGAAAGGTGATAAAGCAAACAATACGACCGGCGAGTGGCAAGCTGGAGCAGAAAATGCTTCGACTAATGTCCAATAATGACATCATGCTAACAAAAGGAAAAACATATTGCATATTGCATGCAAATGCACATATTGAAATGTCTATTAAAAAAGGATTATACATGCATGTCATGTAATGAAAAGGCCAAAGCAATAACAAGTAATTACTTGTATATATTCACTTGTACATACATACGCATGTATTTGCACTATATGTCATAATTGCGTATTGCACAAAGGCACGTATAAATTGTTGCACTATTTGTCACTCATTTTGCATTTTGTATGAAACCGGTTCGTCAAACATGCGTCAAATAAAAGCGCCAATTTGCTTTGTTATGCACATAAGAATAGTTAGTCAAGTAATTGTTTTGTCAAGAAAAAAAACTCTAATTTTATTTACAAAAAAAAAAAATAACATTCGTGGCTTTTTACTTATTTACTTATTGCTTTTGACATAAAATTAATAATTAAAAAATTCTAACATATTTTGGGTTTAATTACTTTTGGAAAAAATGTGTTGGAACAATTACTTGACTCACTAAACATATGTATTGTATAAACACACACACAGAGACAGAGATATATAGATAAGAACACAATATGCGTGTTGTAAATGACACTTAATTGGCTTTCTTTTAGTTTTCGTTCAGCACAAAATGAACATAGCTTTTTGCTAATGGTTATTGGATACTAATAATATAAATGTACAAGTCAGGCGATCAAATTACGGCGTCAACTTTACCCGCAAAACACAAAGATCCGAACAGCTGACCGACTCGTTGAAGACTGATTTTGCCAGAGCGAAGACTTGTCCGCAGCTCTCAGGGCTTGCACGATTAGTGTTGCCAACGCCTCCACACAAAAAAGGCCGGTTTAACCAAAAAACAAGACAGAAAACGGACAAATTTTTTTTACAGGACAAACTATGTTTTCTTGTGAATACGCATACAAATAATTAAAAAATAATATCATAGCTCTAAAAATCACCACAATATTGAAAGTATTAGCTCTTTATTAGCCAGTCAAATATTTTCCACAGGAAATGCATCAATTGTATTTTTAAATTTCAAAGATATTCGACGATCCGAAAATGAATCCGGGGTGCCACAGATATCGCTTTCGCTTGAATTTCACTTAAATTTGTATGAAATTTAAGTGAAATTCAAGCGAAAGCGATTTCTGTGGCACCCCGGAATGTATTAGATGACGCTTAGATGTATTTGATAAATTCTATGAGCTACTTAAAACAATGAAAAAAGGATAAATAATGGATAAAGTAAAACAAAATAAAAAATAGGCATTTTTTCCGGATAGGGGACGTTTTCAAATTAATCCGAAAATCGCAGTTCCAAAACGGACAAATCTGTTCGCAAGAAATACAAATTGGCAACACTGCGCACGACGTTCGTGCCGTTTTTATCGATTGTCATCGATAGCTGATTATTATCACCTGATATTTGCATATATCGATTAACAGCTGTTGCTCATCGAAATACTGTAGTTTCGATTCCAGCTGTTGAGCCAAATACAACAACAGTAAAACTACACTATGAGCGATTCAACATTAAAACCACCACCCACGCAAATTGATAAAAACACGCTGCTCAAACCTCCAGCAGTGAGTGCGTTAGCCGTGAACAGTTTGCAACTGCCCAGCTCCGCGCCACAGAAGCTGCCATCTGCGTCCAATGGCAGAGCCCCGGGATCGGGATCGGCAACGGGAAATCCGCGCAACAAATGCGCTCTGAAGCCGGGCTATTCCTTGATGAGTTGGGTACGGCTGTGCAATTCGGGCGCTGATCTTTCTGGTACCGGAGGACGCGTTGTGCCCGTCAGCCAGAGTGAGCTGGCCAAGCACAATCAGGTGAATGATGCCTGGATGGCCATTCGAGGCAGAGTTTTCAATGTCACCCGCTATATGGACTTTCATCCGGGCGGTGTCGATGAGCTAATGCGCGGAGTCGGACGCGATGCGACCAAACTGTTTGACGAGGTGCACGCCTGGGTCAACTATCCCCAATTGCTGGGCAAGTGCTATGTGGGCCCACTGAAGGAGAACGTGGCGACCACAGCTAAAGTGGAAACTGAGAGTCTCATCCGACCGCCGCCAGTTCCAGTAGAGACTGTGCCGCGGTTTGACTGGATACAACAACGTAGCGAGCTAACTCTCTGCTTCTACACGAGGCAATGGGCCAATCCTGGACTGCTCTTGAAACGCTCGACGGCCGACGACGCTCTGGAGCTTCGCGTGCAATTGGCGGACAACTGGCATGTGTTCAACTTCACGTTGACCAACAGCGTCGAGTGGCCACCAAAGATTGTGCGTCTTGGTCCAGAGACGGGCAAGATTGAAGTGGTGCTAAGCAAAAAGATCCCAGAGCCGTGGACAACATATGGATCGCATGTGGCCAGCAAGCTGGATGCACAGCGTGTCCAGGAGGAGCACTTTGACTTTGAGGTGTTGCGCTGCGAGCACTTCAATCACGATTCCTTTGAATTGAGCTTGGAGAGCGTCAAGCAACAAGTGATGCTGCAGCTGCCCGTGGGCTATCACCTGGACATCCAAGTGCCACATGAGGAAGAGTCGCTGCAACGCAGCTACACGCCTGTGCCACACTCCTACCTGCTTTCCAACCAAGTGGACCAAGTGGACGCAGATCCAAGTCTGACCACATCCCAAGAGTTTCTTATCAAGTATTATGAGAATGGTGCCGTATCCAAGCAATTGCATCAACTGCAGCCTGGCGACACTGTGCAGCTGAGTCTGCCGCGTGGCAACTTCAACTTGTCCAAGCTGGAGGCGCATCGCAACATTCTGTTCTTGGCTGCCGGCAGCGGACTCACGCCCATCTTAAGCCTCCTTCAACCGCTGCTCAAGCGGCAAACCAATCGCATGTGAGTTCAAAATTGTTCCACAGATGATGCGCCTTACTTATTGCTTTATTTTCTACAGCGAACGACTGCATCTGTTGTACTTTAACAAGACCGCCTCGGATATTTGGCTAAGGAATAAGCTGCAGGCACTCCAGGCATCCGACGAGCGTTTCAGCTGCAGCCACATTCTGTCGCAGGCGGAGGAGGAGCAACAAATCCAAACCGGACGCATTTGCCAGGAGTTGCTGGCGCCTATGTTTAAGGAGCAGCTCAGCGAATGCTTCAGCTATGTGGCCATATGTGGTCCAACGGGCTTTAACACAGCTGCCGTTGACAGCCTGACAGGATTGAAGCTGAAGCTCAATCAAATTCATGTTTTCCAGGGTTAAGCTGGAGGGGAATCACCGTAAAATACAAATCGATTGCTTACTTCAAAACTATCATATCTCTGGAAATATTCGTTTTATCCTGTTCAATATTGTGTACAAATTTCATATTTATATCCTGAAAATCGTGTAGTTCCCCAGTTTTGTTTTCCCAGTTATGACAGTCTTTAAGTGAAAAATATGTAAAAAACGAATAGCAAATATCTTTGTTGATTTTTTTTTTATATATTTTGTTTTGTTTTAATAATTTAATAAGTTTAACAAATACTAGAAAATTTCTTCCTGACGTTTTTTTGTTTGTTTACAGCAAAGACATCGTCGCCGTCATTTCATTTCTTTCATTTTCATCATTGTCGCTACTTTTCACTTATTTTTCGCACAAATGTCGCATAATTTGAAAAAGAGTATACAAAGTATAAAAGAACAATGCGAGGAGTCAAGAAACAACTTAAAAGTATCTGTGTGTTATCGTGGAGGGCACTGGTCAGCGGACAAAATTATAAGGAGGATTAAGTGTAAGGATCTATCTCTATACACACCAATTGCGGGGATTAGTTTCTGTACAATTTTGGCATGGAAAGCAGCAGCAAAGTAATATTTATCGAAATAGTTATCGAAGCGACTTGAATATTGTCTGCGTTCCTCTTTAAGTAGACATCCGTTTGTTTGCTTGTGTGTGTGTGTGTGTATTTATGCGTTCTTCTAATAGGAGCGAATTGCGGGTGGAACTGTCTGCACCTCATCGTCCAGCGTGCTATCGATAACACCTCTGTACTTAAGATCGACGTGGCCATCGTCGCTTGTCACCCAAGCGAGCGTGTGCTTGCGCCAATGCTCCTCCATAGGTTTCTTAGTCTGGCCATCGACGGGTTTGCTGTAATCCTGTAAGCGAAAATGTTATCGTTATACGTTATTTTTATCGATATATTGTTTATGTTACTTACGTATTCATCGAGACGCTGCTGGAAATCTTCGCGAGCATGTGCACCACGGGATTCCTTTCGTGCCTCCGCACCGACGATTGTCATCTGGGCATTCGCCAACAGATTCTGCAGCTCCAGAGTCTCAATCAGATCCGAATTCCATACCAGGGATCTGACAATGACAATTTATATGATTAGTGAAGGAATCGAGGGATTAGAAGATTCGTTACTCACTTGTCGATCACCTTAATGTCCTTGAATTGCTTGTAGATCTCCCGCATCTCGCGCACACCCTTCTCCAGGATGGGGCCATCGCGGAACACAGCCGCATGGTTCTGCATGGTCTTCTGCATCTTCAGGCGCAGATCGGCAGTGGTTATCTTGCCATTGGCATGACGCAGCTTATCCAAATTGGCAACCGATGCCTCGCCAGCGTCCTGTTGAGTAAAATGGGATATATGAGAGTATGTTCCTTGAAATCTCACGAGTTTTGTTACTTACATCCTTGAGTGTGGGCGCTGGACAGCCGGGCTTGGCCTCCTCGGCAATAGTCTTGGCACACGCGCGACCAAAGACCACAAGATCCAACAGCGAGTTGGCACCTAGACGATTAGCACCGTGCACGGAGCTGCAAGCTGCCTCGCCAGCCGCATAGAGACCGGGCACAATCTTATCGTTGCCGCTCTGGTCAATGGTGATAACCTGGCCGCGATAGTTGGTGGGAATACCACCCATGTTGTAGTGCACGGTGGGCAGCACGGGGATGGGCTCGCGGGTGACATCAACGCCGGCAAAGATCATCGCCGTCTCGGAGATGCCGGGCAGACGCTCTGCCAGCTGCTTGGGTGGCAAATGATGCAGTTGCAGGTAGACATGATCCTTTTCAGGTCCAACACCACGACCCTCCATAATTTCAATGGTTATGGAACGGGAGACGACATCACGGGATGCCAGATCCTTGGCCACAGGCGCATAACGTTCCATGAAGCGTTCACCCTTGGAGTTGATTAGGTAACCTCCCTCACCGCGACAACCTTCGGTAATGAGACAGCCCGCTCCGTAGATGCCCGTCGGATGGAACTGCACAAACTCCAGATCCTGTGAGGGCAGACCCTGACGTGCCACCAAAGCGGTGCCGTCACCAGTGCAAGTATGCGCCGAGGTGCAGGAGAAGAATGCGCGTCCATAGCCGCCGGTGGCAATAACCGTATTCTGTGCACGGAAACGATGCAGGCTGCCATCCTCCAGATTGATCGCCAGCACGCCACGGCATTCGCCCTCCTCAAAGATCAGGTCCAGGGCAAAGTACTCGACAAAGTAGTTGCAGTCGTAGCTCAGGGATTGACCGTACAGGGTGTGCAGCAGCGAGTGTCCCGTACGATCGGCGACAGCGCAACATCTGTGCGCCTGGCCGCCTTTGCCGAACTTCAAGCTCTGGCCACCGAAGGCACGCTGATAGATCTTGCCATCCTGGGTGCGGGAGAAGGGCATGCCGTAGTTCTCCAGCTCGATGACAGCCTTGGGTGCCTCGCGTGTCATGTAGTGAATGGCATCCTGGTCGCCCAGCCAATCGCTGCCCTTAACCGTATCATACATATGCCACTTCCAGTCATCCTGCTCCATGTTGCCCAGCGCCGCATTGATGCCACCCTGGGCGGCAATTGTGTGCGAACGCGTGGGAAACAGTTTGGTGATAACTGCAGTCTTAAATCCCTCAGCGACCAGTCCAAATGCTGCACGCAGTCCAGCGCCGCCGGCGCCCACAACAATTGCATCGTAGGAATGATCGATGACGGGATATTGCTTTGAAATCGCATCCGGATTCGCAGATGTCGCCCGCTGTTGTCCAGGTGTTATGTGATAGCTGCGCTGCGACGTCGCTGCCGCAATTGTTGCCACTCGCTGCTGTAATTGACAAATTGCATGACGATTAGTTTAATCAGCTATTATTTGCAACAACAACAACAACAAATATCGTGTCAAGTATTATTCAGCTATGCATTAAATATGACCTGTGTGCACTAATCAAACAAACCTTGAAAATTGCACTTAACTGCCAAACAACATTCTTAATTTTTTTTTAATGGCCCTCAAAAGTCATACAACGGCATTTAAAATCTATTTATTGAACATTTTTAATGTGTATACATTGTCAACAAGTGGTGCTCAATTCTGGAAATTGGAATTCTGGAATTGTCAACAAGTGATGCTCAATTCTGGAAATGCGTGCGTGTCGTGACACGACGTATTAAATATGGATCTGAATTTATCAAAGATAAAAAAGACTATCAAAAATAGAGGGCGTTATCAAAATCTACAGCAGGTTATATTATTAACAAAACTGTCAGCAGCGATAAGATGACTTTCAGTTATTTTGTTTTGCAAATTGCTGCTAATTAAACACATGTGTACAGTGTACACACACAAATATTAATATGTGTATGTATTGCACTTGGTAGAAAATTACCAAGTTTATAAGGCAGCTAAATCTGACTTAACCAAAATAGTTGTGACTCGCACCATTTTTAAATGTTTATAGCAGGCACTTCATAGTGTTCTTGTACAATAAATGGCAAATGAATGACAGTCATTTAGTGTTTATAAGTTGCGTTGTAAGCTGTCGTATAAACTTGTTAAATGTGCAGTTGCTTGGGAAGATTCCCATGTCTGGCAGTCGGGTGTTGACAGACAGGCTAATCAGTGAAAGCGGCGCTTAGAAATATATTTAGACAACAAACGCTTGATTATGTAATTACAAATATTCGATTTAAATTGTAATTTTTATCAATATTATTAATTGTATAATCAGCTGTTGGCCAGAAGACGCGTCCCTCTCTTCCTATACCGTGCGCTCTTTAACAAACTTGCGTTCAGATTTTAGAAATTTGCTTATCAGTTTGCCAAGAGTACTTAAGTAATATAAAGTGTCCCGACAACGCCTAGTCTAGTCACTGCTCAAGTTAATGCCTATGAGCCGCATTTGTGTTGCCAAACTAATCGCGGGGGTTGGCGGTGGGGGGTGCGTGCAACATAACCTCTGTGCGGGGACTGCATTCCCAAATTTAGCGTTTTCAACTGCAACGTACACAAAATCATATGATGCGCAATTATTGCAATTTGAGGTTTATGCAATGACAGTGGGCGCTTTGAGGCCGTCACTCGGCAACACACGAAATTTAACAAATTACATAACACGATGACACGGGGCATCGATGCCTGTTTTTTTAGGCAAAATTCTTGGCATCTCAGGTAACCACAATTGCAAGGCTCCTCTGGGAGTTGTATACGATGCACATACCCCTGAATGATTGTGTAATGGGATATTTGTGGCCAGTTCAGCCGGTTTGGATTCTGGCAACGACTACCTACCATTGAGTTGACTGAATTTTTGGCCAAAATCGATGGCACACGCATAATTCGGAACATTTTGGTGTTGCTGCTGCTATCGGGAGCTGTAAAAAAAGATACACTTCAGTTCAATTTGTACGCGCGCAGCACAGATGTGTAAAAAATAAAATGAAAACAAATATTTATACGTGTTTTTCGATGTGATCAAAATGAAAAGTTTACAAACTTTTTAAAAGTTATATATCGACTGCAGTGTGGCCCGAGTTTGGAAAACTGATAAATACATTCATGACGAGGGCTGCATAAAGTCATCGGTAGCGTAACTGTTATCGATATTTCATGCAAAAACAGCTGCATTTATTAAATATTTGTCATTTACATTATATACCAACATATGTATATATACTTAAACATATTTGCCTATATATTATTGCCGCTCATTGACTTTTCAGACATAAAAAATATACATGTTTTTATTTATCGCATCAACAGTTGTCAGTTTACAGTGTGACCAGCGAGTGCAAGCCAATAAACACCAATGTTTTTATTTAGAGTGGGTAATATTTGTATTCTTGTTTTTGCATATACATATTTATATTCGATTATCTTATTAAAATTCACAGTTGAAGAGATTCAATAATATCAATATTAAACAAATGTTACTGTGGTTGTCTCGCACCACAACGAGTTCCAAATTCTTCTTCTGTTAAGTCGGCCAAGTGATTAATGCCCATTTTCCATGTTACCTCCCCATTATCATACTTCTTGTTATGTTCCTCGATTTTCGCCTTGGATTTCTCAAAAATTGCACGACGCTTTTGGTCTTCGTCTCCATCGTAGCTCTTTTCAAATTTCGTCTGCATAAAAAGAGATGCGTCAACAAACAATTTATTGCGTTCCAAATTATTACCGCACCTTAAAATCGGCCCACTCTTCGTCAGTTACCAGCGACATGTTTACAGTTTGGATATTTTTCGGATACTGATCTTGTGACAAAGCAGAAACGTTCACTTTGAATGCAATTTCGAGAATTCACGGTGAGTCATTTGTTTACGTCGCACAAAGAGCAATTATAATATCCAAACAAATGTTATCAGTACACTCTGTTACGCTCTGTTGATAACATATCGATAAGCCGATACATATGTGTTGTGATATTTTTTTGTGCGATACTTTTTCTGATGATAATAATGGTATTCCGCAATATCAATATTGCGATATTTTAAGAAGCTGTTTGTACCTTTTTTCCTAGTACAAGATGGATGCAAAAATTATATTTTAACAATAAATAATAAATAAATAATACAAAAATATCGATGCTTACATGCGTGAAGCTGGCTGTGACCAATATGAGTAATTCAGCGATAATATGGCAGTAAAGAATATGCTAAAAATTAATCGCTGAATATAAATTTTAAATTGAGAAATTATGGTAGGTTTTGCTTTTCTTGTTTTTTAATTTTTGGTAAAATTATGTCCTCATTCTGGGATCGTCCAGGTGGACAAAATCAACATGTAGCCGGATTCTTTGCATCATTGGGAGCACTTAGCCTGGGCGCTACAGTGGGTTGGACAGCGCCCGCCCAATATCATATTGTGACCAAAGATGGCTATGGCTTTGAGGTCAGTGCGGGAGATTACGCATGGATTTGCTCATTATTGTGGCTGGGATGCAGCTGTGTGATAATACCCATTGGCTTGCTAGCCGATTATTTGGGCCGCAAGATGACAATGCTGGTGGTGGTGCTACCATATTTAGCAGCTTGGGCCCTCATTATCTTTGCACCCAGTTCGAGCATGTTGATGCTTGCACGCTTTTTGCTTGGCGCTTGTGGTGGCAGCTACATGATAACGGTACCATTATACTGTACGGAAATCGCACAATTGGAGGCGAAGAACACTCTATGCTCCTACTATAGCATCTTTTTTGTCTTGGGCATACTTTATGCATACATTGTTGGCACCTTTAATAATTTAATGTGCCTAAATTGTGCATGTGCCATATTGCCATTGATATTCCTGGCCACGTTCATCTGGATGCCGGAATCGCCAGTTTACTATTTGCTGTGGAACAAACAATTGAAAGCTGAAAAATCACTGATTTGGTTAAGGCGTCAGAATGTGTCCTTTGAACTTTTCGATATGAACATGCAGCTGACAAATATGCAAAACGAACACATTCCCTTCCTGCGTACAATTCGGAAGAGGAATACACAGAGGGCGCTTATCATCTGCATTGGTTTAATGTTTTTCAAGAACTTCTCTGGCGGCACCGCAATCATCACTTACTGCACGACGATTCATATTCAGGCGGATAATAATTTCGGTTTGTAGCCGGTATATTGTATATTTAAAACGCAAACAACCGCTTCGCTCCATCGGCAAAAACAGAATGCTTTATTATTCAGCAGGGATTAATACCGATAATAATATCGGTTTCAGTTACGGTTTCGGTTATGTTCGCATTTAGGTTATAATTTATCGGTTACGGAAAATATTTAAATAAAGGAAACCGTTTTGGTATGTTTCGGTTTTAAAATACCGGTATGGTTTCGGTTCTGCCCGCTACATATGTACGTACATTTCACAAAACCAATATACCATTTTTTGCCATTTTAAATAGGCACGGGGTATAAAAATACACTCAAAATAGTTGTACTATATGTCTGCAAAAAATTATTAATAGATTAATTTATTCAATAGATTAATTTATAAATTAATAAACCTGCATTAAAACTTTTTTGTTTCATAAGATTTTTAAAAATTTTGCATCTTGCTTTTATTTTTTTTTTTTTTTTTGTTATTTCGGTTATTTCGGTTTACAGAGTTTAGGCTTTAAGGTTTCGGTCAAATAGAAAATTTTTTTATCGGTTACGGTTTCTGTCATGGTTTCAAATTTCCATCGGTTTTTACCGATTAAAGATTACGGTTTCGGTTAGGGTTTTAATCCCTGTTATTCAGTTATCTCATTCCTATGTTTATTTACAGAGTATGTTTATGTTATATTCGTATGCTATGTTTTGTACAGTTTATGTTATATATTTGCACCAAGCTGCTGCATTCATATCTAAATCCCTATTCCTTTTACAGGTTTTATGCCCGATATGTCCACAGTCGTTGTGGGCATCTTTTTCGTTGTATTCTCCATTGCATCGGTGCTCTCATTGGATTGTGCCCGGCGACGTCCCATGCTAATATTTACCATATTCCTGGATGTACTCAGCAATGCTCTATTGGCCATTTACTTTCTCCTGAACAATCGCAAGGACAGCGCCTTGCGTGATCTCAATTGGTTGCCAATTTTTAGTCTCTGTTGCTTCATTTCCTTCTATGCGCTCGGGATTGGAACTCTGACCTATGTGATAATATTTGAGCTGTTTGCCGTGGGATTCCGAACTGTGGGCTATGGCATCGGTTGCTCCTTCTTTGCGCTATGCGCATTCGTCAGTACCATTAGTTTTCCGGTCATATTCAAGGTCTGGGGCGATGAGAATTTCTTTTGGATATCAATGACTTTCACGTTTTTGGCTTGGATTTACGTATACTTTTTGGTGCCAGAGACCAAAGATCTTACACCAGACGAGATTCAAGAAATGCTTCAGTCCACCAAATATATTGTGACGTCAACAAGGCTTTAACAGTTTTGTATGATTCTTGCTATAATCCTCCAAAGATCAAGTGAATAAAAGTCGAATATAATGTTTAAGTATTGATAGTTGAAAGATAATTGCTGTCATTTGTATAGTGTTTATAATATATTGATCCCGATTTCGAAATACAGGTCAAACTTCAAAAACGTCGTCTTAAAATTGTCTCAGCTATGTTGTGTGAAAATTTCGGCTTTCTAGGCTTAACCGTTTGGCCTACACGCTGATAGGTCAGTCAGTCAGTCAGGAAAAAAGTTTTATTTATATAGATTGTTGTTTAATACTTATATTTTCATTATAAATTTAAATATTTATAATAAAATCAAATTCTGTCCATAAATTTAATGTAATGAAATTAATTAATTGAAATGCAGAATGAATTAAGAGGTCAAATTATTTTCAATATGATATTCCACTTCAAAAAATGTTTAGTTTTAAAAAAGTTGAGAAATTTGATAAAATCTTAGACGAGTAGCTTTGCAAGTCAAAATTTGTTTTGAATTTTGACATAATTTTTTCCAAATAATAATGAATTATGATTGAGATGTATTATATTTTGAAAAAGACAAGTGGGAACCCTAGGCTTAAAATCGCATTCGTTTTCTCTGAGTATCTAAAAAAGTTAAGAAAATGCTGTTTTAGTATAAGTGGAATATATCTTTAACAAGAATTATTTAACTTTTCTTTAAAAATTAAACTCAATACTGTGTAAAATACATATTTTTGTCTAATGTAATATTTAAATAATAATAAATATTACCTTTTAGCGTACTGTCATTTTGGATCTACGTAACTATGAATTCGATCCAAAACCATTCGTTTAACAAACTAGTTTCGATACTCATTCATTTTTATACCTAGGATTTAAAAAAAAAACAAAAAATCAAAAGTATTTTTAGCGGATGGATAAAATAAAGCAATACATAGCGGGCTTGGCAGCCGCGTTTGGAGCCTTTTGCTTGGGTGCCTCTATTGGATGGTCGGGTCCGATGGAGAAACCGATAAATAATGGAGATGCGTATTCGTTCTCCGCCTCCAGTGACGAATGGGGATGGGTTACCTCGATGATGACGCTTGGAGCGGCGTGCATGTGCATTCCCATTGGCATATTGATATCACTGTTTGGGCGCAAGTTGGTTATGCTCGTGCTGGTGTTGCCCTATTTAATTGGCTGGGCATGTATCATTTGGGCCCAGAACGTCTATATGCTGTACATTGGACGCTTTGTAATTGGCGCCTGTGGCGGAGCCTTTTGTGTAACAGCTCCCATGTATAATACAGAGATAGCCGAGATTGCGATTCGTGGCATTATGGGATGTTTCTTTCAGCTGTGGATTGTTCATGGCATCCTTTATGGCTTTGGAGTTGGCGCATTGGCCAAACCATTTGCAGTTAATGTGTTCTGCGGTATATTGCCAATTGTGTTCTTTGTCATCTTCATCTGGATGCCCGAGTCTCCCGTATATTTGCTGCAAAAGGGCAAGAGCGAGCAGGCGGAGAAGTCCATGAAATGGCTGCGTGGACAGGATGCCGACATATCCGCGGACATGAAGGCGATGACGGACGAGGCGAAAAAGGAGAAGCCCAAAGTTAAGGAGGGCATGACACGCAGGGGCTCAATCTTTGGATTATTGATATCGATAGCACTGATGTTCTTTCAACAGTTTACTGGCATCAATGCCATCATATTTTATGCCACGAGCATTTTTGATAAAGCCGGCACAGGACTCTCGCCCGAATGGTGTACCGTTATCCTTGGCATTGTCCAAGTGTTTGCCACAATTATTGCAATCGCGTTAATTGAGAGAATTGGACGTCGCATTTTGTTGATGATTTCGGCGGCTTTGATGTGCTTGACAACCCTACTCATGGGCATCTATTTTCAATGGCTGAAGGACTCGAATGTTGGCTGGCTGCCCGTATTGGCCATTTGTTTATTCATTGTGGGCTTCTCGGTCGGATTTGGTCCCGTGCCCTGGCTGATGCTCGCCGAACTGTCTGCCGAGGATGTGAAGCCGCTTTGCGGCGCCATTGCCGGCACTTGCAATTGGCTGTTCGCCTTTTGTGTTACCAAATGTTTTCCACTCTGCATCGACACTTTTGGTGCGGCCGCAACGTTTTGGGTATTCGCTGTCATCTCATTTTTGGCGGTTGTCTTCATTATTTTGCTTGTGCCAGAGACGAAGGGCAAAACGTTGAATGAAATTCAAGAGCTAATGGGCGGCTAATCGAACTGTCAAAGTACTTGATATCGATAACCTACAATTTACTACGGATAAACGAATTTGATATCGATAACAGAATATTTAGTTGTAGGATTTTTGCATTTGGGCGCCAGAGTTATCTATTTTCGCGATGTTTAAAGCAAATTTTACAGTTTACCAAATTGTTTTCAATTTATTATACTGACATTGTTTCAAATCAAATACCAAATAAAAAGACGATGCTCATTTGTATTTCAATCTTGCGTTCATTATTATTATTACTATTAAAAACCTTAACAACTATAGAGATATGTAAGCTGAAGAAGAAATTCAAATTCGAAATTCACAAGATATGTATTTAATTTGTGATTTCATTTGTAGTCAGGTATACAGGCGTGCTACAGAAATCACAAGTGAAATCGAATTCAGAGAAAAGCAATTCCACTTCGAAAATATCTCCGTGCCACAGAACTTCGAGTAATTTATAGTTTTTAGCATGTTCACCAACCTTTTCGAACTAGGCTGCTAGGGTTGGCCCCTTCTCAGATTAAATTTCCCAAGGGTTTGTTTAGCAACTTTTTTAAGTTTATAATTGCAGAATAGAAGGATTTTATTTTATTTCTTCTTTAATTAATATTATTTAATTTATTTATATAATAATTGATATTGTGTAGCTAAAATAAATTTAAAAGTTATTGGCGCGGCAAACAATAAAAGTTACTCGACAACTGTAATTTCTAAAATTCGGACAAAAAATTTTAAATTATTCTCATGGCATCGGACGCCAGTGGATTGAGTGATGATTTCGTTTCACACAAAATTGTTCAGGTGATTGGACTGTGGCACGGAGAAATGAAATTGACGTGAAATTCAAGTGGAAGAGATTTCTGTGGTATACCTGATAATTATTTTGTTTACAGAATCGATTTATTGATTAGGCAATTAACAAATATACGCGTCGTATTGATATAATTTCTGCATATACAATTATACTAATCTACGCTGTGACTCAATTTTACATGCATTCACAATAATCACATTTGACTTTCATGTGTGTGTGTTTGCCTGCAGATATGTAAATAAATAACTTCTGCATTCGGATAACGCCATTTCCATCGATGCAAGTACATATGTACGTGTGTTTGTACATATGTATGAATGTATGCCACTTAACATAACATACAGCTACTATATTCAATGTTTATATTATTGTGCCAGCTTTCCGCCTTCTGTTTTTTTTTAGTTTAGTTTAGTTTGCGCTTAATTACAGTTATCTGCATGCATTTGCTTGCCGCGGACGTTAACGGAAAAGCCATTAATTCTTGAATTTATTTTTACGGTTTTGAGCGGTAAATTGTTTTCCAAATCAAGGTGTTTTACTAAATTGATTTTAATAAAATATTATAGATTTTTACATAATAATAACTATCGACCCATACAATCGAATCGATTGTATTATAATCTGCAAAGCCACTTAAATCAAATCAGTCTAATAATCCAATTTGTTCAGTGACAAGTGTCCGTTAAAGAGCTTTCACTGTGCTTGTATTTACACAAGCGTATTTGTGTCTGCGGATGTGCTTATTTGCCGCCTATCTGTTGTTTTTGGCGCCAAATTGACATAGACCTCGATAGCGAAAGCTCAAATCCAAGAGCAATAGCAAAAGCAAGTGCTCTCTGTTGGATGAGAGCGAAACAGCCGTGAAATAGAGTGTGAGACAGCTGTGGTGAGTTTGTCAGTGTGGTTAGTAAGGACTTTTAAGGGCGCAGCTTATTCAATATGAAGGATATTAATAGTACATTTGCTTTTTCTTATTCATCAGTTGTTAAATTAAGAATTAAATGTATTTCACTTATTTTTTAAATGTATAATTTGAAATACAAGAAAACCTTTTTCTTATTGAAAAAAAATTACAAAATGCATTTGTTTTATTTGATTCCAAGAAACCAAGTCGCTAGAATCACTCTCAGAATATTCGTTTATAATTTGAAATGCTTTTGAACGAGTCAATTGCGAGAAATTTGAGGCAAAACAACCCCCAACCAAGTGGGGGATAAAAACAGAAACAGCAACGACGACGACGTCGACCGTCATTCAGTAAGATTCGCAGTCGCAGACGCAGTCGACGTTGCGACAGCACGCGTTTTATTTTAGGCTCGCAAAAATCCAATTGTTTTCGCCAATTTGCACTGCACTCTCATTAGCGTGAGAATAGAATTGCCATAAATATAAATTTAAATATAAATTATTAGGAAATGTGCGCAAAAAAAAAATACTTTGATGGGAAAATATACAGAAAAGTAGACAAGTCTTAAAGTGTCGCGTTGTGAGCTTTGAATTAAAACCACGTGGCCTCAAATAAATTCGACAGCTAAAAAAGTGAGAATTGCAATTTATAATACACATTTATAAATAAGTGATTTAATTATAATGTATATAGTATAATTTAATATAAAGTACATTTAAAGTTTCAGCAAGTTAATCAAATTGAAAAATCGAATAATGAAATGGCCGCCTGTATGTATTGTGTTGTTGTGGTCAAAGGAGGCGCCCTCTCTTGTTCACTTTCGGCGAACAGCTGACTCAAATGCTGTTTTGTTTGTCCTGCCTCGCAAAGCTTTTACAAATGACAGAGCAGCCACGAAGGCAAACATTACGTTTGTTGCCTTTTGATAAGCTTCGTCTCGCTCTCTCTCTTTCTTTCTGTTTCACACATATTGCTCTTGACAATGAAAAAAGCACAATAACTGTTGTTTGTGTTTGCTTGGGCTGCTTTTGCTTGTGTGGGTGTGTGTGTGTTATTTTAAAGCTTAAGCAAACGCCAAAAAGTAGACTTTAAAATAAGCACAAAAGTATTATGATTTAACTTATTTGTTTTTAAATATTTTATTGTTAACTCAAAAAGAACAGATTTTAAATAAAACAAGTTATTTTTCATTAAAAAAAAAAATTGTTTCTTTTGAATGATTAGTATGAAAAAGTAATTCAAAATAGTTAATAAATCATATAAATATAAGTAGAGTATTCAAAGGTATGGGTTTGCTTTGGGCTTGGATTCGAAACTGAAACCGAAACGGAAACTGACCAGCTGGCACGGCCTTCTTCGATCTTGGCACTTGGCCAAGTTTGCCTGCAGCTGCGGTAGCTGTCAACGTTGACAATATTTCATTCTCAATGTTTTTTGCCGTATTATTCAGCAGTTTCCCCCCCCAACCTAATTTGACCTTTTTTCATGTTCTGTTGTTCATTCAACAAGCGGCATGCAACGCCCACATGCAGTGTTGGCAGAATTTCAGCAGCAAATATGCTTATAAATTTTTTTAGAAATTTTAATTATATTTTAAGAGTATTACATTATATACTTCAATAAGAAAATTCAGATAATAGACAGTTAATTAATTTTTTTTAAATAGATTTCGTCGTATCAATATTTAGTTTCTCAATATTTTCATTTTCAAATATTTAATTTGTTATTTTTTTTTCCTGAATATATTTTCAATAGATAAAACGAATATTTTCTTAAAAATATCATCTGTAAGCTTTAAAATATCCAGATTTCTAGCTAATAAATAGCATTTTGCCCATTTTTCTAGCTTTGCCGATTGCAAAATAGCCAAGTCTAGCTATAAAATAGTTAAAATGGCAACACCTTTCAGTTGACAGCTCACCAGCTTGACGATAAGGCGAAATGTTTTGCACACCTGTGCTATTTTTTAACGATGGTTTTGTTTCTTTCCCTTCGTGTTTTACGATTTCCGGAACAGCAAACCAGAAAAAACCAAAAAAAAGAAAATTGTTTTTGCTTGTCTCAACGAAGTTTAGTTACCCTTTAAAAAGTGTTATACAATTTTAAATGTAGTGAAATGTTTATTTAAAAAAATCTAGCATACTTTTTGGAGCATTGGCGTAAGCTGCCCTCCACTTTTTGTGAAATTGAGTTAAGTTTGAATTCGTGAATGCTCTGATATGGCTTCAGAGTAAATGCAATTTTCTTTAATTCGCAGAACGTTCCGCTGTTATAATAGCTTGGGTTATTTCGTCTCTTTCCTGTTCCCAGACATGTTTAGGGTTTGTTTTGGTTCCGCCGAAAAGGGGAGGCAAAATCCACCCATTCCATTCCGCCGAATCGCTTTACAAACAATACACAAATCGTTGTTTTTTCGGGTTGTTAGCAACACGCAATGCCGTTAATTTTTAATGGAACCCAAGTTTAAGGGTTGTGCCGTACCGCAGAGACCGACGACTGAATTTAAATGCTTTGATATTTATCTTGCAGGTCTTGAAGCAAAGTTAAGCTAAGTTAAATTAAAGAAAAACTGCCAAAATGGACTGGGATTGGGCTGTGGGCGGCATTACGGCGGAGATACCACGTACAACGGGACCGGAGTGCATTAACTATATGACAGACCGTCGACGCTGGACCGAAACGGCGCTACTATCAGTTCTATTCATCTACATAATGAAGAGCACATGGAAACGCTTGGCGCCCATAAGATTGCCTCCACCACATGAGATACAGAAATCCCATTCGCCCATGCGACTCTTTCTCCTGATCAGCATGTCCCTAATCTTTGGCATTGAGATGGGCTTTAAATTGGCCGGACGCTCAATGATCTTTGCTTTGAATCCTTGCCATGTGCAAACGTGTCTGCAGGTGAGTTCAATTATCCTAATTTGCGTAATGTTAATAGAAATTTTAGATTCTTTTCAAAATCATCATGAAAATTAATTAAAGGGTCTAAATTAAGTAAAATTTAATCAAAAAATAGAAACTTTCCAATTTCATAGTTTCTCTTATTTTAACATTTATCAAAGTATTTAAGCTTGATTAACAGAAAAAACATACCATAAAAATCATCTTAAGTTAGTTTTTATTAAAGTATGAAATATTTTTTCACAAAAAAAATTTTTAAATAATTCTAAAAACAGGAAATCATAAAATATTATAAAAATCATCTTAAGTTTGTTCTTTTTTTAAGTTAGGAAAATTTTAATAAAACAATTTTTAAATAATTCTAAAAACAGGAAATCATAAAATATTATAAAAATCATCTTAAGTTAGTTCTTTTTTTAAGTAAGGTAAATTTTAATCAAACAATTATTAAATAATTCTAAAATCAGGAAATTAAAAAATAGTATGTTATTTTTTGTATAATTAAGGAATATTTAAAAAAATTTTGTTTAAGAATTCTAAAATCAAAAAATCAATGTTAGTTCCTTAGAGAAAAAATGCAAGTGCAATAAATTAATTTTATGTGTAGCTAGAAAAAAAATCGAGTCATTAGAAAAGCAAATGAGAAGTAAAACATATAAATCTTGTATTCAATGGTTTTTCTAAATTTTTGTAGGTTTGCAGCCTTGATAAAAGTACTCATGTATTACTCTAAATAACTTTTCTGATTGATAATCGCTATAACAATTGATTTATAATTTATTGTAGATTTATCTGCTAGCTGCCAAGCCGACAAAGACAACAACAGCCTTATTTCGCATACAAATGAGCAACTTGAATGGACCATTTTTGGCATTTCTATTTCCGGAAGTCGAGGGACGAACGTATCCGTTTGAACAGGCAACGTATTGGATTCAGCATGCATTACTGTACATCATACCCATATACATGTTGAGAAGTGGTAAATAAAAATCATAAAATAAAAAATAAATAATATATCTAATTCAATATTTTTTAGGCGCCTATACCATAGAGGATACAAAGGATTTCAAGTGGTGTAAAATAGGCACGTCCTTTATGCTCTTTTACCATTTCGTGTTGCTCTCGCCGCTTTCCATTGTATGTATTTAATTGTATTTAATTTAATTATATTACAATTTCTTAATTTAATTACAGTTGACGGGCATTAATTTGGATCATATGCTGTGTGCGGCAATGTCAGATCCGTTTCAGGGTCAAAATTATCGACTCTTTGCATGTTGTCATCAGTCCTTGCTGTGTCCCATACTCAGCAAAGGAACTATGCTGCTGTTTGCCACAAGGAAGAGTTACAGTTCCAATGAGAACGGCGTCCATCAAGCTGTGTCCTGTGAGGATTATCGGGAACAATCGGGATCGGAGCACGTTATGTATCAGGAATATGCCACACCGGAGTCTCTTACGGCTGAGTACACCATGCCAACGACTAAGATTGACTAGTACAGCGCTAAAGAATGTATTTCGAGAATGAATTTTGACCATGTCTATTATACAAGTCAATTTATAGACAACAAAACAATAGATTTTTTGAACCAATACTTAGGTATGGTTTCTCCTAGAACGTTTTGTAGTTAGACCCATAGATCCTACAAATATTTATGCTGATTGGATATATGTATAGTGTACATAATATATACATAAATAATTAAGGCTTAAGATTTATGCTCATTGAGGTTATACTTCTTACTAATGAAACAGTTCAAAAGGTTCTTAATTGTTCAATTATACATACTTGACTCTTGACTATAATAATATTATACATACATATATTTTGGTGTAAAATCAAAGCAAACAGCAAAGCATATAATAATGTGTACATTTTTAATCATAAGCGCTGAATACCAAATATATATCAAACAAAATCAAATTTAACTTTTGAATTGAGCGCCAATTAAAAATACCCAAAAATGGTCACCTTAACTATCGCAAGATTATCGATATTTTAGGTATTTTAACTCGCCAGTGTTGTCATATCGATATAACGACACACGTATGCGATAGTTGCGGCTAAATTACGACCAGCTGATCAATGTTATTGTTATCGATAGAAAATTGGTCCCATGTCATTTCTTTAATAAAATAAATTATTTTTTAAAAATTTTTAATAGGTACAAATTAAAAAAAACCAAGAAAATTATAAATTTTCTAAAATAATAAAGTTCATTAAAAAATTGGTTTGGGGCACGTCAGCCTTTGCGTGGTGAAGAAATTAAAAAAAAGTCTAAAGAACAAAATTATGAAATCGCAAAAATATAACAAAGCTCCTGTGAAAGTTTTAAAGAAATAAATGCTCATATTTAACAACTTTTCTGAGAGTTGTTAAAAGTGGTCAAAAATGATACCGTTGCCAAGACTACCACCTTTTTTTTTTTTGCCAATGCAATCAGCTGATTTGTTAGAGGTGTGTGAGTCCGATGCTTCGATATTTGCTGATCACATACAATTTTTTTTTACCACAGCTTTTAAGGGATTGTATTGAACATATTTCTCATAATATTTTGAAATTCTTTCGTTCCAATACTTTAGAGGGCAGTAATGATCAGGATTGTTTATTTTTGTTGCATATAAAACATTCGATAGTGGCCTACCAAACACCGATGGTTCCGATGTTTAGCAAGCATCGACGACATCGATGTTTCTATCTAGCTTACAGCTGATCAATGTTGTTCTTCTTATTAGAACGATAACTGTATCGTGCCGTGAAGTTCGCTCGAGAGCTTAAAAAAAACGTGTTTAAATAAATTCGCAAACTGTGCATATTTTAAATACAAAAGTGTGCATATATGATAAATATAACAAAAAAAAATCAATAGTTATATTATGCATATGGCAGAAATATAAAAAAACCGCTCGGCAAAAGTTTTGCGTCGCAACTGTGCAAAAATACCAAATAGGGAAAAGCAAAAGCAAATGAAAAAAGTGCCTCGTAATTGATAAATGTAAAAATACACACTGAAAAGCGTTTCTTGTGCTTTTATTTATGATAATTTGATAACAATAAGCGGCGGCAATAATAAATAGGCGCTGAATATGCCGATGAACGCGTCACAATTGTGACTCGTCTGTGTGCTGTATTTTGTTTGCGTGTGTGTGTGTGCGTGCGTGCGGCCAACGAAGATGCGCGAAAATGTCAATTAATTGCTCGCAGCGACGACAAACACAACAACAACAAGAAGCACAGTAGAGGCGGCGTCAGCATCGGCAGCGACTGCAAAATTAAACGGCGCAAATAAACGTGGGGCCAAAAGGTGCGAATGAAGCGCAAGAAAAAGAAAAATCAATAGGCAACAGAATGCAAAAAATGTGTCGATATTGTTTTTATTGTAGATGTACCGAAAATCAAAGCTATAGAACAGCCAACACCGCCACAAATAACAATAATAAAAACAACAGCAACAACATAAACAATAAGAGCGGTAAAATCAACGCTATTAATAAATCATATTAAAATCACGCCGAACATATGCGTTGCCCACGCCAAGTGATGCGTTGCATATGCCAAATTGCGTAATATTTGCCATAAAAAAACGGCCAAAAACTAAAACTCCGTCAAGTTGACTTTAGAACTTAGCTTAAAGTTCACCAACTCTCTTCATCTCTTACAACAAGTGTGCCGTGCGTGCGTTTGTCTGTGTGTGTGTGTGTTTACTTCATTGTAAATTTTGGGTTGCGCTCTCTGCCTGCGCGTGTGTGTGTGTGTGTGAGTGCGCGCGCGAGAGAGGCATGGCGGCTGCAACAGATGGCTCTGCCAAGACGGCAGCAGCGGCTGCTGCGTCCGCATCGTTGCCTTTGACAGCAACAACAAATGGCAGCGCAAACAAATCACCAAAAATCAAAATAAACTCCCAAACACCGATGGCCACAACGTCATCATCATCCGGTCTGCCAGCTTCTGTCTCGCATTTTTACTACAAACATGGCCTCTTTCTGTCCAGCTATCCAACATGCGCCTCCAGCATTGCGCTGATGGCGATTTTGCTTTCGTGGTAAGTTTATTAATTACATATACATAAGTATGTACATATGCTTTATAGCTGATTGTGCCTCCCAGTTCCTGGAATTAAATACATGTACAGTGCTTCATAGCTTATTTGACACACTGCATTTTTAAGTATGTTAAGTTTTTATTGATTTATTCACATAAAATATTAAATTAAAATATTTTGTAAATATCAATTTTTTATTTTTATTTATTTATTTAAAATGTTTTATATGTAAGACCAATTAAGCTGAAATCCACTGTTTATATGTAAGCTTTCCCTTCTCTTTTCACTAGGACCTACCCCTATGTGAAATTGCATGCTTAAAGGACATTAAAAATGTGTGTTGTGTCATTCGGAACATGACTAAAAATGTCTATTACCCTTGCGTTTTTACAGTCCTCATTTCGATTTTAAAGTTGATAAAATAGCCAGTTTATGTGTAGAAGCCAATTAAATACCCTTTTATGATCAGCTGGCAAATTAAAGTCACGAAAGTTAATTTTAAAAGCTCCATTTAAAGCCGATCGTAACAATGTCACATTGTGTTCTCAATTGCAATTTCGCTAAAATTTGCAATAATGCTCTGTTCATATTTATAATATGATTACTTAATATTTTTTTTTAAGCTACATCAATTTAATTTTAAAATATCTTAAATTACATTCTATAATATATAATAATAGCATTGCTAGAGAATTCGTAGTGTGTTTTTTGTAAACTTGTGTATTTTCTATAAATATATAAATTAAAAATCGGAATCCATCTGATTTCCGTTGATTCTATTACTGCACTGAAATAACCTCAGCGAAAAATACTGATTGCAAATTAGCTTGACTTGCAATTAGATAATATTATTGATTATCAGCAAAAACAAACAAAAAATTAAATATTATTGAACCCGTAGAGCATTCCGGCATGCGTCAATCGAGCTATTGTATAAAGAATACGTACTTATATAGAAATAGGAAATACATATAATCTGTTCGCTTCTTGATAAGACGCATGCATATTGTTGCATATTTAAATGTAATCAAATCAATTGATTTAAAAGGGTCAAGTATGTCCAGATATGTGCATAGAGAGAGAGAGAACTATATACAGATAAATCTTTAGTATATAGTAGCATTATAATATAATTGTTTGTGATCCTTTCTCTTGAAACTTTGGAAAACTCAGTCATCTCGCCTAATGCTGATCTATTTTATTTTTAGCTCTTGCACAACACTCAAGTTATTCAATCTGTTCAGATTTTTCTATATATATATATAATATATAGACTCGTTGAACTGCCACGCGAACAAAGATTTTTATAAATTTCAATAATGAACAAATAAATAAACAATGTCTAGACCTCAGACTGTCCCCAAAAATACTCATGTTGCGGCGGTGTCCGATAGATAATTGAAATTACTAAATTATGTATTATAATGCTACACACCGACACACACACATACATGCACACTTAGCACGCACAACACATGTGCACGAAATTTAACAGATAGAATTCCATGCGGAAATTTAGAGGCGTTTTAGGTAGCTACTTATATGATTAAGCGTCAGTTGGAAAAACCACAAAGTACTCGCATAACCTGTAATTATTATCAAGCAGTGGGGTATATACATTTATTATGCATTTGGAATGGTCAGGAAAAGATGGACGGGAATAGAGAGGAAAGAACTTTTCCTTAAATTATTATACTGAAATATTATTTAACTGAGCTACAATCTGAAAATTCTGAATGACATGCTTAAAAAATTTGTAAAATACTTGTCATCATCGTTCTTAAAAAACAATCAGTATCATGTATCACACAATTTTTTGATTCATTTTTTTTTAATGCTTATACCAAAATTAAACGTTTTTAGTTTTTGAAAATTTTTTGCAGATAGCCAAAAGTAGTAATCAGAAGATTCAAATTGCTCAATGCAAACCTTTAGCATTTTTAAAGCCAGTTCTATATTTCATATTGCTCATATAGCATAGTTTTTGGTAAGGAAAGAATTGTCAGGAAAAGTAAGTTTATATTTTTCCAATTTCCTAAGACATATATTTTATTCTCATTTTAAAATGGCATTTTTACTTATTTTTTTCAATTATTATTTATTTTTTCTTGGATTTTGAATTAACTTAAACATTTTTTTTAATTTGCAAAACCGTTATTTATTTTATTATGATTATAAAACTTGTTATAGAGCCTATTACTTACTTCCAACTGAGCGATTATTGATCATATTTACTTCCTGAATGCCGCTAATATTTATTGTTTTTTATGAACGATGAATTTAGGATCCAGATTTTAATTTTCATGATAGAAAGTTCCCATGTGGGAGGCTAATTTAAATCTAAAGATATGTAAATGACCAGGAAACAATTTTTGAGGCCAGACAAGCCAAGAATCGTTGACAGGTTAAGATTACCTGTTGAATGCCATCAGTTTGTACCTTTTAATGTTACTGTCTCTCTCTATCTTTCTCTCTCTCTCTTTCTCTCTCTCTCTGTCCATATCCCCCTCTCTTTCGTTAATTAACAGCTGCTAAACTAAGCCCCTAAAATCAATTCAGTTGCCAACCCAGCCACTGTTCTGGCCCTCTTATCAGCTCTTTTGTAATGCAGCTAAAAATTGTGTTTGATCAATTTTCGTCCAAGTCTCTTATCAATCAATGGTCAAAAGCTATTAAATTGTTGGGCTCGGTCGTGCTTCACTTGTTGATTTTGTTATTTTTATTATTGTTGCTTTGGCCCGCTAACCTTGAATAATATAAAAACGAATTTGTTGATAAATCAAATAATACAAATGTGTGTGATGAGGGGAAAATGTTTGAGACACGCGTTAGGTGACAAACAAATCCAATGAGGCGTTGACAGCAATAAAAAACAAAAAGATGATGAAGATGAAGAATAGCAATAACAACAACAATATCTACATTAACAACAAGTTGAACAACAACAAATATTATACTCGTAAAAGCAAACACGCGTCTAAAATAAAAGAGCTAGGAACAGCATTTGATTTAGTTGATAGATTAAGTCTCACTAGTGATGTAAAAATACATGGAAAAATCGACAACTCTATATTTAGCGGACGCGGTTTTAAAGTACTTTAAGTCGATAATTATTTTTTGGCGATATATCTACAACGCTAATTATTTTCTGACGATTTTAATATTACGACTTAAGGGGGTATCTAGAGTAGAATTTTGAAAAAACAAAATTTTTTTTTTCGTATTTCCAAAGTTTAGACATTCAAGAATATGCCATTAAAAGGATTTTTCAAAACTCCTATTATTTCATGAGTTATAGCCGTTTTAGTGACGTGGCATCGGTTCCGGTCTTTCTTGTCTCAAAACTTTGAACGCGTTTTTCTCGAAACTACTTTTTCAAGCTGGCGGTAAGGATATCTTGAGCTCTAATGAACCGATTTACTTCAAATTTGGAAAGGAAGCTCTTTATACATCTCTTCATCGCATGAATCTTGCCCAAAACTATAACTTCTCATTTAGTATTTTTAAAAAATTCGGAATTTATAAAATAAATTTAAATAAAAAATACGATAGCGACATCTCTAATAATTAGGAATCCGCGTGTTTTTTATGTCTCAGATCACCAGGAGGGCTGGACACCCTCTTTTTTTTGACCCCCCCACTTTGACTGCTCATAACTTTGTCAATTTTAATTTTTTTTTTTAATTAATTTTTTAATGTAACAAGAAAACATCAATAAACAAATGATAAAAAAATGTATGTCAAAAATATTTTTTGTTTCCTTTGTACGGCGCTTCAAAAACCGGGCGAAATTCATGCCTCTGCACTAGATTACCCCTTAATAAAAGATCCATAATGTGGATTTTCATCACTATATTTATTTTTTTTATAATAAGATTTATTTAAAGATAAGCCTGTATTTTAAAAAATAAGTTTTCTTTTTACATTGTTTTTTGGAATATCTGTATTATTTGCCGATATATCGACAATTTTATGTACTTTTGGCGCTTTTAACATTACGATTTAATACTCGATCCATAAATTGGACTTACATCGCTAGTTCTCACACTACCTCTCTCTTTCTCTTTACCTCTCTCTCTTTCTGTTAGCTATCCATTGATGAACATACCGTTACCTGGCACCATACCCACCAAAATTGTGCTGCCCTATGAGGGACGCTACACGCCGCTCTTTGGCGAGGCATCGCCCACGTTATCAAGCGCCTTTAATCAAAGTGGAAGCAGTGCTGCAGCTGGTGGAGGATCAACACCTCCCACAACAGCACCGCCGCCCCCGCCACTGTTCAATGGAAGCAGCGGGAGCAGCAGCGATCGGGGAGGAAGTCTGCCCTGGGCGCAGAGCAATCCGGCGTTGTATGTGCAACAGATTACGTTGCGGGTTAGCGTGTTGCCTTGGTCCGATGAGATGCAGCTAATGGATGCGTTTCGAGCGCCGCTTTATGAAGTTTTTAAATTGCTCGAAATTGTGCGCAATCATCAGAGCAGCGAGAAGTAAGTAGACATCAAAGTATACATATGTACATATATACGAGTACTACATGACATTGCCTTTAATTGAATCAAATTCCCTACGCTTTATTTTTATTTTTAGTCAGCGCACACTGGAGCAAAACTGTCTGCATGTGGAGAATGTTAAACGTGGTGCGCAGGGTCATCTGGAGCAGATCTTTCCGGAATATGGCTGCCTGTTGCTATCGCCAGCGAATCTGTGGACACAAAATGCCCAAAACTTTACCAGAGATACAAACATATTAAACACCATATTTCAGTATCATGTAAGTGTTAAGTAACTCTCGGGCCATAAAGTGTGTTAAGTGTGCCGAAGGGCTAATGGGAAATTGCATCACTTAAGCGGCAAATTGATATTTGCCCAGACACTTGACAACAGACATCAATGCAACTAGAGTGCACTTTGTAGTCGAGCTCTCTATACCTAATTTTAGAATGGATGAGTTAAGGTTAGTCGGCTGGTTTAACTATAGTTGATTGTTTTTTGTGGAATAGTTGATATGCATTTGATTTCAATTATGCAATACAATTGTTAAGTGGAATAACAGCCTTAATTTAAGTAATGTTAAAGTGACGCTGTTAACAGCCTCAATTTAAGTAATGTTAAAGTGACGCTCTTAACAGCCTTACTTTAAGTAATGTTAAAATGACGCTGTTAACGGTAAGTTTACATTCCAATTAAAGTTAAGCTGTTAACCTTTGCGATATCGATTTAAATTTGTAGTTGATTTCTTAGTTTTTTGAATTAGTAAAAAAATTTAATAAAAAAGTAATAATTAAACAATTAAACCAGCGGTGGGTAAGAAATCTGCATTCGGGAGCACTACAACAACGTGAACAACAACAGCCCTACTAGAGTCCACCTAAGTTGGGAGCAGACGCTGCTCCCGGAGCCACTGCGTGCCCACCGCATGTAAAATAATCATGAGTCGTTTTTCGAAATTACAGAACAGTCTAATTTAACTAATTTAAAATATTAACGATAATGGCTTAAAAGTTTTGTTTAATTCCAGAAACAAATCAATTAAATATAATAAGCTCACGACAGTTTTTACAAATACTATCTAACAGTCATTATATTTAATAATTCAATGAAATTAATGATGTTAGATATACTCAAATGGTTTCCATTACTTAACACTTAACAGGGTATAAACAGTACAACATATTTACTTTACAGTCTGAGAATTGTGAGCGTATCGTTAGATACTCATTATGCATATTACAAATACCTTTGCAGTCTCGACTTGAGAATGGGCTAGACCTTTGGGTATATTCTTTGTTTGTTCCTATAGATAACTCGACTAACATATTGATTGTGCTAATGAAAAGGCACACACCATTTAGCAAAAGCTCCTCGCACACCTGCCAATATATACATATATATATATTGAGTGTGTTTTGTTTATATATAGATACTTATCTATCAAACACTTTAGCTTTGCGACTCATGAGTCATTAAATTCTAGTTGTATACAATCTCATATTTTGTTTGGTAAACGGAAACGGGCCATGAACTTGTGCCAATTAAGCGATTCTCCCCGAAATGTTTAAAAAGTTTTCTCCACAACTAAAATCTTGAATAAGAAAAAAGATTTACGATAAGCAAAGAAGGGATTTCCAACTATAATTCATTACAAAAAGTTGTTTAGAATGCCAAAAGATAATAAAATCATAAATAAAATAATAAAAATAGATTGATTAGACTTATATTATTGATAAGAATTGTGGAGAGTACTTACGATTAGACCGAAATAATAAATCCTGAATTAAATATGATTTCCGAGTAACATTTAAATTAAAAAGAACACAAGTGGATTTTTTAGTCATTTAAAAATTTGTAGAATCCACTTTTTTTAAAACGATAAAATGGTTTGGAAAGTGAGAAGTAAGAAACCCACAAAAAAATCTTTAAAAGTTCTTTTTACAATGCATAGAATTATAGTTCAATTCTGAAACGAATTTAGGAATTTAGTTCGAAAACGATGTATCAATTCCTAGATGAAGTTATTTATTATGCGGGGAATACGATTGATGACGCAACTTTGTGATTCACATGACACTTAATCATTCAATCAAAGAAGCCGTTCTAGTAATTGAGGGATTTACTCTATAAAAAAGTGCACTCTATAGATAAGCAAAGCACTCGATCAAATATCTATATCCCGTATCTATGTGTAACTCTCGTCTAATCGGTCGATTTTCGATTCACTTTCAGAATCTACAAAAATCGAAAGTTTCGACAGCGGAAATGCTTTTTGGATTGCCCATGCAGGATACGGGCTTTAAGCGTTATCCGCTTCGTGCCCGCTCTCGCATCATACAGTATGCGATGACGCTGATCCTCAAGCAGAACGATGCTGAGTATTTGGAAACGCTAAAGGAGAAGTTGCTGCGATATTATCCGCCCTTGACAGCGATGCCATCTGGAGTTGAGGAGGAGCCATCGACGATAACGTACATCTTTTATCCGGGCGAGTACAAGATCTGGGAGTTTCTGCCCTTATCCGTGGCCTTTGTCCTGGTCTTTGTCTACGTATATTTCTCCGTACGGAAGATCGATGTGTTCCGTTCCCGTGTCCTGCTGGCGCTTTGCAGTGTGATCACCACATTGGGCAGTCTGGCCATGTCGCTGGGACTGTGCTTCTTTTTCGGATTGACTATATCCCTGCAGTCGAAGGATATATTCCCGTATCTGGTTATATTGGTGGGACTGGAGAACAGTTTGGTGATAACCAAGAGCGTTGTCTCCATGAACGAAACTTTTGATGTGAAGATCCGTGTGGCGCAGGCGCTCAGCAAGGAGGGTTGGCACATATCCAAGACCCTGCTGACGGAGATTACCATACTGACCATTGGACTGGCCACCTTTGTGCCCGTCATCCAGGAGTTTTGCATCTTTGCCATTGTCGGTCTCATCTCGGACTTTATGCTCCAGATGCTGCTCTTCTCCACAATTCTGGCCATGAACATTAAGCGTGCGGAATACACCACCGAGGCCAAGCATCTGCCCAAGATGATGCTCAGCTGTACGACGGGAAATGGCCAGCACGGATCTGGTTCATTGGGTCGTCAGGAATTTCGGTTCTTTGGTGCAGCGCTGCCGACGCTTCCGCCCTTTGTGCCCGGCACCTTTCAACGCTCCCAGTCGCATCCGAAGCTGTGCTTTGCCGATGGCGTTGGCGCCGATCGAGCCACGTTGGTGAACGGACATGCCGGACATGGAACGCAGGAGCCGCGAATTCCCAAACGCATTAAGATTGTCAACTTCTGGGCGCGCACACGTTTCTTTCAGCGCGCCTTCATGATCTGGATGAGTGTCTGGATCTGTTCCATTGTGTACAATTCTGGCTGCTTGGAGCAGCTGTTTAGCATGCAGAACAATGGCACCATGAGCACCGCCTACGAACTGCAGCGTCATCTGCAGGCAACTCGCGGTGCCGTCAGCAGTTTCTTGCAGGGATTCAAGCCGACTGGCGAGCGACAACTCGGGAGTACGCCCAACTATGTAACGCCAGCTACAGATCGGGAGCAGACGCTGCACGAGATTAATGAGACGGCGGCAGAGCTGCTCCGACTGAGATATCCCAATTTCGAACTGAACTATTTCCTGTCCAATTTCCATTGGTCGACCATCATGAAGCAGTACAATGTATCCCTAAGTGGACAATATGTGACCCTGTTGCCGACCATACGATTGACCCATGCCATATCGCCAGAATCCGCGACGGTTTTACGTAATCCGCAGGAGCAACTGCAGCAGAACTTTCAATGGAAGGCTCTGGCCGCGGCTCTGGATCCCCTGGACTTTAATGACGACGATGTGCGCCGGGAGTCGCCGATGGTAATGCAGGGCGGGATGCCTCTGGTGCCCAAGAGTCCCATGGAGATCTTCTTTGCCATTCTGCTCTGCTGCATCAGCATCTTTGTGCTCTGCTACACAATGGTCGTCTTCTATCGCTGCATCTGCACCCGCAACTATGCCGAGTGGCGTTCCAGCTGGCATGAATCGGAGGCGCCACACACCCAAACCGAGCATATTCTGGAGGGTGTGCCCACCCAGATAGCCGGTCACAAGCATCGGATCGAGTGCCTCGTCTCGGATGGTAATTACATCATCAGTTGCTGCCTGAAGGGACAGATCCGCGTCTGGGATGGTCGCAGTGGCGAACAGTTGACCAGCATTGAACGCAACGATATGCAGATTGCCCAGCCACGTCAGGATGGCCAGACCCTTCTGCGCAAGCTGCACAGTTCACCGGTTTGGTGTCTAGACTACTTTGATAATCTCATTGCCGTTGGCTGTGCCAACGGACGCGTCGAATTGTGGGAGTCACCCGCCGGTGTGCTCAAGTGTGCCTATCAGGAGGATGCCAAACGGAATCAGGGCATCACCCACATCCATCTGAATGGCGATCGGGTGATTGTGGCCCGCCTGAATGGACGACTCGATTTCTATCGGCTGGAAACCTATTACAAGGGCAAGCAGATTGATTGGGGATTCACCTCCGCCTACAGACGCAGTAAGTTTTTTAAATGTAAACGATAACAGCGCGTGCCAATCGATATACAGCGATACTAAGCTTGGCTTTGTTAATCGATAAGCTGAATTGGCAGCAATCGATTGATAGAGTGTATCGATGGCAACATTAAGTTACTCTCTTGACGATCTGGCAACGCTGTAATCTCTTTTAATTCAATTTTACAGTTATTTTAAATGCTGTCCATTTTTAACCCAATAAAATAGCGCACGTACGCACCGGCTCCACAGGCAGTCTGGGATTAATGCTGCAGCAGCAGCAGCGCAGTCAGCAGGATGCAGAGCAGAAGACAACCAAGGAGGAGATGAAGATAACACTGGAGGGCGTGAGATTGGCACACCAACAGCCAATCACTTGTATGCAGGTGGTCAATGACATGGTCTTCACCGGCAGCCAGGATCACACGCTCAAAGTGAGTTGCTCAATCATCTAAACTTTGTTTGGAAAACATTTCAAGTTATTTTATAATCCACAGGTTTATTGCCTTAACAAATCGGATGTGGAGTATACGCTGCATGGACATTGCGGTCCGATAACCTGTCTCTTTGTTGATCGCTGGCAGCCTGGCACGGGTGGATCTGGTTCACAGGATGGACTGCTGTGTGTCTGGGATCTGTTTACGGGCGCCTGCATGTACAACATACAGGCGCATGACGGGGCCGTCAGCTGTCTGGCCTGTGCGCCCAGCTATGTCATCTCCCTGGGCACTGATGAGCGCATTTGTGTGTGGGAACGCTTTCAGGGCAATCTACTGACCACCATTAACATCTCGAATGCCTATTCGAGTTTGTTAATGTTAACGCCATCTCTCTTGGTCACCAGCAAGATGGGTAAGTCAACTGTTGCCCCTTATTTATCTTTGGATTAACTAATTGAGATTGTGTTTCGACAGGATCGCTGATTGTGTGGGATGTGCGGACGGGTCAACCAGCCCGTGAGGTCAAACTGGACTTTGCCAATCTGCAGCTGTGTCCCAAAATCATGATGCTCGCCTGCGATTCGGTTGTCTGCGACTACGGCAATGAGATCCGCGTTGTTCGGTTTCCCATTGTGGCCGACAAGTGTCACTAAAAGAGAAGCCGACATGAATTTATTTTCTAGAACTATATATTAAGTTAGAAGTAGATTCAAACAAGAGAATGATTCTGTTTGATTTAATTTTAAATTTAATCTTACTGACGCATTCATTAATTTATAATCTAGAACTATCATTTGTAATCCGTGGCGTTGTGTTTATTCCTAATACATCTAGATATATATAGAATATATATTTTATAATGTATTTCAATAAGAACTTGATAACATATTTAATTACCATAAATAGTGTCTTAAAACGCCTCAGCATAAATTTTAAATTAACCATATTTTATAATATATTTATTAGACTCATTGTACGCTTAATTTTCTATGTGAAAAGTAAATATGCAAAAAAATTCTTCACTATTTCGTTGTTTTTTTTTTATTGTTTAACAAATTCTTTATTTAAATGCAGTCTATGGATATTCATTTCTTCAGTTTAACAAATTTGGATGCAAATTCGTAGATGCCCACCGAGTTGTTATTCTTCTCTTCGTACTCCACCCAATCGTCTTCGGACAGGTCAACATCCTCAAAGGCCTGACCATTCTCAGCGGATTGAACTTTCCAGCCGGTGCGTGGAGAGAATTCCACGGGTTCCACGCCGCGACAATCGAAGACAACGATGGTCTTAAAGCTGCCAGCATCATCCGCTGTGTATGCCACTGCAATAATGTAACAATGTAGTGGAAGTATTTAAATGACATCCAGTCCGCTTACCGTTCGACTTTTCCACAACATCCATGCTGTTCTCACGTCCACACATTTTGCATTTCATGTAAAAGTTGAAGCCGTCGGAATTGCGCGAGTCCTGTTGCACACGTTCCGATTCGGTAATGTCGTGCCATTTCTCGGATGTTTCACCACAATTGCTGCAGGTCAGCTTAAAGAAGAAGGCGTAGTCGGCATCAGCTTCCAACTTATCTATATTCTCTAGCGTAGCCGAGATTTGTAGTCCAACGCGAACCATATTTCTTTCCAATTGCCGACCGACACACAGCTGATTTTATGGTGCTGCCAGATAGCGTGCTGGTCAATGTCTTTTAAGCAGGTTGGCAGCGCCATTAGCTACAGGCAGCTGCATTTTAACACTGTGGCAGCGCTAGTCTTTGTCGAACAGAAAAGCGTAAACAAAATTTGGAAAATTGATAATAAAACAAACAAAAATACAGCACAATGGATTTAAACATGAAACCGTCATTAGCTGTCGATGAAATGTTCTCAGAAGTGGCAGGCTATATGGACATGGAGGAGGTAAGGCAAACACGAATGTTGATAAAATGCTTGACTGCAATTAGTTGTAACAATTTGGTAATTGCATTTTGCAGTCGGGCAGCGCCACAGGAATGATGATGGATCACCTGCCCACACCCACAAACGACAAACATGTGCATGCTGACTTCTATAATGATTTCGACGATCTATTCGATGACGATGACAGCTGGGCCAAAGTACGGGGTGCCAACGACAATGGCCCCAAGTAGATAATTACTTTATAAAAAATAAAATGTAATACGTATGTAAAGCACCATTGTTTGTTGATTCACTGTATAATTTCAGTTCTGATTATTTATTAGCAGGTTTACTTTCAATTTCTTACTTATATTTTCATATACTAAATGCATTACTGATCACGATTAATTCCAGTTCCAATCAACTGGTCAGCTGCAACTCTGCGCGCTCTTCGTCTGTCATGGGCTCCACAACCTGCAGACACGCATTGGCGAATTCAACGAAAAGCGGTTCTTGCATGGCGGCTGTCATTGTTAGATTCGCATTATGCGCTACATCAATCTGCTGCAGCAGCGAACGCAGATGGGGATTGTAAAGCAGCTGACGAAGTGGCTCGTAGTTGCCCAATTTCTGAAGCAGAGCAGGTTGAATGGTATCTTCTGTACTGAAGGGTGCGTACACAGTGGGTTCCTCCTCAGTTACAAGCTTGCCAGGCTGTTGCTGGAGGCGAGTTGCCTCCTGTGCTCTGGCAACTTCCTCACATTGCGTCGTACCCTTGTGCCTGTCATAGCAAGCCACAGAGCAACTGAAATTAAATTTGTTTGTTGTAATTACAGCATAGAGCCAGTCAATTTGGTTACTTACTAAGGAGCTAAGCACTTGCTGCATTTGTATTTATTTGTTACATTCGCACAACTCACGCACTCCATTGTTTCCAAACAAATACAGCGCGTGCTATTCCATAGATCAGCTGTTGAATGCCCCAGGCCGCTCATTCCATTTATGAACGCCGTGGAATCATAAAACAGCTGTTCAATACGCAACGCCGCAGCTTCTTCTCTCGGCGTCAGCTTTCAATTTTCGACGGTAAAGTCTCATAAAGTTTACAAAGAAATGAATAGCGCATAACATTATAAGAAGCATAATATCTTTCTTCTTCATTTTCTCACGGTCAATTTAAGCAATTTAAATGTAATTACAGAATATCAGACGTGTTGTTTCTTTAGTGTAAGGAAAAGAATATATATTTTTGACATTAAAATGACTGTTACAATTCGAAATATATATTTTTCTGGAAACCAATGTTGCATATTTGGCTCAACAAAAATACGCCACCTATGACATAAAGTTCTCGATTGTGCGCCATCTATTGTCTATTGCCGAATTGCTATTGACAAACGTCCCTGTCTTTCGACACTTCGCTTTAAAATCAATTTGCCGTTGAATTATTTCGGCAAGTTTTAAATTTTATTTTTTTCGCCTTGCATGTCAGCACTGAAAGTCGTTTAATTTGAACTTTCTTTTGAGACCTCGCTTCTTAAATGCCAGTGGGAAATGAGTAAAGTGGCCCACATATGTATGTACGAATGTGTGCACCTTTTTTTTTGGGTGCCATGATATTACAACAACAAAAAATATGTACGAAATGGCACGTTAGCTATCGCGTGGTGCTAAGAAAACAAACAATTGGCTTATCAATGGGGAGCGGGCAGCTCTGACTGAATCTAATAGAATATAGGAGGCAAAAAGTTGTTGTTGGGAGTGGGGGACCAGTCTCGAAGCCCTGGCAAAGGACAACTCTGCTCTCATACTGCAATATTAAATAATATGGCAACCACTTCATTCGAATGCCATAAAAAGCAGTTAGTTCTTAATTCAAAGCTCTTTTTCATATTGTATGCACAATTCGCATATAATTAAAAAAAAAAACAGAACAACAACAATAGTAGCAAAAAATGAACAACTTTATAACAATATAATATAAAATACTGAAAAATCGAGAAAGGCAACGGCAACGGCAACAACAGCAATCAAATGACGGTCGGCGTGTCCACAAATTGCAAACACATCCTGCACACGAAACGGCCAGGACTTGGCCAGTGCTATCAACACAAACACAAACACACACAAAGAGCAACAAAAAAAAAAAAGAACGGGCAACCAGCAAACGAAACTTGGTACAGTTGTTCAGCAAAAACAACGTACAACATTGGTGGCAATAAACGACTTCAATGACTGACTGACTGCCTAGCCCTGGTGCTAGCAAAAGGAGAGAAAGAGAGAGAGGAGAGAGCCATATTTTGGGACAATCCAGCAAACAAACAAAAAAAAAAACAATTGCATTGCACAAAAAGATGCCAGCAAACAAAGAGCCAGAAATAGAGGGAGAGAGAAAGAGAGAGAGTGATAGAGAGAGGATGGGGAGAGGGTAGGTAACATGATGGCGCCTCTGCCGCTTCCGCTGTTCGTGCAGCACAAGCGCGATAATTGCCAGCGTTATCCGCTCGGCCTGCCAGTCAAATAGGCGCTACCCAGTGCCTGGGCTTTTGCCTGGGTGCCTCTCGCTTTTGCTGCTGAGCCTGCCTCGCTGCTTGGAACTGGCGCTGGCGCTGGAACTGAAGCTAGAGCCTGAACCTGAGCCTTCGTGTGACTCGCCTACTTTTGATTTACAACATTCGTGCAACAGCAGCAGCAGCAGCAACAATTTCGTTGTATGTATCGCAGCAAACAACAACACAAAAACCTGTACGATAAGTTATCTTTGGCACGCCGAAGATTTGATACTCTTGCCATGCACTCCACTTTCGTTTCTCCCTCAGCTAAATTTTAGCGATTTTTTGTGTGAGATTGGTTAAGATATCTTAAGAAACAACAGCTATATAAAATTGTACTCCAATTTAGCAAAAATGCTTTTCAGGAAATAACAAATATCAGAATTTTATAGATAGGTTGACTTAACTGCAAAATAACGTCATTAACAAATTTTATCGAGTTGATTTTTTCTTAAATTTTGTTAAGCATTTAAGGGGTATTTCTTTAAAACTTGACTCACAGTAATTTTAGAAATCATAAAAATCTTAACAAAATATATCTGATACCTGAGTTCTTAATTGGTACACATAGCAATAACTGCATTAACAATAAAGGAAAATATGGAAAGACTTAGCTAGATCCTTATAACACATATGATGAAGTTATGGCTTCTATCCAAGCTAAATTTAATGCCAAAACTACGGTGGAAAACTTAAAATTTTCTTATCTTGGAGAGTAGTACTTTAAAATACGTGTTTCGAATGATCATTTTAATAAAATTTGTTGTAAAGATTTCTGGCCTGATTACATAGTCGTAAAAATAATCTTGATAAAGAATATATACTTAAGTGTTTTTTTTTTGTCAAGTCTCTTTCAATGCGTTACATATTTCGAGACAAATCGTATAGTATCCCCTCGCAAAGGGTATTTAAAAGCAGAAATGGACAACAAATGCAAACAACAAACAACAAGAAGCGAAAATGGCGGCACACGCTAGAACCTGGCCAGAAACAGCAGCTGCAACTGGAGTTGCAACGGGAACTGGAACAGGGTCTGGAGGTGGACATGGATATGGATATGGAGATAGATATGGAGCTGGAGATGGAGGTGGAGGGAGGTGCAGTTACCCGCCTGCAGGTGTCGTTCGTTAGTAGTTTTCAGCGTTTTTTGCTGCCAGCCAAAAGCCAAAAGCGATATAAATAGATAGCGGCACTTTTCGGCTTGGTTCGTCCTTCCTCTACTTTCTCCACTTCCTCGACTACTTTGCATTTCTTTACCTTTTTTATTCTGAGGGCGGAGCGTGCTTGGCAATTGGTTAGATTGACAGATCATGCAAACATAATGGCAGCATATTGTGCATATTATAAATATTAAATTACATTCAACAAACTGGCATTTAATACAATTTCAAATTAAAACCAAAATGATACACGTTGCTACCGCGCCACCTACTGGCTAAACTGTCAACTAACAAACGAAATTGGTAAATTCCATTTAAGTTTTCATTGAATATATAAAATAATGATTACAATAAAATTACAATGAAACAATATCCAAGCCAAGTTGTAGTTTTATTCAGTATCTTCGGTTCTGTATATTTTTATTTCGCTTTTTAATTCGCATTAATCAATGGTTTGCTTATCAAATATACAACACTACATTTCATTTTAGTTTAAGAAAATGGATCTACTGCTCTGACTAAAAGCATTTGTCCTCCATATTCACTTTATTATATTGGCTTTATTCATGTTTACCGTAGTTGCTCCAACTTTCCGTTTTTTGAAATATTTTCTAAGTAAAGTTAACTGAAATTAGTGCATTATAACACTATTTGATATTAATTAATTTCAGCACTGACTATTAATAAAAATGCTTATATTTGACAATTTAACCATATTTAACTCAAATGATTATCTTTAAGTCCTTCACTTATTTCTTAGTCCTGAACTGCAGAATAATTATCCATAGTTATAAATATTTAAAAAATCTTTTTTTTTCGATTTTTAATAAATTACTTAGAAAAACTAACTATATAATAGTATAATAAGGCAAGTAATAAGGCATTCATATGTTTTGTCCTCAATATTTACTTAATTGCAGTAGTCTATATTACAGAGATGTCGATATGTTTCTTTTATTTTGAGAATTTACTAATACCTTGACTAAATAATTAACATCTCACCTATTTTTACTGTTCTCCATGGTCACTTATCGAAAACTATCACGATAGTGTGTTAAAAAGGTTTTTCCTTTTAGAAAAACATCTAAAATGTTACTAAATACTCATCATAATCACTTCACAAACATACTTTTAACAAGTCCTCCATGGTCACTTTTCCGCAGCATTTCTTATTGTCATTCAATCATTTACTCGTAATGCTGCTATTCGGAAACTTATCAGATATTTGAAAATACTTAAGCGCACTTTAACGACCAGTCGACGGCCTTAAAAAACGTAGGCCATTAAATTTGGAATGGGGTGTGCAAGTGACGAAGAGAAGGACGGGCTAGGGGAGAAGGGGGTTAAATCTAGTGGTTCATAATTTATAACGCAATCACGTGCCGCACTCGCCACTTTCTTCCCCTCTTGGTCCCCCGCTCGTCTCGTGCAAAAGGCAAAGGCGCCAAAAATATGAATACATATATGAATAGAGAGCGACTAAATAATTTGGAAATGATTTACAATATTGCCAGGCATAGGCGAAGGCAAAGCACAACGTTAGTTAGATTTGAGAAGGGGCAAAAGAGGGTGGGGAGGCAGCTGTTCATAAATCTAACGGCATGACGAAAAGATGCACTGCAGTCGGAGAAAAAGAGAAAAACTGTACTAAAAAAAATTACAGGCTGCAGTCGTGGAATGATGCATGACGGCCAAGTGGCGATAGACATGCTGAACTCGTTGTTGATGGCCACAAAAATGCTCAGCTCTGGATCAGGATCATTCCAGTTTTCAACTTGTGTTCTATGCCGGCCAAATTTGTCATATTCAAATGAATGTCCCGCAGCGCTAATTCAGTTATATATCGCCAATGGGCCTAATCTAGCGGGAATTTCCTCTGTCTGAGTATGATGATGATCTAAAAAAAAACACAATCCTTTTGTTGCTGCTGCTCCTATTTGGGTGCTCTGTTCTGTTCCTGCAGCTGCGATAATTGCAATGGCTGCCATTTCAATTTGCCCGCTGCCAGGCCGCTTTGATAGATGGCGCCACCCGTTGTTTCCCCGTTTTTTCCCCTGGTCCGCTGTCTGTTGTCCAACCTTGTTGTCAAATATTTCGCGCCTTGGCCATTTGTCTTTATCCTGTTGTTATTCTTGTTGTTGTTAGTTATTGTTTTGTTGCTGCTGTTACACTTACCTTGCGAAGAGTACAACTGGTTGGTCAGGCAGTTTGTTGAGCTAAGTTAACTTGATCTTTGTAATGCATTTGTTTCTTTTTTAAATTAAATTTAAGATTTAAATTTTAGTCTTTCTAAAATCAGGCCAGAGGCGTGTAAAGGGGGGCTAGAAATATAAAATTCATATTATCAGGGGTGCCACAGAAATCGCTTTCGCTTGAATTTCACTTAAATTTCATACAAATTTAAGAGAAACTCACGCGAAAGCGATTTCTGTGGCACCCCTGAATATACAGGCCTGTTCGGTTTTCACTTTTTATTTTATAGCATTTAGCGAAATGCATTTATTTACTTTGTATTTAGGCTAAGTATTTAAAAATGATCATTTTTGACTTAATCGGACTTTATCAACACAAAGTGATATCAATCCGCAGAATTACTCCAAAATGTGCAGTTTAAAGAAATTCCCTTCCGCAAATTTTACCGAAAGTGATAATCGGAACAGGCCCGTATATTTTATGTGATCAGCACAATTCAAAGTTTAGTCACTTTATTGAATAAAGTCACAAAAATACTGGAAAACTATATATTCTGGGGTGCCACAGAAATCGCTTTCGCTTGAATTTCACTTAAATTTGTATGTCAATGTCAAAATTATCAAAGTTTTCCGCCGACATACATGCTCCTATTTAAAAAAAATCTAAAAAATCATAAGAAATTCCAGGAAATTCTAATAAATGCTATACAAATTCTATGCCAGTCTTTTTTAAACTTTTTCCGAATGGAACCTATGCAATGAATGAGATCTTTTTTTCTCCACTCTAAACTATTCTGATTTCAAACAATTACAGATTTATTTGAAGTAAACATTTTTATCATAATTTCTAAAGGGCCCTATTTTTTTAATTCTTTTTGTTGTTACCCATACTGAAGGGTCTTTTGCCCTCTTCACCTCCTGTCCTCGCCCCTGTAAATAATCTATGATCTTTTAGACATACTCCTATCTCTCTTAAACAAATCTTCAACAAAAGGTTTTCTCTCCGTTGCAGTCTTAAGTTGTAAATACTATTTCTTGCCTTTTTGCCGAACTTTACCACTAATCTAAGCATTTCTGTGCATTTAAAGAGCATTTTATATTCGTTTTGAGATTAGTTGAAGGGATTCTTTGTAGTTGTTGTTTCTTTAGTTGGCAATGCGGCGCCTTAATTAAAAAGCTGCACGCCGTTTTAGAGCTTTCAGTTCTGGGCAGTTGGTGTTAGTTGCTCTTAAAAATGTACCAATAGGGAATGGTGTTAAGGGGGGATGGGAGGGAGGGAAATGGGGTATGGAGAGAGGTACAGAGAGTACTTGTATTTATGACTTGGCACGCAGCGCAGCATGATTTACAGTTTATTGAGAGGAAACAAAGCGAGAGCCAAGAATTAGCCGCAATGGCTCATCAATCATAAATGGGTGCTACTACCTTGTGCCTGTGCCTGGTAATCCTTTTGGGCTATCCAGAGGATACTCCCCATGCCTCTCTCTCTCTCTCTCGCTCAGATTGCTTCACTTTGGGCTCTTATGACTCGACTGGCTTTATGGCCATATTATGCTTAATAAACCAACTGCTCTTGTTAGTGTTGCTCTTGTTGTTGTTTGGTTTGCTTTGCTTTGCTTTTTATCTATGCATCGGCTGAGAGTTGAGTTCAGTTTATCTGCGAGTCGCGTCATAATGGAGCATGGAGCCATTGAGCAGTCGACGGCTCCTGGACGCCAGCGCGTGATTTATGTGATTACTTCAATGCGGCGGCGTTGCGCCAAAAAAATATAAAGAACTCTCTCTCTCTCTCTCTCTTTCTGACAATATATATTACAAAAACGCAAAAGAAAATAAAAAATATGAAAGAAACATATATATTGTAGAAGCGCCATTGAGCCCAACGTCCAATATAAAATAAGTATGTAATAATAAACTGGGCGACTCCATAAAATGGCCATTGACTGCAAACATTTTGCGGTCGAAGCGGTTGAAATTGTCTCCCTCTGCCTCCTGTCCCCTGTCCCCTCTCCATTTGACACCCTCCCTCTGTCCGCCTGTCATTGGCCAGTGTAAATAAGCAAATATGCATAAATATTTTGTGGTTTTATGTGCAATTAACACTTCGTAGGCTCTTTTGATTACTTCTCCTGCTCTTGCTGTCAGTTTAAACTTTCTGTTTCTTCCAATGTATTTAATTATCGATATTCATTTTATTGATTACTGCACTATTGTAATGCTCGATAGGTTGCAAAATCTAATATATATAATTGAAAAATGGGAACGGTAAGGTGAAAGGTCTGTTAAAACAACTGGAACTATAATTATTTGTATCCTTTAAATTGCGGTCAAAATGTAAGTTTAAAAATTAGATTATGATCTCTGCCTCTGCTCATGAAATTATTGTACAAATTTCTTTATTTTTTGAGAAAATACAAGTTGTTATTTTGCAAATGTAAAATTCATTTCAATTCTATTGAAGCTCAATTCATTTTCAAAGATTTTCGCAATATTAAAATCGATAAATTAAATTTTTATGGGTTTAAAAATCATGTAACAAATAAACAAAATATGCACAATTATAATTTAAGATTGAAAGTCTTATTTAAAATGTACAAAAATTAAAAGGAATATCATAGTAAGTAAATTGTGGCCAAATGATGTCATTGTACAATTATGCCTCGAGAAATTCAGTTGTTTAACAATTTTAATGGGCTTTATTGACTGACGCCAAAAAGCAGGCAATACTTTTTGCAACGACGTCGACGTCGACTGCTAATGAGTCACACTCTCTCTCACTCTCAATCTTTCTCGCTGCTGGCGCTTTATTCGGCTGCAGTTGATTTTCAATTTAATTTAAAGCACGCGAAATGAGCGCTCATTTATTAAATGGCTTGGATAAGCCGACATAACGGTAAATATATATACACTATATATATCGTATAATATAAGTACGCGCGATATAAATATTTTTTTAAATATATATATATATATTTTTTTTGCCGCAATGGCACAAAATCATTTTCCCCAATTGGGCATAAGTCCTGCGGCTTGCTGTCCCACTCTGTCGCTGCCCTCTCGCTCCCTCTTCCTCTTTCAGTGTGTTGCAAATTGAAGCACTCGCAGTCGTTGCACGGATCTCAGCCAAGTCGTTTTCATTGCGTGGTTGCCACTGCCCGTGGCACTTATGCAGTCCACTCTCATTCATGAATGCATTTTACATGGACATGGCTAAGAGTGAGAGGGAGTAAAGGGAAGGTAGGTAGGCAGGTTGGGGGTGGGGTGTTTCGGCAATTTAACAGCATTTACTGTAACACGTGTAATTATTTCATGAGATTTATCTGCAGCACATTGGCCACAAGCTGCCACTGCCACTGCCCCCGTTGCACTTTGGTAAATGCGACAAAAATTCCAATTGCGAAGCGTGCGACGAACCGCAGCGCAAACAAAAGTATGCCTCCAGGCTGTATTGGGCTGGGGCATGCCACAAGTGACCACAGGACAGCAGCAGCAGCGGCAGCGGCAGCATGCATAAACCAGACAGCATCTTACGGACTTGGTTTACATTTTGCGACTGTTGTTTTATAGTTGCAGTCACTGTAGTTGTTGTTGCTGCTCTTCTGATAAGCTGCCACGCATCCATTTGCCGTTACCGAGTTACCGCTACCGTTACTGTTGCCGTGGACCTGTTTCATTTACTGTCCTGCCTGTCCTGCTGTCTGTCCTGCCTGTCAGTTTTGTGGCTGCCATCTCGCGCATTCGTGCGTCAACTTACAAGGCGCACGCAGCGCCATCTGTTGTGCTTTATTTGCGTTAAAATGATTGGATGCACGTCATATCTGCGACTGTCCTTTCTCCCTCTCTCTCTCTCACACTCGCTTACCCTCTCGACCTGCCTGGCGTTGCCAGCTCGTAAATTCTTTTGCACGGCTTGCGATAGGCGCATTTATTGTTGTTGTTGCAGCTCTTGTTATTGTTGTTGTTGTTGCTGTTGTGGCTGGCATTTTCAGGTGCTTTATGGTCCTTGCCGCGTGCGGCTGTTGCATATTTAATATGCAAAGCCATGGGCTCTCTGCTTCACGCTAGAAGCAGAAGCAGCAGAAGAAGAAGAACTTGCAGACGCTGCAACAGCACACAAAACAACAACAAAAAACGTTGCATGCCTCGAATCTAAGCCCAATGTGGCACGCCAGTGTGTTATCAGTTTTTGGTAGAGCTTTTCTTCTTCTGCTTCACCTTCGTCTTCTTCTTGTTACTGTTATTGTTATTGTTATTGTTATTGTTAGTGGCAGCAACTGTGGCAACTCTGCTCGTGCGTTGACAAAACTGCACTGTGCGAAATTTTTGGGGCAATTTCATATATTTGGCTGGATTAAATCTGTCAGAATTTTGTCATTTCGATTTGCAGAATTCTTGCTAATTAATTATTCTCTAATTATTCTCTTACTATCAATTTATGAATTCGATCAAAGCATATAAGTAATAGTTATTTTTTTTCTATTCAAAATGATAGTCAAAATGGTGTAATGATCCTTAAGTTTAGCTTAAACTTTTCAAGTATTCAGAATCATAATTTAAACATTAACATACTGATAGTAAGATTAATACTAAGATATCTTGGGTATCCCAAAACTTTCGAAAGAGTATTTTAGAAACATTTTATAAGTTTTTAGTTAATTTTTTTTAATTTACAATATCTTTCTGTAAATCTACATCACTTTATTTTTTAAAAATAGTAAAGTTCAAAAAAAGTTAGACTAAATATAAAAAAGAAGAACAAAACATTTAAATAAAATAAACAAAATAAGGGCCGTTTTTTCAATGTACATAAAAAGTCTATTTAACATATAGAAACTACATTTGACATTCATTTTTATACATTTTACGCCAAATTTTCTTTTCAATAGTTATCAAATACCTTATTTAGACATTGAAAAACGGGCCTAAGTCATTTGTACAAAGTTAGAATAAGCGATTTGAGTATTTTATATTGACTTTTATATATTTTATATTTAATAATTGTTGGCTGAATATTTTCTCAGTCAAATTTTTAAAAAAATAACATTACTCAACCATAAATTTGGCTGTCTTTTAACACAGTAAATTCGTTCATGCGATTCCTGACTTAGTATCAGAAAATTTTGGCTTAAGCAGCCGTAGCTTACTTTTAATTCTACTTCCACTCAAGAGATTTGCATCAAAAACAAAATACAGTCAGCTAGGGAAATTATTTTATTCCATTTGCATAGACTGTCGTGCAACTCTTCTCGCAGTGCAGCAGGGGCCAGTGTTGTGTTGAGGAAGCTCATCAAAGCGGATCTGGCACGCGTTGGCATGCAAAACTCTTTGGCTCATCTCCTAAGCCTGGCCAACAAGTTGGGCATCTGTAACTGTCACCTGGGCCTACTACCTGGTCATGGCAGGCAGCATGTCACCAAAAAAGGCTGAGAGATGCAACCCTCTTGTCTGTCTGTCTATCTCTCTCTTACTCACTCACTCACTTAGTCTATCTCTGTGCTATGGCTGTGCAATGCCCGGGAGGATTTTCAATTTTACTGCATCATAAATTAAATTACCTCTTTCGATGTGCAATGTGCGAGACCTGGGCCCATATTTCGTTTTGGGGTCCGGGCAACAACATTTTATGACCGCAAAAGAAACGCAACAAGAAAGCGGTCAGAGTGTACGGAGGTCGGAGGGGACAGACCTTTGACTTGCCAAAAACTGCCAAAGGTATGCGCAAAAATGCACAAACCAAAAACGTTGGGAAGGGATTGAGCTGGGGGTCAGGAGAGGGACATGGGCAAAGCAATTCCCAAACTGCAGCAGAAATGTACAACAAGAGCCGCAGACAACGAGCAGCAGGACGAGTGCTGCGATGAGCACTAAAAATGCAACATTACGTATACGCAGTGGTGCACCGCCAAAAAAGCCAAACAACCGACAACAAAAACCAACTCAAACCCCCCTCTAAACCCCTCTCATTCTCCCACCCTAATGCTCGATGGCTTCTAATGAAATCAGTAATGTTGCAAAATCTTTCTTTTCTTTTATTTGTTGGATTTTCATTCCCTTTTTTTTCTGTTTTCTGTTTTCATCCCAAAAATATCACGTATTCGACGTTTCGTTTGATTTGTGTTGTGTTTGTTGCTTGTTTTTGCTCGGCTGCGTTTCTTTTTGAGCCAAACTTGTACACACAGGAGTCCATTAAATTTAGCCAGCTTTGATTTCCGAGTGGGAAGTGGAAAAAAAAACAGAAAAGTCGCGACTAATTTATGTAATTTGGCTAAGAGGCAAATGTTGCGTCTCTCTGTGCCTCAAAAAGGGCCAAACAATTGGCGCGCATCCATAACGAGCAGCGATTGAGCCATATGCATGAAGAAGAACTTCTGACCTAACGTGGCCAATATAACCAACGTTACCAATTCCCGTACGATGCCGTCGGCATGCTGATGAACCAAGTTGAGGTCGCCTCCATTGTGGCCATAATTAAAATTACCTCGTTTACCTGTCACGTGTGTGTGTGTATCTCTATCCTGTCTCTGTGTAAGTGTGTGTGTGTGAATGTATGTACTTTGGTTTTGTGGTTTTGTTGTTGACGTATTTTTGGTTTATTGCCTTGCATTGCGGATGCGGCCCACACACCTGCGCCTTGGGCAACTGCCAAAAATTCTAATGCCCATCTCCCCAAACGCTCTCTAATGGCCCCGGCTTTACATTTTGGCCAACACACGCAGTGGACCACTTCTCTCCCTCTCTTTATTTTATTTCGTATTTTTTTGGTTTTTAGTTGTTGCTTTTCTGTTGTGTTTTTTATTTTATTGCTGTCTATTTTGTCGTCGTTTTGGGCCCCTTTGTTTGATGAAATATGATTGAGTTTGGAGTTTTCGAATATCTCTCGGCCAGCCAGCCAGTTAGCCAGCATGTTGCCAGTCATTTAGCCGTTTAAATTGGCTTAAATTGAAGCTGTGTATGGCAGCATATTTGCATATCCAAAACTTGTTGAAAATAAATGTTACTTGCAATTTCAATTTTCAGTTATTGAAGGCTGTCAAAATGAGGAACAGACTTCAATCGAATATTGAATATTGTTCATGCCCGAAAGTATGCAGTGAACAAGGTCCCTTCAGAATTGTGACTTGTTTTAAAAGCTTAAATTAAGTTTAAAATACGACAATCTATCTGAATAGTAAAAAGTTAAACAACAAAATTTAAATGATTGTACTTTACACAGTAAGGATAAATTTATATGGTTTTAGAATTTGAAAACTAATTTGAACTTGCTAAAATGATTTCCTATGTTGATTTGCTTCTGACCTTGCATTTTCTCTTATTTTTTTAAACTTTTATAGTCTTCTAGATCTGTTAATTGACTTCTTCTGTTGTCGATTTTCTACTTACTTACTTTTATCTCATGTTTGTTACACACATCGTTTCTTACTGTGTATCTTTAGGATTCATTTTAATTTCTTCTTAAATTACTTCTCAGTTTGCTATCACCTAACTACTTCCTCTGTAATTTATTAATACGAATTTTTTTCTTATCGCTTCTTACTTCTCTTTTTACTTTAATTCTCATTTTCCCATTAGAAGTGGATATTCTAATTTATATTAAATTTTTACAACATTACACTTTCCAACCAATTTTCTTTGCATTTTACTTTTCTTTTTGCATCTTTTAACGTTGTTCTTGCCTCATTTCTCCCTTCTTTTCCGTTTTCGTTTCTATAACTGACCAAAAATCTAACGCTTTCAGGTTGTCACTTTTTCCATAACATATTTTGTACTATACAAAATATGCAAAAATGTTATGAGAGATTTTAAAAGTATTTTTTAATTATTTATTTTAGCAGGCATTTGGCAAACACACATAAATCAGTTGAGTTTAATTTTGTTTGCTGGCTCTGACGTGCATTAAAAAATTATGAAATGCCCCCAAAAAGTAGGCATTTCGAAAAGAGATTGTGCCCCAAGCTGAATGTACTCGTATTTATAAACGGATGCATGCGGCATTGGGCATGTGAGTGGGGCACCGTTAGACATGGGCGTAGTCAGCATGAGCATTAGGGGTTAGGGAGCAGATGTTTACATATTATTGATATTTTTAGATATCTAATGATTTGGCTTTTAATAATCTTTAACGAAGCAAGAAAAAATGTAAATAGAAGGAATTAAAACCATGTAAATAACCATAACCGTTAACCGGTATTAACCGATTGAAATTGGGAACAGTAATTGAAAACGTAACCGGAAGAAAAAACTTTTTAGCTATACCGATACCGCAAAACCGCATTTATTCCAACCGAAATAACCGTTAAGAAGCCAATTCCGGCATAATGGTTGATTTCGGTTCGGTCAAGCATGTAATTTAATTATATTTTTAAGATGTAATCCTGGTTTTCAAATGTAAATTTGATTTTCATTTCTAATTTGTATATTGATTTCCATAAACACATCTTTATTTTTAAATATTTCTGTTAAAATTTTTGTTTTATACATTTTGAATAATTTTGTTTACGTTTGTTACGTAACCGTTACGTAACCGAATTTTCCGAAAACCTAAATGCGAACATAACCATAACACTCGTTTCGGTTTTATCCCTGATAAATACAATACGATAATGTGAGAGTATATTATATAATTATTCTTAGTGATTTACTTATTGATTTTTGTCTATTTTATTTATTTATTTATAATTATAATTATTCTTTCGTTAATAATTCAACACTAAAATTTAAAGTGTTCAATTGTGTGCGTAATTGGTAAATTATACTACCTATAAACAGCATGAATAAGAAAATGTCTTTCTGATGTCGGAACTCATATCAGCAGTGCCTACATTCAGTTGAGTTTTAGCAGTCCCCTGCTGCGAGTACACCCAACTACGTCCCTGTATTTTGTTGCCATTGCCATTTCTTGTAAAAGTATTTTTGATAACACTCGTGCCACGACAACTGCGTGAGCAGATAATGCGAATGGGCGGAAAGGGGGCTGAATATATGAAATGTATAAAATATTTTGCAGGTTGATATCGTCGCCTAGCTTTTCTTCTACTATTTTTTGTGTCTTCCCTTTGTTGTTGTTGTTGTTGTTGTTGTTAAGGGGCAACAAACCAAATCGTGAGAGGCTCTTGCAAATGCCATGCAGCTAAACGATTTACTGGCTATAAGAGACAGTGGCGTCGGTAAGGGGAGGGGACGGGGAGTGTGGAGGGGGGTTTTGGTGTGTTCGAGTCTGCCAACAGCTGTGGTTACTGGCCATGTTCTTCCTCTTGCTCTTCCTCTTGTTGTTGTTGTTCGTTGGTTCGGTTTTTGTGCAGTGCGTCCGTCCGCAGCTGCAGCTGAAGCTATTTGCAACAAAATGGAATGGAATATGGGTCAAAGTGCAGTTGAATGTCCTGAACATCCGCAATGCTGTAGTTTGACTTTTTCCACAATGTAGTATGTGTGTTTGTGTGTGTGCACTATCTCTCTCTGTAAGGGTAAGTGTAAGTGTGTGTGTGTTGGTATGCAAGGGAATTGCATTCAGGAATATTTTACGTTTTACGTTACATTTGCCATGTGAGCTCAATGAGTAAGTGTGTGTGTGAGTGTATAGATATATGTATATATATGCATGTGTGTGTGTGTCTGGACTTATACACAAGCCATTTTTTTTTTAGGCCTGGGATTTTGCGATTTTGGGGCTCAGAACCAAAAGTTTTTCCACAGCAGCCTGTCAGCCGCTCTCAGGTTGAGCCCCGATCTGTCTGGATCGTCAGCTCTTAAGCTGCACTGTATATACAGTTAGCTACTGTCACACACTCACACACATTTCAATAATTTCGCTTAAATTTTCGTTCATTTGTTTTTCATTTTTATTTCCTTCTTCTTCAGCTTCAATGAAAATTTTCGTAGCATGAGCACGTGCTACGTGCTGCCACGCCCCTTTTGATTTGTTCGCAAAAACTGTCCTTCAATTAGTGTTTGGTCTGTACTTTAAGTATGCAGACACAAACAATTTTTGTGTGTTTGTGGCCAGGGACAGCAAATTGCCAACGACATGTGTTGCAAATGTTGCAACTTGGGCAATCAGCTGAAGACGGACAAACCTCTCGTTTTGTTGTAGTATACCCTGTAAATATAAAAAATTTGACAGGTGGGTATTTGACTTTGACTTGGCAGTTGTCGTTTAAATGATTTAGTATCTATATATATGATTTAGGACACTTTTACTTGATGTAATATTTAATGTTTTTCAATTTTTGTAAGCTTAATTTACCATAAAACTTTACGCTTTTTTAGAAATTCACAGAACATTAACAGCATCATACAAGAAGATTAACACTTGAAGAAAATCAGAGAGTTAACAGCCAATATTTTATTACTAAGCAGTACATTTTGAGTTAACAGCCGATACGTTTACTACGCAGAATATTCAGAGTTATCGATGCAACAGAAAAAGAGGACGGACATTAAAAAAAAAAAAAAAAGTGAACGCTGAGAAAATGAGCAGAAAACGCAGGGGAAAAAGGCTGAAGGCAGAATTGTGAAATTAAAACCTGTTTTGTAACTTTTCTATAATTAAAAAATAATAAACTTTAGAGTTAAAACACTTAACTAACATGTATTTATATTATGCAGCAAAAAAAAAACATTTTATTTATCTTTATCAATTTAAAATTTAACATTTTATGTTAACTAATGTAATTGAGAATTAAAAATAAATTTTTTTAATTTTATTTTGATCTATATTTAATTCATTTGTTAATAGTTTATAGTTGACGAACTACTACTATTATAGCTAATAATATAATTTGAAGATTAAGGCTCGTTTTTTCAATGTACATATAAACTGTATCTAAGATATAATTTAAAATTTGACAGTTATTTCTATACATTTTACGTAAATATATTTTCAATAGTTATCAAACACCTTATTTAGACATTGAAAAAACGGGTCTAATACTTTTAAATATTTTTCTTACCAAAAAAATTTATTTATTATAAGCAAATAACAACTCTGTTTTTAATATAAATTATTGATTTCTGATTATTATTATATATTACACCTTGAAAAATCTTTGTATAGGATATGTTCCATTTCAAACTTATAAATCTGCAGCTTTACTTTGTTTATTTGTTGGCCTTTGATCAAATATCAAGCTACAAATTAGCCAAGACTTTGGTAGACTGACGCCAGTTGGCCTGGACCGTGGTCCGTGGTTCTTGGTCCTTGGTCTACGTCTACGTCTAATTTCAAAGTTTTACCGGGTAATTTTAAAGATTTGTGTGCCGCAATCCATTAGCGAGAAATAAGAGGATGACAGGACAGCAGGCAAAACGCAATTGCCATGAACTGTAAAGTCGCAGAATATATTCGTATTATACCCATTGACTTGACAGAGACGGTTTTGGCTTTGGCTTTGGCTTCGCTTTTGGCCATTGGCCGCTTTGTCGGCTGTTTAAATGCGCCCCATAAATAAGACGATAAATGAATAGTTCTCCCAAAGACACACCCCAATGCAATTGCCGTGCGCTATGCTGAACAAACAAGAGCATAAATTTAAGACTCTCACTCTGTCACTCCCTCACTCTCTCACTCCTTCACCTTCAACCTCATGTCAATCCTTCACCTCTTGCCACCCCCTTAACTGCAATATGTCGCCTGTAATGTTGCCTCTTATGACATTCCCTTTACCTTCCTTCTGTCCCTCGGCCGTGTTGTCCTGCAGTCTTTCTGGCCAGCTGTCATTTGTCATTGACTGAAATGAAGTGCGTCAATGGATCGCTTTTTGGCTAGTACAAGTACTCGTAGTTCCAGTTGCTTTGGCCAGCATTATGGAGTGCCAGACATGCGACTCCATATTAGTTTTGACAGTGCTTTGAACTAGTAATCAAGCTCCTTAAAATGTAGAGAAATTGGCTATAATATAAACTAAGGTTTACAGCGAAAAGGTTTTCTATTCTACCTAAATCTAAACCAATTATATCAAACAACTTTTGTCTACGAATTAGCTTAAGATTTCAAGTAATAAATGAGTAAATTTGATCAGTATCTATCTGTCAGAGATCACAGATTCTTACATTAAATATAGTTTGCAACGCCTTTATAATTTTAAAATTTGTTTCGGCTTAACAACTCTTTCTTAATACTTATTCTGTGATTCATTAGGTCAAAATGCTTTATAAAAGCTGCTTAAAAAATATTAAATTTTACAAAAAATTACGCTTTTATTAATTAATACTGTAAGACGTAGAGTAATCATATGCTATTTATGTATATTTATTTAAATATTGTTATTCAATTCTTATATTTATTTGAGTATATTTTTTCGGTTGTCTTAATAAAATGCCTGTGTTCTTTTTTTATTATAAAGTAAAACAACAAAAAGGAAAATGTTGGTAGAGTAAAATAATACTTCTACTATATTTTACTCATACCTCTGAAATAATAATTAGTAATCATAATCATTAGTTATAAGATTATTTTTGTTTAAAGGTCGAACTTATGATTAAATTACGATTATATTCGGTTTTGCCCAATTATTTAATGATTACGATTACAAAGTAAATGAAAATTATCTAAAATTATTACAATTATTCTAAAATAATCAGAAAAAATCAAAATTAAATCAAAAATAATCTTTTTGAGTATTTCGTATTATTTTTGTTTTTTTTCTGATTATTTTTGATTATTTCCTATTATTTATGAATATTTAGTAAATATCAAGTTATTTTAAGTTTTCACAATCAAAGTAGCCAAAATAATCAGAAAATATCAAAAATAATCCGAAAGATTATTTTTCTGATTATTTTTGAATAATTGTAATGATTTTAGATTTTTTCAGATTTTTTGTAATCGTAATCATTATTTAATCACAAATTGTTCATCAGTGAATTATATAGTCACTACGATTATTTCCAAAAATAATCTAATTGATTAGTAATTCTAATCGAAATTTAACAGGTATGATTTTACTATACTTCTTACTTATTTTTAGCTCTCTCAACACGAGACTAAAGCTGAATTTCGTAGATAACGCGATGCGGTCACAAATAACTAGTAATCTTATGGATTAAATATTGTAATTGAGTTCTTACACTAAGTTCAGAGTTCAAGTTGAAGTGCCAAATAAATACAGGAAAGTCACAACTAGATAAAGTTGCAAAGTTGGCTTAATTTAGAACTCAAAATGCAGCAGGATGAGGATGAGGATTTAAGTAGTGATCAATTATGAAGCTCACATCTGCAACACTTCAGTTCAGAATCTATTAACGTGGCAAATTTCAAATGGAAACTTTTGCACACACTCAGAAAAGTTCAGGTTCATTTTCATTTTGAGTTTTTCTTTTGTTTTCTCAGCTGCTGATGATGTGGGAGGTCAGTTCAGTTGATTCTCTGACTTGTGGCATATGCAGCAGATTAAAAGTCGATTTGACTAGTATGTGTGTGTGTGTGTGTGTGTGTGTGTGTGGATGATTTATGTGGCAAGGGTTAAGCGCTGGCAGCCAATTAAAACACAGTCAATGAAAGCCAAGACAAAGGTCTCCAACATTACGCATACGCCATGTGAGACGGACAAAGTGTTAACGAGAGACCGAAAACCGAAAGAGACCAAAAACTGTCAACAAGTCTTTTTCGGCTTTTAAAAAATGATTGCAGTATAAAGGCGGTAGATGGGGGCGTGGCTAAGGGTCGGACGAAACGGTCGCTGTCAAGCGGCTTATGGCAGTTACTTTGCACCTTTTAGAGCAGCTTATGGGGCCAAGAGAGAAAAAAGAAGCCCAGTCAGTGCAGAGTCAGTCAACTTGCAACAAGCAGAAGGTGTAACTTGGTGGACGTCGTGACGTTGCCTGGGCTAAATTCGTAGCTGCATTTTAAGCTGCGTTGAGTAATTGCGCGCGAAAAATGCGCAAATTGAGCGCAAGACCAAAAGACCCAAAACAACCTAAGCCCCTCACTGCCCCACCTTACCTCTCCTTTCCAACACAGTAGCAGGCAAAAGTTCGTTGTCGAGTGTGTTTACTTTACGAGTTGCGTGCGAAAAGTTTTACTTACGACTTGTGCATAAATGCAGTCATTGCAGTTGCAGTTGCCTCTCCTTTTAACTCGTCTCTTTTACTCTCTTTTGCCGCATGCCACAGCGCCGCAGAGCTGCAAGATTGGCATGTAAAATATGCTAAAAGCATGCCATTTGATCAGCCACCAAAAGGTCTGAAAGGGGGCTGAAGGGAGGAGGATGGAGGAGGAGAGATGGAGCAACCAGGCGACGCTTTGTCGCGGTGTCAGATTTGTCAGAGCTGCAAGCTGTGCCATTGGCACATGCTTTAAACGCATCGCTTGCCACATTTGTGTGGCATTGAGTGGCAACATGTTGCCACACAGATTTTTAATGATTTGCTGCAGCAATTCAACGAAATTTGCATTTTGAATTTGAATGCGAGCTTATTTGAGAACTAAGCGCTAACTTATCACTAACTATTTATTGAACTTATCTTTACAAATTTATTGAATCACAGTGGGACTCAAAACAAAGTCCTGTTTTTAACATTAACAACTAGTTAAAAGTATTTATTATAAGTAAAGAACGTTGTTATGATTAAAGGAAAGTACGCCCCAAAACAAAATCGATTTGCAGATTTTCTGGCACACTTTAAAGTATATTGCAAATAAAATGTCGTATTTTGTCTGAAAATTGTTGAACAAATTTGACAATAGTTTATTTTTTACATACATTGTGGGTTAATGTAGAAACAAGTTTAAAATGTATTCAAAAAATTTCAATAGGCCCATTGAACCTTTTAAGCACTGGGCCTCAAAATCCACTTAAGTGATTTTCCGTTAAAATGCGAAGCTATAAAAGTTTAAAGTTAGTCGCCCTTTTACAAATAAAAATTTGTGTTTATGTTTATTGCCAAGTCTTTTGTAAAAAAAAAACCGTCTCTTTATATTATTTATGACATTAAAAATTGATTTAAAAAAAAAATTTAGATTTAAATTTGCCTAAAAATCGCATTCAGGAGAAAACAAATTATTTTAGCAAATAATTAGAATTTGAATGTGCAATTAAATTAGAAGCCAAATTGAAGTGACTTTCCGCTAGGAAAACTATTTTTGATATAAAGTATTATAATATTTTTAAACCGTATTATAGTCTTTTCTGAAGTGATTTGGTACAATATATTTCATTTATTTATTCATTTATTTAATGTCAACTGAGAGCAGTTGACCAATTGTGTAAAAATTAAAGTATAGGTTATTAAAATAATATTTAAATTAAATATTAATAATTATATTTAAATTTAAACTGAAAAGATAAAAATTAATTAAAGATAATTAAAAATTAAAAATCTGGGAGTATTTAAACGTTCATCAGCTACGACAATGAAGTTGGGTAATTGATTTCAGATAACTCAACTTTTTCTTCTTTTCAGTCAATAACATATCCTTTGTATCAGTTTAATTTTTTAATTTTTAATTTTACTCTTAGTCTAATTGCCAAAAATAAATGCTAATAAGTAAGTAAATAAATATAATCACAAATATAACTGAAAATTAAAGGAGATCTTGAATTACTGCTCAAAATTATTGAAATGAGAGGGAAACGTATAAGAAAGAAAAGGTTGCTTTCTCAATTGGCTGCTCTGTAATTTGAAGCTGATTTAAGTTTAGGCCAATGCAATGCGCCAAAATCTAATTTGGCAATAAAATTCCTTTGTTAATTTTGCTGAACGAAGTGGGCAAACTATCAAAAAGTTGCTAGTTGCAAGTTGCAATACATACTTTTGCGGCAGACGCCCGATAATGCCTAAGCAGTCTAAAGGAAAGAGCCAAAGGAGCGAGGGAGCTGCGGGAGCAGATGAGGAAACTTTAAAACCAAGCAAACTATTTATAAATTGTGCAAAACTTGTGCGAAAACCAACAACAAAACTGGTATAGCGCAGAGGCGGCGAGTGTGAGGGAGGGATTGGGGAAAGGGGAAGGGGGCTGCGTTGCAAGTGCGAGCTGCCAAGTTGTTGCTGCTGCGGCAGAGCGGCAAGCGGCAATTCGTTTAAGCCGCTTTACAGTCCGGCAATTTATGTACCATGGCCAAGAAAAAAAAAACAAAAAAAAAATAAAATATAACAATTGGGAAAGACTGCAGACGAGCTCCTGACTATAGAATACTCGCTACTTATTTAAATATGTGTAAACTATTTTTGCTGCATACTTTTAGGCGCTCACAATGCTTAAAAACTTTAATTAGCCATTACTGCCGTTTTGTTTGGCCGATCTTGTTAAGATTTAGTAGGATAATATTTTATAAAAGTAGCTAACGGTAATTAACGGATGGACGCACGGACGGACAGACGGACAGACGGACATGGCTTTATCGACTCGGCTGTTGATGCTGATTAAGAATATATATATGTTATAGAGAAGGGGATGCTTTCTTCTCCCCTTAACATAAACTTCATCGATACAATATACCCTTTTACTTATTTTTTTAAGTAACGGGTATGGAAATAAAGAAAACTTTGACTTAAACTATGCAATGGCAGCTCCTACTTCTCTACTTTCCTTTTGCCTACTTCTTTCTCCCAACTCTCTCTCTCTCTCTCTCCTGCCTTTGGCTGGAAATGCGTTTTGGCAAGCGTCGCCGGCATCGATGACGCCCAAAACTTGGTGGCGCTAAATGGCGGCTCCAGGCGCGTGTGCCACAAAAACTTAAGTGGCTTATGCGTTGGCCAAGCAACCAGCAACAACAACAACAAAAACAATAACAACACCAATAACAACAACTGGTAGCGCCTCTGAATGTGGCATAAAGTATAAAAATGTCTGAAGTGCGTTGTGCATGGAAAAATAATGGGGCAAACGCTTGAGAAGCGTCTCAAAGTCTGCGGCATGAGTCCTTGGGCTTGCCACACAGCGAGAAAGAGACAAAGATAGAAAGAGAGAGAGGGAGTGGCAAGAAGACTAAACTGTAACTGTTGTAGTTGTGGCAAAGCCAACGCCTTGTCATGTGGCACACGCAGCGCGCCAATCAATCAGCAGTCAGTTTCATTCATCGATGAGCTCATAACATAAATTTTCATAAAATGCGGTGACTCAAGTGCAGCACGAGAAGGAGGAGAAGGAAAAGGAAAACATAGACAAGAGTCGAAGTACACTCAGAAAAATGCAGAGCGATTTCCTCTATAAAACATAAGAACTTTGTTAATTAATGCTTATATTTATAATACCTTCTTTTAAAATCGTTTTTTGAAAACATAGATAAGATAAAAATTACTAAATTTAAAAAAATATCAGGGGTGCCAAAGAAATCGCTTTCGCTTGAATTTGACTTAAATTTGTATGAAATTTATATGAAATTTATGACAAATTCAAGCGAAAGCGATTCCTGTGGCACCCCTGATAACAAGCGGTAAAGAGCATAGTCGAGTTCCCGACTAGGGGATACCCGTCACTTATTTAAATATGTATAAACTATTTTTATTGCATACTTTTACGCACTTACATTGCTAAAAGGGGACTAGGGGATACCCGTCATTGTTTTAAATATGTATAAAATATTTTTATTGCATACTTTTACGCACTTACATTGCTTAGAAACTTAAATAAGCCATTACCACCTTTCTATTTGCCCGATCTTCTTGAGATTAGGTAGAATAATACCTAATAATACTCCGTCTCAATTCTTCAAACTATCCTAAAATGAACCTCAAGACCGCTCTTAAATTTAGATTTTCGAAGTTGCATCAAGAATTATCAGAATAATTGGACTTGTGACACTACAAATACTTGATTCAATGCCGAACAAACTTGATTTTACTCTCAGTGTAGATGCCAGAGATGGAAGAGGAGAAAGTCCAGTCCCTAAGTAGCAGCAGTAGAAGGAGCTAGAGCAGAAACAGGAGCAGATACCAGAGATTATAACGGATAAGCAGCAGGAATAGGACAAGGCAGATGAGCACTAACAGGAGCAAGTGGTGCAGCATCAGCAAGAGGATAAGCGAGAGGAAGTGGTAGAGGTAACAGCCATCTCATATGTGTGATAATTAGCTGCACACTGTGAGCCTGTGATGCCTGTGGAGCCAGCTTCATTAGCCAGGCCATTCTGCATAGTTAATCGTCGAGCTATTGTAATTACTTAAGCATTAACCATTGTTGCCACACTTGAGCGCTTCCTGGCGCCACACACACACCCAACACACACACACACACACACACACAGACACAGTGACCAAGTTGCCTCGACAGTTGACTGCCTCCAACTTCCGGTTTGTCGTCGTAGCTTAATTAGGTTTTTGGACAGACGGACGGACAGACGGCAGGCAGCTAGTGGCGCCACTGGCTGCTTGCCGCTCTGCCACTCAGCTACTGTGCCACTCTGCCACTTCTGCCTCACTGCCAGAGTTGCCACAGTGCTGCCTCCTTGACCAACAGCGTCACATCATTATTTATGATCGAAAACGCGTTTTCGGCTTGCGGTTTTGCACTAAGGTTTCAGATTTGTTGTGCCCAACGAGGCATTAAAACCAATTGATTTATTGCCAAAACCGATCCTGAGCTAGGCGTCGCTTGTACCTACTCCTCCTCCTCTACCATGCCCCCCCTCAATTTGCTACCAATTCTTGCCTCATTTCCTTCCTCGTTGGTTTTCATATTTGTCTCCAATTTCAATATTACAACGCTTGTACTGCAAGTGCCGATTTTATAGAGTTCTCTATCGAAGTTAGAGTCTGTAAGACAGTCAAATAAAACAGAAATTTGATATAACGAATTGTTTCACATAATGATTTAATTTTTAAGAGATAAAGTTGAATTTTATGGTTAATTTTAGGCTGTATAATTTAATAAAAACAGCATAGATTTAATATAATTATTTTTTTATAATATTTGGTTAAATTTGTTTTAAAAGTTTAAGGGCCGTTTTTTCATTGTACATATAAACTGTATCTGAGATATAATTTAAAATTTGACATTTTACGTCAAAATATATTTTCAATAGTTATCAAACACCTTTTTCAGACATTGAAAAAACGGGCCTAAGAGTATATAATGTATGTATAATGGAAGGATTTCATTATGTGGTGACTAACAACGGATTGTACAGTATTGTAAAGTAAATTTTTCGGAAGGGCTTAGCCAAAGTAAGACCATATTGAAGTGATAAATGTTTAAATAATACTTTAACAACATACTTTAAAGAACTTTAAATTGATTTGATTGTTATAAAGAATAATGGCAATTTGTCTCTATGTTATCAAGTCTAACAAATTGGCATAAGGTTATTATCTATGCGCCGCTCTGTTGAAATCTTTATAATAAACTGGCACCGAACGTAGCTTAAAAGAAAATTTGCTTATAATATCCCTATCTGTATCATTGTCAAATCTAGCAAATGTTGGTATGGGGTTATTATAATCGCACATGCTCTGTTGAGATTCCGTCATCAGCAAATTAGCAACTGGTTAACGATAGCTTTTGAAGTAGTCACTAGCTGCAATTAATTCTGTAAACTATGGTTAAAAAAGATTATGCTTATATATACTATAACTATTGTATAGATCTGAATCGAATGACCGGAAGTCATTGTCATTCACAGTTAATTTTAGTTTATATGTCAAAAATACAAGAACTAGTCCTTGAAGATTTTCGAAGCCGGAATATTGTAATTTAATTCGCTTTGCTGAAGCATACAGCGGAATTTAATTGAAGGTATTGAGTTTAATGCTGTGACTAGATCATTTTCACTTTAATGCATACAATACTGCGGCTTCATTCTTTTATAAACACTGTTGGAAAATTGTGCATATTAAGCACTATATTTACACTAGAGGTAAAAGAAAGGAGAGAAATGAAAGAGAAAAGAATAAAGGCAGCAAATGATACTGGCTGTGCAGCAATTAAAATATTAATAAATATAAATTTAATATAAATATCAAATCAATATTAAATATAGATAAAAGCCAAACTTCATTTACATATAACGAGTTAAGAAGAAAATATTCACACGGCGAAATATTTCAATTGGCAGTGAAGTTGTGAGTTGGCAACTCAACAAGGCTGTAAGCTGATTGATTCGAGACACACACACACATTGCGACATCAAGTGCTGCAGTTAACGAAGAGCACACATACAGCTACACACACACACACACTTAAACTGCCAGCAGCTATAATTGTTACTCAGGTGACAGATTTGCTGAATGGAAAAGGCAACGACGAAATGAGAATCGAGAATGGAGACGAAGCTGCATGTCAACGATATATGCAATGGATTGCCAAAGGAACAGATTGAGGAAATAGTGGATGAGAAAGGGGGCGAAGGGGAGAGAGGAAGTGGAAGTGGAATAACCGTAACCCAAACAACTCATGGCTTGGCAATCTCGGCCAAAAGCCACAATGAGCGACGAGCAGATAGTGAGAGAGTGTAAGCGAGAGAGAGAGAAGCTGAGAGACGAGTGCGACGTCAGACAAATTATCACGTTACAGTCGAGTGCGTGAGGCGTGTGGCAACTAACCGTGCAACGGGAGCAACTGATGCCACCGATGCCACCGATGCAACTGCTACTGCTGCTGCTGCTGCTGTCTTGCAAGTTGTCGCCATGTGTCGCCTCGCAATGTGCAATCCAGGAAATGACAACGGCAACTGCATTGGCAACGGCAACAACTACAACAACTACAGCTACAACAACGGCAAAAGTCAATTTGCGCACTCCGGGGCGGCTGAGGATTCTGATATGTTAAGTGTGTAACTCCATGTGCAAGTATGACTCTGTCCGTATGTGTATCTGCATGTGTATGTGTCTGTATGTGTGCCTATACACTCAGAAAAATAAGCTAAATTTCCATACTTAAACAGTGGACATTCAAGTACAAACAATCCCACAAAGCTGACTGACTTCACCTTTTTCAAAACTGAGAGCAAAAATTTTATTTCAATTGATATTTTAAGGAATGTTTATCTTAAAATAAGACATTTTTGTGATACATTAAGTACTTTAGGGCTTTAATTCAAGTCTGTAGAAGATCGAATCACAAGATTCTGTAACTTATTTAACAAAAATTGTTTTCCTGTTCGAAATATTCTCACATTTAAGTTTACTTCAATCTTAAAAGGTACACAGAAACTTAAATATTAATAAGAAAATGTTTATTATAAAAAAACTCTTGTTTTGGGAGGTATTTTAAGCAGACTCACAGATTTTAGGTCTGTCATGATCTTATATATTCTGACTAAGTTTGGTTAAGATCTGACTATTATATCATAAAGCTGTATTAGGGATAGGCCCGTTTTTTCAATGTCTAAATAAGGTGATTGATAACTATTGAAAATATATTTGTATAGAAATGTATAGAAATTACTGTCAAATTTTAAATTATACCTTAGATACAGTTTATATGTACATTAAATAACGGCCATAGTCAGTCAAAATGTTAAAAATTGCATACTTAATTCAACTTAGTACACAACAATCTTAAAATTGTAAGAACAAAACGGTTTAAATCAGAGAAAGTAGTACGATTACTATTTTTAAAATATGAACTAAATTAAATAAAAGGTATTTGTTGATTTTTATAAAATAATTAAAAGCAAACTCTTATTTTTCGATTTAAATAAAGAAATTATAAAATAATATTTAAATTTCCATTTTTGCTTAAAAATCATAGATTAACTCTTATTTTAAATTTTTATTTAAAATTAAAGTTTATCCAATATCTCATAACTTTTCTTTTGCAATCCCTGGCTTAAATTCAAGTACAGTCATACTTAATCTTATGATGGTCTTTTTTTCTGAGTGTATGTGTCTGTATGTGTGTGTGTGCTTGTCGCTGGTTACCGCAAAATGATAACTTTGCACATACCGTGGTCATGTCGACTCCGGCAAGCCCATGACGGAGTCTCTGCCTGTCCTACTCACTCTCTGTTTGCTTCTCTCTCTCTCTCGCTCGCTCTCTGTCTGCTTGTCTGTTTTATTATCTGCTTAAACATTGAGCTTGGGCCTTGCTGGCCAGGCCTTTATTTGCCGTTGATTGACACACCGTAGGCTATCGGCGCTTAATTGCATTTCGCTCAATGATAACATAATTTAAAAGGAAAACCGGAAATGCGAGCACGGCCATTGCAGGGAATCGGCCGTTGGGCTCGTAGCAGGCCAACGTCAACTATCTGCTCAGCTATACATTGATTTACGATTTCTTTTACGTTCACGTTCACATTCCTTTTCGACTGACCGAGCAACCGAGCAAGCGAGAAATGCTTGTTTCTTCGACTGATTGGCCAAAGGTGCGTATGCGTAACGTGCACGCAATTCAATGCGTATTTGATGGCAATTAAATCCATGTAAGGTGTATAAATATAACTGAAATATACTTATACTTATCTCTAGACTTGTCTTATGTTACAAATAAACCTTTTAAGCTACTGAACTTAGTTGAGCACAGGTTTCATTGTGAGGTAGATTTCAAATGTTGCAGACGTATTTAAATATTCAATTTGTTCGTGCAAGTATTTAGAATTGTTATACTCTTGCGAAGGGCATTTAAATTTATTTAGATTATAGAGATTGATATTATACAATTTTTTTTTTATTAATTGCAAGAATATATTTTGGTTTTATTATGTATTTATTTAAAATTAAATATTACAATAATTTATATTTTTATTTATTTTTCTAATAAATATTGGGAACCTATGGCACTTTAATTATAAAAAAATTAATTAATTATCTCTCTCCTCTACTTATTAATATTAAAAAAAATATTTGTTATATTGCTTATACTTATTAACTGCGGATAAATAGTCTGCAGTTGCTTATTAGTCTTGTAATTCCATCAAGTTTTCATATAACGTGCATAAATAAACTGCATTTTTAATTAATGCAAAGAGCGGAAAACTGTAACTAAAATTTCCCTTTACCAAAAAACAACTAAAAGAATTTATATGTACATTTTTGCTGGTTTTTGGCCGGAATTTAATGACCAAAACTAAAACAGCAATTGGTAAAACGATTTTCGCGCCAATTTCATTTGATAGCCCTGCAGTTTGCGCCACACCCCACACCACCCCTGTCCCCTGTCACGCCCCCTTTCGCCCCCTTTTCGCTATCTGACGCTAAACGCGCTAAACTCGCGCGATGGCACCAATCACGGCTTGCCACCATCAATTAAGTGTCAACGCGGCAACAACAACAACAACAACAGCAGCAATTGTAATAAAAGTTGACAACATTTTTGTTGCATGCAACATTCAAAATACAAAAACACAGCGAAAAAGAAAAATCAAACAAAAAAAAACCTTGTGCGATTTTTATATTTGTGCAAAAATTTTTAATTTACCCAGACCAGTCTTTCCTCCCCTCAAACGACACCCCTTAATTAGGTAATCGGGTAGTTTCATTTAAGGAGTCGAATTGTTTTAGGGTAGTCAAATAAGTTTATGATGTTATTATGTATAATATTATGTTTAATATAGGTTATGGATCTTAACTATTCGTATAGACGCATAAATTTAATTGGAATCATTTTATAAGTAGCCTTAATCTGTTCTTTTTTCTGCTTTTGCTTCGGCTTCTGATTTAAGGTTCCACTTGGATTTTAAATATTTACTTTATTTTTAAGTTTCGTAAATTGAAAATAATTGAAATTAAATTAAAGTTGGTATCTTTAATTAAACGAGCAACAAAAACAATTTAAAATGTATAAATTGTATGCATATAAGGTAGTATATGAAAAGACTACATTAATAACTAAATTCAAGCGTTTCTCTGGAATGAATCCAAAAACGATCAGCATAATAATCGCATAAGAGTTAGACTTGAACAATTTTTACTTTTAAAATATCATAGTAATTATTGATTAAAAAATTATTTTAGAATAATTTTACAATTTAATACGTTATAATATAAAAATATAAGATTAAAAATAATCTATAAATAGGCTCAATGCGTACGTCTTAATAAAAATAAAATAAAAATAACAATGCTCAAAGTTGTTCAACATACTGCAGTGAAATTTGTAATTATATATTATTTACTAATTTTACAATCTTTACATGATTTGTTTTATAGCATTTATATTATTTAATTTATAGTTTTATGATTAAAAATAATGATATAATTTTAAAATGAAAAATTAAATAAAAATGCTAAGATTCAAAGTTGTTCAACATATTGCAGTGAAATTTATAATTTTATAACATGTACTAATTGTATAATCTTTATATTATTTATTTTATAACGTTTATATTATAAATTCCATAATCTTATAATAAACTCTTTACACGGTATTTGAATTTCAATACTTTCAAAGTAACTGCACGTTTTGTTGCTGTTGTTATTTATGCATATTATATCTTTTGGGCGATTCACAAATTGTTTTATTTGAAAGCATCAGTTGTGTGTGTGGCAAGAGAGGACAGGGAGCGGGGGAGGTAGGGAGTACTAACTGTCATCATCTTTGACTGTTTAACTGTTCGCCCAGTTTGTCTCCTATGTTGTCCATTTCCATTTATTTGTCAGTCTTTTTGTCAGTCTAGTTGGGCAAAGTAAACAATTGACGGGACGTCGCGAGTTGTTGCGATTTGTGTGACTGTGAAACTGTCAGCGAGTTGTGTGACAAGCAACAGCAACAACAACAGCAACAACAACAGCAACAACTACAACAGCAAAAATAACAGCAATTGAACTGACAACAATTCCACGACGTGCGCCGACTTGTCCAGACTTGTTCGACTATGCAAATTTAATGTTTTGCATAGCATACATTTTGGGGCAACTGAACGCTGCAAGGACGAAGGCGTCGCCTGCCGCTTGTCGCCTGTCGCTGTCATTACATAATGACTGTCATTAATGTGGCCGATAAAGGGGGATGGGGTGGGGTAGCGGTTAGTGGATTTTAGTCAAAAGTGTTGCGGTCATAATAACAACAACAACAACAACAACAAAATTAGCATAATCAATTTGCACGACGCTGCGCAGCGCCTTCGTTTCGCTTGATAAATCGTTGCGGCAAGTGCCTCAAAATGGGGCAACAATAGCGAGAGGAGTTTACACGGAGCTAAGATGAAAGTAGGCTCTAAAGGAGCAACAGGAACAAAATTAGCAGCCGTTGAAGTAAAAGAGCAATCGACAGGAGAAACAGAAAAACAAGTGAGAAGATGGAACATAGTCTAAATCAGAAGGAATTGCATTGGACAACATTTAAATTGCCATTAGTTAAAAAAAAATGTATGAAGCACAAGCTAATAGGTGAAAAATTGATTAAAAAACAATCCTTATTGAAATTGGTTTAGAATTGACAAAGCCATGAGAGCAACATAGTCTGAAAAAGGATATTGTATTTACTTATTAGTTTATTTTTTTAATGTCAACTAAGTGCAGTTGACGAAATGAACTAAGTAAAATTAAAAAAAAAAAAATAAAGAAATATAATAAGTTATTAAATTAACTTTAATTATATTTAAATTTAAATGTAAATGGTCCAACATTTGTTGCAAGGATTGGGGAAAACGCAAAAACCCCAATCAGATCAAAAAGTATTAGTTAAGTAGAATTTGTAAGGTCAGGGATGTCTAAAAAGGAATAGGAAGGATTTCAAGGAGGGGAGAGAGTTCTGCAGAGAAAACATAATGGTGAGAGAAAAAGTGAGGCATTCTAAAAGGATCCTGGAATAAATCTCGCCAAAAATCATATTATGAAGAAAAACAATACCAAGAGCTTTTATACGATTGTTTAAAGATGGAAGATTTAAAAGGAAGAAGACTACTGGCGCTAAGAATTTAAATTTAAAAGAATCAATTTTCCAATTTAAAACAATTAAAATGCAGCATTAAATGGAAGTATCTTTGTTTCTCGTTTATGACATCTCTGTTTAAGAGTTGTTAACTTAACAGTGTTGGTCAATGTTAAATTTCTGACTATCGTTAACAAGAGTACGCTAATTTAAACAGCATTATAATGACTTTATCAAAAAAAACAAAAATGGTCAAAAACACTTTAATGCAGCGGGACTAACAGGAGAAATAACAACAGCAGAAGGAGTCAAAACAGGCCAAGAAAATGCAACAGAAAAAGCATATGCCAAAAGGAATAGAAACAGCAGGAGCAGAGGAAAAACTAGGAAAGAGGAGAAGAAACAGCAGCAGCAGCGGGTGCAGTAGAAGGAGAAGAAGGAGAGATAAAGAAGAAGTAGGAGGAGCAGATGCAGGCAATCAACTTGAGATTTTATTTTATTATTCGCTCTCTTTCTTTCTTTCTTCTTTTTTGGGCTAATGGACAAACGCAAAAGTCGCATCTTAACGCCTGAATGGGCCTGGTTAACGTGCTTGGGCCTAAGGGGCATCACAAAAGGGGGGGAAGTGGAGAAAGGTCCGTGTGGCATGTGGCATGAAGAGTTGTGCCTGCAACTGAAGTTGGCTGCGTTGCGTCCTGCAGGCGACCCACTTAACATTGCAGATACGCCGAACATTTTTGCATGCAGCAGGCTGCAGTTGTTGTTGTTGTAGTTGTTGCTGTTGTTGTTGCAGTTGTTGCTGTTGTTGTTGCAGCCATTTGCGTGGCGCATGTCGCACGTAGAGGCGCAAAATTTAGCGGCAAGGACAAGGCAAGAACAGGGCAAAGGGTCGTCCTGCTAAAGGATTTTGCCATTTCAGTTCAGTTCAGTTTGGTGTTCGTGTTCGTGTTCGTGTTGTGCCTTGGCAGTTTTTAGTGCATCTGCAGCACATAATTAAAAGGCGCAACGAAAGCAACACAAGAAGCAGCAGAAGAAGTAGCAGAAGTAGAAGAAGAGAAAAGACAACAAAGAACAAAAGCAACAAGCAAAACAACATTACAAAGTTACGGTCCGTCTGTCTCGCATGTCCGTCTGTCTATCTGTCTGTCTGTCTGCCTGTTGTTAGCCTGGCCCATAAACTGGCCAACAGTCATAGTTCGAGTTTTGCCGTTACACAACTGTCGACTGTCGATTGTTGTTGTTGCTTTTTCTGTTCTTTTGTGTTCTGTTTCTTTTTCTTTTATTTCCATAGCTTGTTTTGTTTTTGTGCAAATTTATTACATTTGCCTTTTGATTGGCTCCTTTAAGAATAAATAAAACACAAAATGCGAGAGTAGAAACGCTGCCTGGCCAAGAGATACCCTAGAAATTGATCCAATGAAAATATGTGAAATTTGAAAATTAAAAGCTGTGCTGGAGTAGATATAATATACATAGATACCCTTTTAGAAACTATTTGTGAATAATTTCCATTTTTTGCAGAAAACTAACATCAATTACATTAAAAAATCGAACAGAATTTTAAATTGGGTAAAAATAATGAAGTTTCCATTTATCGAGATAATACATTTTTAAAATACTTCAAGATAGTTCCTTACAGCTTTATAAATCTCTCTTTATTTTTCTTCAGTTTCTAATTTGATTTTCAATATTTGTTTGAAATGAAAAAAATTTAATTTGCAATATTATTTAATAATTTGTCCCGGTGACTTGAATATTTTTATATATTTATTTTTAAATTATTAATAACTATTTATTTATTTAACATCCTAGTGCTACAAGTTGTAAGAAACTTATGATTGTGGCAATAGTAAAAAATTAAGAAAAATAGTGAATCGGAATTGTGTTTCGATTTGTTTGGGACTTTAATTCCTTATCCATCCACTTCTGTCAATACTTTCCATTTGTTCCCCAATGCAGGGTATAAATAGACGTTTTAAACTGAGTTTTCCAACACACATTAAAGGCAATTGAAAAGTGTGTATGAAATATGCAGAGTAATAGCGACTAAATTTGCATAAATAACAAATATCGCTCATACGCCGCATTGTGCGCCACTGATGTTGATGCTGATGCTGACTAAAGTGGCATGCAACTAAAATGATGATAAATCGTGCGTGGCAATGCGACGCCACAAAGTATGTTATAGACTTTGACACTTCTGGTTGGTGCAAATAGTCGAATATGGTAGAAAAAAGTAAGCAGAAGGTAAGGGTATAACATACCAAATACAAATTTTTTAAATTACGCTTGAAACAATTTATAGCAGAAACACATACATTATTAGCTCTTTTTCTCGCTGTCATTATTGCTTGAAATATTTCTCTCTCTCTCTTTTGTTTCGAACTGTCCAGTTGTCTTTCAGTTTATTTATGAAGTTTTGCGGCTTGTTTTCAGGCGCGACAAGACAAATTGTGCTGAAAAGTAAACAGCAAACTGCTTGCTAATTGCAAACGCCAAATGAGTGTGACAACGTGAGACAAAGATAGCGAAAGATGGCTAATAAAGTAAGCAAGAGAGAGAGAGAGAGAGAGAGAGAGCGAAATGGTTCGCAAGTGCAATTGGCACGTGAAAAATTGCCAGTCATTTGAAAAGTGTCCGCGTGACAAAGTTTTTAATAAATGAAACTTTTGCTTGATACTCTCTGCCCTCTTCTTCTCTGCTTCTCCTCTTCTCTCTTCTCCTCACTCTTCTCTGCTGCTTACTGACCACTGCTAACCGCAAAACATTATATTTTTTTTGTCGTTACACAAAACAAATGCGAAAATTGGCCAAAAAGCTTAAACAAGCTGCCAATATTTTGTGTCTATTTCCGCGCAGACCCCTTGCTTTCCTTCCCCTCCCCTCTCTATTGCCCCAAGCACCTCTTGGTGGTACTTCACTTCAGTTCAGTTCAGTTCAGTTCAGTTTGCCATTGTCGTTACTTACCCTTTATTGGGTTTTGTGTGTGTTTTCTGTAATGTTTCTATGCTTCAATTCGCCGAATATAAATTTTTTATTTATTTTCAAGCCCCTTTTCTGTGGACAGGGCAAACCAAGGAAATGGCGAAAAACTAAATAAAACGCATTTATGTCTGTTTTCATGTTTATTGTCGCACATAAAGCAGGAAAAACGACACTGGCCAACTAAATTCCACTATTTTTACGGCCAGTTGGCAAATGTGTCGCTCGCAGTCAGCTTTAAATTCTATTAAAAATCGGGCAATGGCGACAAAAGGATACTCTATCTCGCTCTCTCTTGCTTTCAATTGGCTTTTCTCTCGTTCTCTCTCTCTCTCTCTCTCTCTCTCTGTGCAGGACATGACAAAAAACGCTTACGACAACAAGAAACGAGCTGAAAAACCAAGCGACATGCACACCACATGAACAACAACAACAACAACAACAGCTACCACAACAACAACAACAGCAAAAATTATAACAATAACAACAATAGCAAACAAATAAGCATTGCACTAGCAGAGCTTTATAGACTATAAAGATGCTCTTTAGTTTCATTGATCTGAAATTGCAATCTTATATTCATTAGCGTTAAAAATCCTTTTTGTAAATTTTAAAATAAATAAAAATTATTATCATTGAATATATTGGATTTTTTCGTTGGATTTTTGGGAAAATGTAAATATTAATTTAAATTTCAATTTTAAAGAACTAATTTATTTGACAATTTATAGTTAATTATTTTAATAAAAAGATGTCAATATGTAATTATGACAGTTTGAAAAAACGTCTATTTCGTTTTAACTAAATAAATCATTATTGAACTGCCTTAATAATAATATTCTACACTGAGCAGCTACTCAATACTATATGTAAATTTATTTTAATATAGGTATTAATTTAATTTAGTTATTAATTTACTATTACCATTTATAAAAATTATTAAAATAAATAAAAAACAAAAATAAATGAAAAATGCATTATTTAAGTGCATTAATATTAAAATTACAGACTGATCAGCTTTTTAAGTTCAATAATATATGAAAATAAACTTTAATTTGAACATAAATAATAATGCCATATTTTAAATAATTTACAAACATTTTGTTACTTGGAAGCTCATAAAATTAAATTACGTCACGGGTATAATTTAATAGTTTTTTTTTCTACAAATTTAAATGGAGAATATTATGTGATATTTTTACAAGATATTAATCTGTGTACTTTAAACATATTTTTAATTTATTAATTATTATTTAAATATATATAAAATATATCTATAAGATTTCTTATTACATATCTTGACTATACGACACTCTTTCTCTTTTGAATTTTATAGATGTTAAATAAAAAAAAAAATTGGTGTTCCAGGCTGCCCAAAAAGTATGCTATAAATATTACAATGCAATTGTTGCCAATTAATTAAGGCTTAATCTACCAATTACAATAACTCTTATAGCCACACTGTACTGTATGCAGGGTATATGCTAAGGTAACTGCCTGCCACGCCCCCTACCCTCCCTACGCCCCGTTGGCTAAAAACTGCTGTCGACTTTTGTGCGCGCGTTGACAAAAAATCGCTTAAACGCAGGCCAAGGCACGTTTGCTAAACAATTGCTGTGGGTAAACTTCATTAGAATGCTGAGCAACATCAACAGCAACAGCAACAACAACAACAGGAACTGAAAGAAAAAGAAGGAGTAGAAGTGGAGTAGGAGGTGTAAGAGGCAAAAGGATTCGCACAAGTGACATACAAGTCCAATGAGTTTGAGTTTGAGTTTGTTGCGTTTTCAACTCTTCTGTTTCGTTCAGTCCAACAAAGCAAACAAATCCTGTAACAAAAATAACAAAACAGAAAAAAAGAAAACAAAAAACAAAGTAAAAAGAATTGAAAAAATTAATAACAAGCCAAGTACGTAAAATGGCCGAAAAACGCTGTTGGGCATTTGTAGAGCAGACAAGTGCTACAAGGTTTCCGGGCCTAACTCTGACCACGCTTCATGCCCTACACACACACACACACACACACACCTCGGAAAACAACCAAAAAGAAATGACATTTGTGCTAAAGTTTTGTTATACTTGTTGTTGTTGCTGTTGTTGTTGTTGTTTTCGGTTGACCAACGCGAATTGCGCGCGAATTTTAATTAGTGCGCCCTTTTTTGGGCCTCAACTCGACTGGAGTGGGCTGAAAAAAAGGCAGTCAAGAAGACGGCAGCTGTGACCCAACTATGTGTGTGTGTGTCAGTGTGTGTGTGTGTGTGTCTCGCAACAAGCAAACAATTAAAAGTTTTTAACCTTAATGCGGATATGTTTGTTAAATTGCCAACAAAACAAGAGAAGAGCCAAATAACCAAACAGCTTTTGGTCAGCTCCAAAGAAAGTATGTAACTGCAAACGGGCACGACTGTGAGATACCCTGTCCAATAAAAAAGGGCAGTGTTAATAAGCGAGATATAAAACAGAGAGTGAGCTACTGAGATGTTAAGCCAAAATCAACAGAAGAGTGAGAAATTATTGAGAAGTGATAAGAGTAAAAAATGATGAAGTAAAACGTAAAAAGAAGTCAAAAAATGAGTGAAAAGAAATTAAATAAATAAACTCCAAAGTAATATCAAATTAAAAATGCTAAGGAAAATAAACAGAGAAAAAAGCACTGCTGTTTCAAGAGATGCCAGTCTCTATCATCAGCCAAGCCTAATTTTTAACCTTTGAGACGCTAGAACCAGTTGGGAATTCTGTGTCGCAAAAGTGAACAAAATAGTTGTAAAGCTAATCCAGACCTTTGTCTGTTGTAATTGTGAAAAGCCATCGGCAAACTTTTTAATTTTAAAATATTATGGTAATGGTTACCGCTTTTTTGTATGTTTCGGCTTTTATATACCGTTATAAGTTTGGTTCACATAAAAATTGGTTGTATTCATTTTTAAAATATGTTAATATATCGAAAAAATGCTTGGGATTTCAAATAAAATATATGCATTAAATGGGATCTACATTCAATTTGTAAATAAAAACTAAAATTGTTTTGAAAAACCTTAGCAACATGATTTAACTAAATAATTTATTTAATTAGAATACATTTTTTATTTTTAATATAAATAAACGCACACTTAAATGAATTTTAATAATTATATTCTCTATAATTTGCTTGCACTTTTCGTTGGTTTTCATTCTTTGAATTTAAGCTAATTGTGCCTAATCTAAGCACAAATCAGGCATACCCTAAGGTGCAAGGTATGCAGGGTATGCCAACGGGCATGCTAAAGCTAATGCGTAGCCAAGTTTTAGGCGCAGTGGCTAGCGAAGTTGCTCGCGAAAAATCCACAAGAATTTTAATCAAGTCTTGCGACAACTTGAGGCAAGTGACTTGAGGCATTCAACGCTAACAAAATATTTGTTGGACTGCAGAACAAAAGAAGAAAACACGAGTTAAATAACTCGTTACCCAAAAAAAAGCGACTTTTGACGCATTGCAAATTAAAGCCAGAACAGCAACAACAATAAGAACAACAACAATGAAATCTGTTGCAGTTGCAACCACAAATTAACCAAGCGACTGACTGAGTGCTGCATTGACTCTTCAAAAAGTTAATCACACAAAGGGGCGGCAAGTGGGCGTGGCACACATACACACACACACACAAACACAACCAATAACTGGACCACAAAAATGATGTGCAAAATTGACCGAAAATTGCAATTGCTGCAGTTGCAGTTGCAACATTTTGGGGGCGTGGCAGCTCATGACGCCCTATTGGAATTTGCTTGACAATTGATTGTTGCACCGAAAAATGATAACCAAGGTGGGTGGTGGAAGGTGTTGTGGCAGGCATTTAAAAAGGCTTATGCTGCAATTGTTTAGCGGTTTTTCGAAAATTGCAACAAATCGAAAATTCAATTTAATGGCAATTAGAACAAATTTGCAACACAGTGTGGCAAGCGGTGAGTGACAGCTTAGCTCGAAGACAAAATATAGAATAACAGTTGCAAATGCAGACAATAGACAGAGAGAGAGAGAGGAGGCAGATAGAGATAGAGAAACCGAGTTCTAAAAGCTAAAAGAGCTTGTTTTGATGTGGAAAAATAGGTAATTATTTAGTAAAATATTTAATATATATTTAATATTTATTAATGAAAAGAGTAAGTAACGAAAAAGACTTCGACTAAAGATACCCTTTAGGCAATTACGGTAGATAAGTATGGTACACAAGTTTCAATAGAAATAAGCTTTATTCGTTAAGCATATTTCAAAGGAGGAAATATTTTCTGAAGTCAAACAAGCTTATTTTAAGGTGGAAAAAGTTAAATATTTAGTTAAATATTATAAAAGAAAGGATAAGGGATGACACCTCGATAGAAGATACCCTGTAGAATAAAAGACTGATATGTAAGTTAGTAAAAATTCAATAGAAATAAACTTTTTTCGTTCAACATTTCTTAGAAAATTCCTAAAGCAAGTTTTTGTGGTGGAAATATGCCAAGATTTTAAAGCAAAGCAAATGATACTCTGTAATTTTTGTGCTTTAAGAAATGACTAAATATTCGTTAGCTCAGAGCATGGAAATACTGAACAAAAAAAATAAAATAAAGCTGAAACTTTTTAAGGTACAAGAGTATCTTAAGGTTCATCCAAAATTAATAAAGAATCTTTTCTTGGGCTTATTGAAAAGATTTGTTCGAAACATACTCTGTAACCTGCTGTTAAAGTGCTTATAGTATATTCATAAAAAACTTGAACTTAAAAGAAAATAACACAATAAAAGCTAGATTTGGCACAAAAAAAGGCTAAAATTGGCCGCCGTATTTTGTGTCAAAATAAACGCATTGCTTATGAAAAGCATTTTCAAAACGATGCTAAACATTATGTCACAATGCACAAGAAGAAGAAGCACACATACTCACACTAATATAAACACCCACACACACAATATGTGTGCATAAATATGTATCTTGCCTGGTTGGGAAAACAAGTCGAAAGCTAAACCAAATGCAATTATTGCAGCTGTAGTTGAAGTTGAAACTGAAGTTGTTGTTGTTGTACCCAAAGGATGCCACCTAATGTAATCTAAACTGCACTTGCCACACAGGAGAGAAAGAGAGGTGGAGTCGGAGTGTGAGTGAAAGGAACAATAGTATATCTGGATAGACAAATAAACGTATCAAAATTGCATATTGTTTTAATTGTTTTGTTACCAGGTTTCAGGTTATTTGATGCCAAGACTAGAGATTAACGCACTTACACTGCAAATCCTGACAGACTCAGGCACAACACACACACACACACACACACACACCGACACAACATACAACATACACAAACAAACACACACTAACATAATATACACACACTCTATGCACAATTTGCATGGCACTAAACAGGCATAAATTTTGTGTGGGCCAACATAAAGTTGTCTTTGCCTGTGTGTATGTGTGTGTGTGTGTGTGTATTTATGTTTGGGCTTATTTGAGACTTGACTTGAAGGCTTGACTGCATGTTAAACAATTATGCATATTAAACGTTTGACTTTTGCCTTATTATAATAATTGTTAAAGCAACTATCTTTGAGTCTCTTTCCCTCTCTCTCTCTCTCTCTCTATATATATATATCTATCTCTTTTTCTCTGTTGCTGCCTTTCGGTCACCTTTGGTTCTTAAAGTAGCTGCCACTTTAAGTTCGACGATCGTAAAAACAAAAGCCATAAAATGCGCATAAAAAAGCGACCAAAATGTCCGGCAAACCTTTTTAGTGCTGTTGATTTTGTATACCCTATAAAAATGTTCAGGCATTTAGATGATTTTAAGGAGTTTACGGCTAAAGTTTATTCAATTCTGGGAAACGTTTAAAAGTGATGGAAGGATAATTTTAAAATATTCCAATTGTAAACTATGTAATAATGAATTAAACAAAGCATATAAAGGGTGTTTTTTTTTAGAGGTGTAGAGCTTCGAATTGAAATAAAACACAAGAAAATCGTTTTAACGTACATTTATTGGAAGGATAATTTTATGTTATTAGTGTTTAAATATGATTTCGGGCAAGTGGCCGCCTGGCTGGCCCGAATAAATTTCCCGCCGAGCGGCCCTATTTTCGACCATTTTTTGCAGCAATTGGGGCCGTTTGTCAGCAATAACGCGCCGAATATCCTCTTAAGGCGTCAATCGTCTCGGGCTTACCTGCGAAGACAAGGCGTTCAATTACACGATCAAGGCGGCCAATTGACCAGACCCAAGCGAAAATAAACTTTTCTTTGAAATCGCCTCTCAATTGGAACCGTCTTGCTGAAACCACATTTAAGCCAAGTCTAGCTCTTCCATTTGGGGCAAAAAAAGTTTGTAATTATTCCGAATAAACGCCTCCGAAGGTCGACTAAACTGATCATAAAATGGAAAAAATGAAAAATGCAATTTCTTAACCGAGCATGTATTTTGATGATAAAATTCAATAGTTTGCAAACGTTGTTCAGGAGTGAGTCTTTTCATTATAAAATGGCAAACCATACTGAGCAGAAATCAAGTGACAGCTGTCAAAAAGCCCAATTCAGAACAAAGTGTTGCCAGTTTAAAAACCAAAGGTCTAAAAAAGACACCCTTTACATATTAAAGCAACCTAAAATAAAATGTATTTATTAATAAATAATAAATATTAAAGCATAAATAATAAACAAATTTATTAAAATAAAACATAGCAATGAAGTAAATGCGAAATTTAAATGTATAGTAAGTCAGCCAAAAATTAAAACCAAAATGCATAAAGTTTTACTATCAATTCATTTACACTTTAAACACTGTTAAGTTATAATTATAATACTACGATAAATGTAGATTTTCAATTTAAGAAATTTTTAAGGGTTTCCAATCCTGGGCACGAAATCTGACTTCGGGATCACTACATTTACACTACAACAACCCTATTAAAGTGTACCTAAGTTGGGAGCAGCCGCTACTCCCGGAGCCACTACGTGCCCACCGCTACTTTATACATATCTTATACAAGCTTTGATCGTACCCAAACCTTCGGGCGATCTTTAATTCTTTGTTTATGTTTAAATCATATCTGTCGGTATTTTCTTTAACTTTTCTTTACTTATCCCATGTTTATGGTCACTTAGCGTAAATAGTTTTTTTCCTTTTTATTTAATTGTTCCATTTTTCTTTATCCTTAAATTAGGTATGTGTGAAATCTTTTCATATTTTCGACTATATGTTTCTTCTATTTCTTTGTCTACCTCTATATTTACCTCCATTTATCCTCCCATCACTCATATAATTAATTTAATTTTTATTCCAATTTCTTTTTTATATTTCTCCTGTCCATAGAACTATTTGGTCTCTTAGACCAACTTAACATAGTATCCCATTATCACCTTTGTTTTTTCTTTATCTACCTGTAAAGTGCATTCAATATTAGTTGTCCTTTTTACTGCACACTTTCGCATTGTTCCTTTGATTTAGCAGGATGTGTTCAACGGTCGCCACTTGACTTGACTTCGACTTCGACTTCTTCGGCCGCCCATTATTATGGTGTGTCCGCCAGGCAGACGGACGGACAGACAGACGGACGGTCAGGCGGGTGGTTGTTGTTGTTGGCTTTGTTGCTTTTGTTTTTCTTTTGGGGCGCTGCAATTGAAAATTTATTTCGTGTGCTCATTTTGCACCTAATTTTGCGAAGCTGAAGGAAATGAGTCGCAAAAGGAATAAAAATGAAAAGCGAACCAAACTTGCAAAAGTCATTTTCATTTTGCCACATCGTAAAAATGTTTTTTTCTTCTTTTTTCCGAGTACATATATGTGTGTTGTGTGTGTGTGTGTGTGTGCTTGTGTGTTTTGCCATTCTCATCATTGTTCTGTTAGCCTGTACTTGGAATTGGAACCCTCTTCTCTCTCTGCTCTGCCCCGTTTTATATATTTATTTTAGATTTATTGTAATGTCCAGCAAAAAGATTGCCCAACATACTCCGCAACCTCCTCTCCGCTTCCCCCTCCTTACCCCCCCTGTGTGTTGGCCAGTCTTTACAGTTTTTGGTTTTTGCGACACACACGCATTTGGTATGCAGTTTGCGTTTGAGGCCTGTCAGGACATGGCCTGGCCCTGTCCTAGCTCGGTCCTGGCCTGGTCAGAATGGCATTGGAACTGGAACGGGAACGGGAACGGGAACTGGACATGGACATGCGGCTTTCATACGCCCATTGCACAGGCCTCAATTCCATTGCTATCTCTCTCTAACACTTTCTCTCCTTCTCTCTCTCTCTCTCTGTCACTTTGCCATATTGAAAGTAATGTTTACGTTTCCGTTTCCGGTTTAAGTCCATGTCAAGCCATTCAGCCAGAACGTTTGTATTTCATTTTAAATTTGCTTCCAGCACCCAACAAAAATTTGTTGTCATTTTTTAGTTATTTTCACACAAGTCAAAGAAGGGGTTGGGGGTTAGGCAGGGAGTGCGAGACGCTTGACATACCCTGTAACTTACAGGCTGTAAGTAATGAAATGCCTAAAAGTGTTTCAATATTCGAAATTTACAGATTTATCAACATAGATATAATCAATGGATTGAAATAAGTGAGTTAAAATAAAGTTTTTATGTGATAAATATAAATTTAATTCAAATAATAAAAATAAGTTGTATGATTATAAAGTAGGGAGCTCTTAGCTCTTTATCAAATTAAATAAATACATTGTAACACTTGCCAAATATTAATTATTTAAATATTAAAAAAAAGAAAATATATAATATTCTCCATTGTCTAAATGCAAGATAATGCATAAAATAAATAAAATATTTTTAAAACCAGCTCAAAAGTAATTCTGAAAATTCTTTTCTAGAGAATGAATTGGGAAAATCAGTGCTGGCGCCATCTTGCGCTTCGAACATTTAATTTTAATTTTAATTTTTTACTTTACTCAATTTCATACTATGATGTGATTTTAGTTTCCTTCTCAAATATGCAAGCTATGTACAGGGTATCATTAAGTCGATTCCATTAACTTTACAGATTCTTCATTTCTTTCTTGTTCTTTCTCTTACGTTCCTTGCTTTGTGCTTTGTTGATTGCAGCAGCAACAAAAACAGCAACAGCCACAAAATGCAATTTGATTATGGCCAACTTTTGGCTTTGTCTCAGACCTTCATTAGCCTAAAGACTTGCATCATCTTATGATGGCTAGCTCACTCAACCCAACAACCCAACAACCCATCAACCCATCATTCTATCATTCCATCAACAGTTATTTTTGTCGCATCAGTCCACTTGCTTTGTTTGGAGACTGAGGGCTTTCAAGTAATTAGAAAAACTGCTAACAAAATGACGAAAAAAAAGAATATTACACATACGCCGCATATGCCAAATGTCTTCGGGAGGGAGGCGGCTTTTTTGTGGGCGTGACCCGTTAGCCAGTGGCGCATAACAAAATTGCGCATTTAGCGAAAATGCAAAAGTGCAAATACGAACATCCGCTTCCGTTGCATCACATCACCCAACACTGGATCGACTAGCGGAAACCCTTGGCAAAGGGGTAGGCAGGGGGTCGGAGGGGGGTTGCTTGTCTATTTGTTTTTTGTCGTTGAAAGCGAAGAGAGGTAAGAGATAAAGAGGGATAGCTACTGTTTGGCTAAGTGCCGCCACTGTTGCCTCTTTTGCCTGCTGCTGTCGTTTACCAACACTCTACCAAGAACTGCTGACGACCTGAAGCACTGCTCCCCCCTCCCCCTCTGTTGACTTTTACGAGTCTGGGCCGCCCAGTGTATTTGTGTTTGTTTGTTTGTCGGTTCGTTTGGCCTCATGTAGTATTTTTTTATTTTGGACATATGCCAAAAATTTGACATATGAACTGCAGCCGGGCAAACGCGGGTGCCAGTTGTGCCACGCCCACCAACCAGTATGTCTCCTACAGTTCCCTCTTCTGCCTGTCCTTCTCCTCCTTCTTTTCCTTCGTCAGTTACATCATTCAACGGCCGCAAAAGAAATCGCACTGCATTATTATCAACTTCAATTTTGTTGTCGACATTGGACTCGGCTCCACAAATCAGCCTACTTGCCACGCCCCCTTGCCGCCGACCTCTTGCCAGATTGGTGAACCTGCGCTGCATACGCGATGTGCCACACAGGACACAACAACAAGCCACAAAATTGAAATTACATGTTTTACTTATAAGTTGGTTTCGCAAAAGGCGCATGCGAAACACACACAAAAAGAGTAGGCAGAGGAGTGGTGGGGTGGAAGGGGGGCATGCTGGCAGCTGCAACGTGTAGGTGGCTCATTAATTTGCCAAAAGCCAAAAGGCAGATAAGCAGCAAACAGCAGTAAAAAAGGATTGAACTCGCAAACTGAAAAGGGGCATGAAAAAAGCACGGGTAGTGAGGGAAGTAGTGAGTGAATGTGGTGCACCCACAGCATGCGTATGTGGCACATGCAAAACGACTCTATATACATATGCACTCTATATATATATATATACATATATGTGTGTGTGTGTGTGTTTTGTGGAACCGCAGCTCAGCCAGATAATATCCAATATGGCGCCAATTTTCTCACGTCTGACATTTAATTAACACAACAATGTGAATGTGAAGTGAACAGAACAAGCGACAGAGCGAACGAAACAGAGGGGCTGACCGAGCGAGCGAAAGAGATGGCAATAGCAGAAGTTATGAAGCTTCAGCCTCGGCAAAGTATGCTGCGGTAAAATGTTGTCATTATAAAACGTGAATTATATACAAAAGTTTTCGAAAGTTTTTCCACTTGTTTATTTTCGAGATTTTCTTCTCTTTTTTTTGTTTTGTAGTCTCTTCTCTTGGTAATTTCTTTAGTTCTTTTTTCGTACACTTTACGCATTGTTTTCGGCTATTTGTTTTTGTGCGTGTGTTTGTGTTGTTTATGCAATGGGCGCTTAAAGTTGTGGTTTATGAAGATTTTTGCAGAGTAGCAAGCTGTTGAGGTTATGTTATGCTTGGATTAAGTTGTTGTAATCAACGCTAGTTATTAAAACAAGTGAAACAAGCTGAGAATATGGTCGACGGCTAGATACGCTGTATTTAGTTAAAAGATAAAGGAGAAAACACAAAATACATATCAAATTTGTAGTCTCTAGTTCCAAGACTCTTTGCGATCACTGTTTTTGTACAAAAAAATGTCAAGAATATACAAAAATTTCTTAACATTTTTGCTGTCGATGGTGATAAAGAAATACAAACTTTATATAGTATTTATCAGGGGTGCCACAGAAATTGTTTTCGCTTTAATTTCACTAAAATTTCATACAAATTTCATACAAATTTAAGTGAAATTCAAGCGAAAGTGATTTCTGTGGCACCCCTGTATATATAATGGAAATTTATATATACATTTACATAGTATGTATGTACATTGTAAGTACACCACTTGTTAACAGCTTTTAATTGGAAAAAATAACTAGTTATGTCTGCGACTATAAAATACCCGTCAGTTTATTTAAATATTTTTAATTTATTTGATTAAAACTGAAAACAGTCATAGCTACAGTTATATTCAACCGATCTTGATGCGATTCAGTAAAATGATTTATAATAACGAAAGAGATTCACGATGATCAATAAGAGTGTTATATCCAAACACTCTAATAATATTTTGTCTATCTAAATATCATAAATTTATCTCAAAATACAATGTTTATATTTCCAATAAAGTTCTTATAAACATCTCACTCTCTTTTTTTAAGGTTATCTTGATATCTCTTAAAACACGTGGCAGTCCTTAAAAGTGTTGCCAACTGCTCGAAATTTAACCAACATACAGTTAGTGAATGAAATGTTTTGACTTAATAAAAAAAATATCACATAAATATCTTTTTCGATTTTTTTCAATTTTCAAAAACAAGAAATAAATAATAAATATGTGAATTTTATTTGTTGTCAATATAATTACTTGATATACTGTACTTTAATCAGTAGATGCTTAAGACAGTAAATACCTGAACGTAGCATAATTATCTTTAGTTGTGGCAGAATATTTAAGTAGTTCCAACTAAATGAAAATCATTACGCATATTAAGTCAAGTTAAGCTTAAAGTTCACAGCACTTGAAAATTGTCGAATTTTGCAGATCTTGTGTAGATTGGCAAAACGACGCTGACGTCACTTGAGAGTTGGCGGCTGCGACGCGACGCAGACTGCGTTCCAATAAGGCAAGCGTCTATTTTTAGATCATTCAGCAAAAAAGGCAAAGCAGACTGGAGAATGTGAAAGAGATGGAAACAGAGAAGCAGAGAGAGGGAGAGAGAGGGAGGGAGGCAGCTTAGCCAGGCTACTTAACGGCAAAAGACGTCTAACGTCTAACGTTAACTGTAATTTTCAACAGCAATAGCAAGAACAAAAAAATAAAGAACCACAAAGACAACTACAAACAAGTGCAGTTAAACGAGTTAAATGCGAAGAGCAACGAGACGCGACGGCTGCGGCAGCAGCAGCAGCAGACGATAAGAAACAAAGAATTCAAGTGCAAACGGCAAATAAATCAAACGGCAAACAGAAAGCGCAACGTTGCGTCGCGTCGCGTCGCTGCTGCTGCTGCTGCGTAAATATTTGCTTAACAGTTACAGAGAGCGGCTCAGCTTGGAGTTATGCACATGCACACACATACTTAACTCCCCCCGCCCATCACTCCCAACTGCCCACTGAGTTGATCTAGCTGCAAGCTTAACGAAACTGGGCATAAAAACTGCGTCAGTGTGTCAAGTTCGTTTTGTGGTCTTGCAGAGAGAGAGAGAGAGCGAGGGAGCAAAGAGTGCTATTGAAAAGAGAGAGCGCACCAACTAAGAGAGAGATCATTAACCAATTACATACAAGCATGGCTGTGTTGTAAAATGTTTGACTTTGCACTCTTTCAAGTTATTTGCTTTTGATCTCTTCGACGGCGCCAGATTGTAAAGGTAAATGAACTTCCGGTTGTATGTAAAATGTGTTATACGAAAGAAAGTACTTAAATTGTAATGATTATTATATGCATATAAACATAAGAGTGTTTATGAGTACATAAACAGGAGTATATTTAACTAATTGGTTTACTTACACACACAAACTCGATAAGTAGTTGAATTTAAGTATTTTTTATTTGTTGTATTTATTTCTATCTGCTCAGCGTTTTGAACGGACTTCGGTTTGAGTTTCGCTCTCGCGTGTTTTTACGCAGCAGCAGCAGCTGCTTTCTTGTTGTTTATTTTTTGTGGGGCCCAGCGGGGGTGCGTGGGGAATTACGAAGGTGGCAAACTGCGAATATTAACTGTTGTTGTTTTTGTTCTATTTATTTTTATTTTATACATTTATCTGTTTGTATGTATGTACACATGCTTGTGCGAATTCGTACGTTCAAGCAACTACATTAAGTAAGCGTGCCCAACTTGCAGATACCCAGTAGCCTGCATTTGAGAAAATACTCTTAAATGGTAAGAGTCACATTTAAGAGAATAATAAAGCACCATGCTTACATATAGCTCACTTTGTATACGCTAGATGGCGCTGCATCCTACATTTTCAAGCTTAATACTGAATTTCATCTTTTGTTAGTATCCTTTAAGCATGCAATTTTCAAAAAAAATTCCAAAAAAAATTTTTAGATTTTAAATTACATTTTAGACTTTAAGAATATGTAATTCTATTATTTTCAGACATTTTTACATGATAATTATACCCAGTTAACACATTTTTTAAGTACAGGGTGTGAAAACTACTTACGCTCTGGAGAATTAGAGAATTGGCTCTGCTCTCTTCAAGTTTCGAGTGTTTACTCAGTTTATTCATTGGGTACTTCCCCAAACTCACGCGTTTTGTAGGGTCTTAAAAACATTTGGCGTTTTTGTTTGTTCACCACTTCTTCTATAGAGTATTTGAAATTCGTTGTTAAACTTTTAGCAAACTTATCGTTTCTTATGTTATGTTTATTTTTATTGGCAGAAAATGCTGCGCAAATTGAATTTTTTTTTGCGGTTAGTTGACAATACAAAAACAAGAACAGCAATAACAGCAATTGGCCAAATTATGTACATATACACAAACATGTGAACAATTGCCTGATATTTATAGGAACCGTAAAAAGAATAGATATAATAATAATAATAATGCGAAAAGTCACATTGCTGAGCTATGCAAAACTTGGTATCGATTTGCAATTCAAACATTTGCGAAATGATCAAAATATTCCATTGGGGTGAGAAATTGGTAGTGGGTTTTGGCCAACTAAAGTTAAATTCATTGAACAGATTCTGGGAATTCAATCAATGAGTGAAGTTCAGCATATAAAATAAATATGTGTGTATATATTCTAATGAGTTTTCTATAAAGATGGAATACGTATTTGGCTAAGCTAAATATTAATAAGCGATCTGTAAAATATTGAAGGTCACCTATTGATCAAGCCATGTCATGGAGGGATCCTCAAGGAAGTAGAGAAAGAATATATTTATTTGTTTTTTATTCTTATAGCACGACTAAAAGCAGTCGGCAAAAAGTACATGAATTATGACAATTAAATTTAATGAATTTAACTAGAACCAAAATTAAAAAGTATTAAATTAAGTAAATGTAAATTTTAATTGTACACTGCAAAGAAAATAAATTAAGTTATTTAAGTTAAGATTAAAAAGAATTTGAATTGAAATTTGAAATCTTTTTTTTTATAGAGAAAAGCTCCCTCCCAAGAGGATCAGAATAAGGCTAGATATGTATTTTAAAAAGATGGTTTTTACATATGTTTAGAAAAATGTGGTGCATATCACAACAGACCTTTTAAACTTGAAGCTTAAACTATGAGTTCTACTTTAAAAAATTTTTATTAATTTTCTTATAATACATAACCTAGACATTTTATTTCTTTACAGACATCTTAAATCTTTCAACTTTTTTTTTAACTTAGCTACTCAGCTTATTTCATATTTTTCATAGTATTAATTTGTAAGTTTTCTTTTTAAATTATTCTTTTTTTATTTAAAATTTTGTGCATGTTAAATTTTAAATAGTAATTTTAATAATAACAAAGCAGCATAGATTTTCAAATTTATGTTTATTTGAATGATGTTTAATTGCACTTGATTATCCAATTCTTATCAGCAAATAACGGCATTTCGCATGATAAGCAATTGTAGTTTGTGGCCCGTTTAGCATTAACTGCATCATATTGCAAGTGGCAAGTTGTGCATACGAGTATATACATATGTACATGAATATACATATATGTATGTGAATTGGCCATATATGAGTTGCCTCTGTTTTTAGCTGCTGCTTTCTAATGCAACATTACGAGCAGTAGGCGACTCATTACAGGCAGACAACAACAACAGAAACAAAAACAAAAACAACAACAACAACATAAACAACTGTACAAACAAACAAACAGACAACAAACAACACGCTTTAAATATCAGCAAACAAACAAAGCAAATGAAAGGCAGCGAAAAGTCAAAAGCGCCAAATCTGCAAGTTGCAAGTTACCCATAAAACAAATAAAAAATAAACCTAGTCCCAGGCCAGACAGAGGCGCAGTCAAAAGGGGGACAGAGAGGAGCGGAAGGGGCGGGGAGGGGCAGAGTCACTTGTTGCAACAATGTTGCGCTAATACGAGTGTCTTGCAACGTGCGACAACCTTGCACGGAGGACGCTCAGCAGATAATGATCATAAGATTATCGTCAACGATAATGATGATCGCTATAATGATAATGATGATAATGATGAGTCAGACATTGCCGTTTGCCGTTGCCAGACATATTGAGACCAATTAGTGGCTCGAAAATCCGCTTTGCAGCAAACGGAACTGCAGCGTCTAACTGTTCAATGTTGCAACAACTGCTGCTTTTTCTGCTGTTGCTGCTGTTGCTGCTGCATGCGGCGGTTGCATGGAATGCTGCACGCGACGCCGACACCGACGCCGAAGCGTTAGACGGACAGCGGCAACTGGCAACTGGCAACTGGCAGACGATCGCGGCCTACTTTCTCCGCATTCCGAAATTCAAGTCAACGTCTCTGCGGCGACTGCGCGGCGACTCCGCAACTTGCCACATTGCGACTTGCGACTTTGTTGTGCAGTCAGCGCGGCAGCCAGCAGCAGCAGCAGAGGCCGTAGCGGTGGCAGCAGCAACAGCAACAACAACAGCAACAGACGGCAAACTAGACAAACCACCAGCCATGGAGGAAGTGACTGCAACTAAATTCTAGCTAGTTACAGTGAAACCTGGCAAAGTCGAACGTAGTCAACTTGAAAGCAGGAAAATTTCTATGATAATAAACCTATTGTTGTCAGTTAACTTAATAGGAATCGTAACGATTTTAAGTTTTATGGAAAGATTTATAAAATAAGAGTTATATGCTGGTTTTTGTAAAATATATTGATAAGAAATTGATAACTTAATTTTTATTTTTTTTTATGCAAGAAAATAGAAAAGTTCGATTTCTGATTTTTAAACAAAGTATGAAAATATTATAAAGCACCAATTTTTTTAATTGTTATCTTGTCTTATTTCCCATTTTCCTTACACCAATTCAATTTTTTGTGATTTTTCTTTTTACCTCCTTTTGATTGTATAGGAAGAACAGAACATGTGCCTATATAGTCTTCACTTGCTTTAACGACTTTTATATTTTCCACTATTTTACAATAATATAAGCCGTTTTCTTTAAAAGAACTTACTTTATTATGATTTGTACTCCTTTGCCTACTTATGCTATATTTTAATAATGATTTATGGTCAGTTTTTTAGAAAGTTTAACACTCAGATTGTTAAGGCCAGGCAGCGCTTTCTGAACTTATATTTTCCTCTTGTTTCGTTGGTTTCCTTTAAATGAGTTTATTCTTTTTTATTTAATAATTAATATCATATTTTCTTTCTATCGTTTGCGTTGTCAATTTTTCAACGAAATGTTCTCCTCTTTTCTCTACATTCTCTTTACTCTATTTCTCGTTTACTTTGTTGAGTATAAGTGTTATTCATATTGAGTTTCCACTGTGGCTGCGCCCAAATTAACGCCGACGAGGCGCGCCACTTAACACTTCAAGTTGCAAGCAATTTTTTAATATTTTTTCTATTTTACTATTTTTTTGTATTTTTTTTTTGGCTTTTGGTGCCGCTTGGCCACTCAAACGATGCAGTCGCCAACAGCTGGACAAAGTCCAGTGCGAGCAGTGATCGCTTTTTACCGTTCTACCATTGCATAAGAAATGAAGCTGGCGCTCAGCTGTTAAGCTGCTCATGCTAACGACTGCGCAGTCGCAGCGCTGCATTGCGTTGACGTCGACAGAGACAGCGACAGCGATGGCGACGAGTCGCAGTTGAACTGAATGAAACGCATTTAAATGTTGACCTTGCGATCACGCAAGCATGTGACAAATGTGGTACATTTAGCACACCTTGGTACATTTTAAACTCCTGGGTAAATTTTACTCTTCGGTTCATTTGACAACACAAAAGAGCGAAAAAATTTTGTTTAAATGAAAAACAATAAATAAAGCATTTTTAGTTTAATTCAAATTTAATAAATAATAAAAAATTAATTAAATAATGGGAAAATTATTAAATAACTTAAATACATACATATGCAATCATTTGGTACTTTTACATAGATAGAGAATATTTAACTAACTTCTCTTTTCTTCATTTCATTCCTTACTCTCTCTCTCTCTCTCTCTCTCTTTCATCCTCTCTTTCTCGAATTTGAAAGTGTGGCAATCTAATTTCGCTCACTGATCACTTTCTGCCTTATTGTTGTTGTTGTTAGCGTTGTTACCTTTGTTGCTGTTGTTGTAAGCGTTGTCGTACTTTTAGTTCATTTACCTGCCTGAAACGTTAGCGCTTAAAAAAATAAAAAGCTGCTTGTACCTAACTGTTTATTGTTTCGTCTTATGTCCGAAAATAACCAAATGATTTATGTTGTTCGCTTGTGCGTGTCTTGCATGATTGCCACAGCAACAGACAACAACAACAACAACAACAACAACAACAACAACAACAACAACAACAACAACAACAACAACAACAACAACAACAACAACAACAACAACAACAACAACAACAACAACAACAACAACAACAACAACAACAACAACAACAACAACAACAACAACAACAACCGCAACTAGAACAACAATAGCAACAACAACTACATTAATAACGACAACAATATCACTTAAGTAAGATCCATTTGACTCTGTTAGCCTAGTCGAAACAATAACAAAAATAATAAATAATAAATATTAAATAATAAATAATAAAAAATAAATATAAATAATAAGAAATATATAATAAATAATAAATAACAAACAATAAATAATAAATAATAAATAATAAATAATAAATAATAAATAATATATAATATATAATAAACAGTAAATAATAAATAATGAATAATAAATAATAAAAAATATATAAAAAATAATAAATAATATATAATAAATAATAAATATTAAATAATAAATAATAATTAATTAAAAATTAATAATAATGAATAATGAATAAATAATTAATAATAAATAATAAATAATAAATAATTAATAATATATAATAAATAATTAATATTAAATAATACAAAATAAATAATAATAGTGTTTAGTAAAAAATAGGATTAGTTATTTACTCTACTGAAAGATACCCTAAAAAAACTTTTAAATCCACTAAGTTTTCTATTCTTTACTTATTAAATCTCTTGTAGTTTTTCCTGGTCAGCTTATGACTTCGATTGGTTGAAGTGATGGCCAAAGAAGGTAACTGGGAGACATTTGTTGAATCTTTGCAATTGAAATATACATATGTATCTGTGTGTGTCTCCGTGACAGGCAAATAAATGCAAAATTAAATCGGAGAAAGAAGTTCGACGTCGCATCGCATCGAATGGAATTGATTTATTAATTGGGCAACTTGACAAGTTGTTTGTGTAAAATACTCCATCAGTGTTTGGGGAATTTTCACATAAGCAAGCATTCTCTCTCTCTCCCTCACTCTCTCACTCTCTCTCTCTCTCTCCCTCCCTCTCTCACTCTGTGTCTTAGCTATCAAATTAATTTCAATTTGTTTTGAGTTCCTTGTGGAATTTACAGCTTTAAGCATGAATACATTTGACGCTCTCCAGGCATGTCAAATTGCATTTGCAGCTTTTGCTAATTGTTTTATTGCGTATACGCAGCGTTGTGTCAGCTCGGACTTCTGTTCTGCTTTGGCTTTGGCTTTGGCTCTTCTTTCTCAGCTCGTTGAGCTGCCAATTCCTGGGGGGCATCATCAAAAGCGACTTCACAGCAAACACGACTTGGCCAAGTTGGCTTGGCCACTTTGTTTATTGGCCTACAAAGTGTGCGGCAATATTTATGAGATTTGCCTGCAAATTTAAAACAATTTAGCTTGCACTCAAGTGGCAAATATTTACATGTACTCTGTAAAATACGCTAAGACGGTTATGTGAGACAGCAAATTCTTGATTTTAAAGCCAAGAATAAAACAAATTCAAATAATAACGATTTTAAAATCAGAGCATAACAGGGGGTAACTTTTAGTCGTGCAATTTTGTTAGATTTTAAAAATAAAATTTTTTTACTATTTATGTTTGAAATAAATTTTATTTTAGTTCTCATTACAGAGTATTTGTATTGATATTCACATAACTAATTATCAGTAATTTTGAAAGATTTGTTAAAAAATATTATCAGGGACGTAACACTTATAATTCTTTTTTTCAAAAAATTAAAAAAAAGGAGTTATTTGCTAATTTTTATAAAAAAAATTATTTTTAATTATTAAAATTAATTTATATGATAAAAATCAAAAATAATTGTTATTTTTCCATTTTTAATTATTAATATTATATTATTAATGATAATTTTTTTAATGTATATGGTATATTTTATCTAATATATAAACTAACATTGATTTCTTTACATTTTATATCAAAATATCTTTTCTAATGTTATTAAACACCATATTAAAGCATTATTTTGTAACTTTAAATATCGCTACAGGACATTTTTAATCAAAAATGTATGTACATTAATTTTGTAAAAGCTTTCTGCTAAATTTTTCATTAGATTTCAGCGTAATCTCTAGTTCGTCAGTTGTTTATAATTTATATTATAATTGGTTCATTTGGAAATGTTGTAAAAATAATTTTTAAAATAACTCAAACTTAAACAGAAGTTCAACCTTTCTACGGGGTATCTGCTAGTCGTGCTCTGTTTTTTTAATATTCATTTTCAATGCTGTGATAAATAAAATAAATTTAAATGAATCATTTGCATTTTTAATGCGCAAAACATAATAAAATAATAATAATAAAAATGTTTCTGCTGCTGCTTTTTTGTCGTCCTCTTTCTTATCCTCTATCTCTTTCTCTTCCTCTAAAGATGTTGTTGGCATTTTGTTGCCACTCAGGATAATTAGCGGCCATTTACAGTCGGTGGCTGCTGCAAGTGGAATTTATGGCACTTTTTAAGGACATTCGTCAGGACATTCAGCAGGAGTCGCCGAAACCGAAGCCAAAATTGAATTCAACTTAAACTGCAAACAGTTTGTGGCAATTTGCTGACCGAATCATTCATAATGCAACAGCGACGCTGTGGCATGTGGCAAGTGGCAAGTGGCATGTGACTGTGCTTTGCTTTTTCCTTTGCCAATTGACATGTGCAGGAAGTTAGGTAGATAGGTAGGTGATGTCCTGGTGCCAGGATCCGGTTTCGGACTTTGTCTGCCGCTGTTATTCATCTAAGCCGCAAAATTTGCGCTGGGTAAAAATTCATTGAATTTCAAATGTGACTTGGACACCGTTGTAACGCCCCTTGTCGTCCCTCCTCCCCCCCTCTCAGGTGTCCACATGATGTCAGCTCGTCAATTGGGCAGCGCCACGTTGTCCACTTCAATTTGCATTGATATCCGTGTCCTCCTAGTCCGAGCTCGTTCTCGTCCTGGCCATGTCCAATGGCAATTCATGATTCATTGGCTGCAACAGCAACAAAAGCAGTTGGTTAAAATTTAACTCTTGCAACACTTGCCACACCAAATTTGCAACACAAAACAATTGCGCCTCGCACTTGACAACAAAGTCAGAGGAAGAAGACGACGACAACGTCAAGAGTGTGAAGACTCAACACAATTTGGTACCCCAACAAACAACACATGCAACAAACAACACACTCACACACACACACACACACTTACACACATATCACACACACAAATCACACACATACTCGCACACATAAGAACAATTAATTATTTTCAAGCCTGCGGCTGAATTTCAGCACATCAAAGTTAATTGAAGGCAAACTTTTTCACTTTTTCACCTTTTCAATACCCTAGAAAAAGCATTTACGTATGGGTTATATCAGATTGTATGTTGTATATGTTGCCAAAAGTAGTTTAAATTAATAAAATAACATTGACTAATTTTATGCCATGATTAAAAAATGAATAACTTGTTATCAGACTACCTAGATACCCTGTATAGTAAGTGAGCACTGCTTTGTAAGTTAGTTTTGTGCTAGTTTTTGTCTAAGCACATATTATAATTTAGCAGCTTTCAACTTAAGTTTTGGAAAGCTTTTTAGAGCTTTTGATGGTTTTCTGTTCGTTGAAAGTATATAAAGTATAAGAATTCTGCTCAGAATCAATACAAATAATTTTTTTTTAAAATTGCTTTTATTATTTTTCTGATCAAAAACTATGCTGATGTTTTTTTTTAAATTACTTTTTAGTATTTTTCTGCGCATAGACAATTTTGATTATAATTTAAAATAGTTTTTTATTATTTTTCTGATCAGAAACAATACTGATAATTTTTGTTTAAAAATAATATTGTGTTATTTTCAAATTCAAAACTACTAATATTTTTATAAATTTAGTTTTGGTATATTTCATTCAAGCACTGTAGGATTACCCTTATTAAATAATGCACTAGCCACAAAATATAAATGTAACTAAACTTTCTTACATTTCGTTTTTATGCTATATGCTTCTAAATATTTTTATTAATTTTATATATTATACAAAATATATTTATTAATCCACTTCTTAAACTATCAATCATTAAAATTTTTATTTATTATGTATTTAATTAATTTCGATTTTATTTTAAAAAATTTTTTTCAAATGTATTGCAGCAAACTCTACCCCAAAAACAAAGTGCGGGTCATCTGCTAGTCGACATTTTTTTTGGACTAACAAGCACTCTGAGTTGTTTGCTTTGAGTTTGTTTGAGTGCAGAAGGTGACAGAGTAGAAGTATCTTTGCTTGTAAAATACTCTTTCCACTCATCTCTCACACTAACTACCTTTATTTCTCTCTCTCTCTCTCTGTCCTTCTCCACTCTGTGTGGGGGGCAAACTCTTGTAAGTCGTCGTGAAATATCGCACGTTACGTATACGCAACGCAGGCCCATCACATGTCTGAGGACATCGCTGGGACGCAGCTGGTGATGAAGACTAATGATGTTACTGCCACAGCAACTGTTGTTGTTGTTGTTGTTCTGGTTGTTGTTGTTCTGGTTGTTGTTGCCTCTTCTGTCTAATATGCATGCCACACCGTTGGCTATTAGCTGCAAGCTGCCTGCTGTGTTTCCTACGCTCTGTGTTACTGACCTCATTCGTGGTGTTAATGCCACAAAATGTTGCGCTTTAATCAAGGCATACCAATACACACACACATCCATATATCATCATCTTTAGACAAAATGCTTAAGCTGAATATATGAGATGCGTCCGTTGCGTTGCGATGGAAATTTGCGTTGGCGCATTTTTGAAATATGATTGCCATATTTTGCATACAATAGTTGAACACTAAGATGAATGTCTTCCGCTTGTGGCATTCAATAATTTAAGCTCACAGCAGTCACTTGTTAACAATTAAAGTCAAGAGTTGTAACCTTTTGCCGAAGGATTCTCTGACTCAGTCTCTGTTTTATTTTTGCTCTAGACTCGACGCTGAACAATAAATAAAACATGCAAAAGGCAGCGAAATATGAAACTATGGCAGGAGTCGCAGGAATCTCAATGGCTCCTTGGCTCCTTGGCTGTTGCTTCTGCTGCTGCTGCTGCTCCTTGTCGTCCTTTTTCAGTTGTGTTTTGTATTATGAGCGATGATGATGCTCGTTGCCAGCTTCTTCCTTCGTTGACAGCGTTAACTTGAATTGTTTATTTGACTTTTAGTTGTTTTCCTGCTGAAATGCGACGCGCCAAGTTACATATACCCTGTAATTGATGAGGTATGATGTTCACAGTCTGAGCAATTTATATTATATTTATTTCATTTGAACAACTCTTAAAATTTACATTTTATCAGCTAAATCTTTTTCATCTGCTCATTAGCAAATTATACATTTTTCTAGGGTACCTGTTAGTTTGGCACACACTTGCTGCTTTCATTCTTTTTGGCCTCCACTCAACTGAGTTCAAAATTCAAAGAGTTGCCGCAACTTTTACTCCTCACTGTACCCCTTTTTCCTTAGGCAACTCTGAACACAATATGCAAAGCATTTTCTCATTTTCCCATTTTCCCCATTTTCCCATTTTGCCAGGCATCATCATCCAAGGCAAGGAGCTAACTTACAAAATGCTGCATCCCCAGAACATGTCGCCAAGAGGCAACTGTTGCTCCTGGCAATAAACAAATGATTCGCTGATAGAGCTTATCACGTTAAAATCTATGGAAATTACGAGTTTTCCCTTTTGCCAGAGTTGCCAGAGTTGCCAGAGTTGCCTTGAATACGAGTTTAACCCAATGCGAGAACTATATGAATAGATTGCTAGCTTTACTAAAAAATAAGTTAATAATTAAATTAAGTAGTAACATCTGTTTCTCTATTCTTTTTGTAGATAGTTTTTAACTCTTATTGTTTTCCGTTTAATGGATTATAATGTTGTGAAACTTACCTAAATTGAATCCATATTAAAGCGGTTTATCTCGAAGCATTCTACAACAAAACATGGAATAAAGTCAGCGACTTTTGAAATAATAATTCTTAAGCCAAAAATTATTAAATAAATTTTCATAACTTTGACTTCTATTGTTTGAACTCTAATTTTTGTTTATTAATACAATAATTTAACATTTGTATCTACTTCACCAAAAAAAAGGTTTAATGACTTTATGCAAATTTAATTTTTATCATTCAGTATTTTTTATATAAGTTGACAATGAAAATTGTTTGTGTTTGTGCTTCCAGAATTAAATAAAAAGTTTATCATAATCATTCAGTTTTTGCTTTTATTGTTTTATAATTATCTTATTACTTTAAACCAGCGCTGGGCACGAAATCTGAGTTTGGGAGCAGTCGCTGGCTCCCGGAGCCACTGCGTGCCCACCGCTGATTTAAATTATTAACTTGGCTTAAAACTTTAAATTAATTGCTTGCCAGTAATGCGAATAAATCTATAAAAGATTTCTAAAGTAAATTATTTATTTTTACTTCCTTTCTTTCTAAGAATCCCTGACCTGTCTAATTTTGATACTTGTATTACCACTTGTTATTACTACTAATACTTTATGAACTGATTAGGTTTTTCAGGGCTTTTCCCAATCCTTGCAACATATATTGGATCATTGAATAATATTTTGAATACCCCAGATCCTTAAATCTTAATTTGTAATTAATTTTTCTATCCTTTCAGCTTATATTACAATTGAAATATAATTCAAATTAAATTATTATGTTACTCAATTGAAATTTAATTTTTTTTAGCTTATTTCGTCATTTAGTTGACATTAAATAAATAAATAATTATAGTAACTTTACAGCCTAGGTAAAGAAACTAATAATAAATTATAAATATTTGTCTCTGCGTTTAAATGCATTCCATATATACGAATATTATTTGCCAGCACATTGTCAAGTAGTTGAGGAGAAGAGGAAGGAAAGGCCAAGGTGTTTGGCTTAATGACAGCGCTGTTGGCCACAATGCCAAAGTCAATGCTAAAATGGTTGCTGTCAGCTGTCATACGCAACTTGTTGTCTGCATGTGTGTGTGAGTGTGTGTGTTGTGGTGAGTGTGTGTGTGAGTGTGTGCTGCGTGGGTTGCAAAAGGGAGCGGCAAGCAAGCATTCGACGCTAATTGAAAAACGCTACACGGCGTGTGCAACTTGACGTATACTTAATCTTCTCAAAACAGACATGAGGGTGCCAGAGTTGTGTGTGTGCTAGTGTATATGTGTGTGCACTTCAATGTCGAGCACATCAAATGGGTTAACAGGCAACCGCAAAACTTGACACACTGAAAACGTAGAAGATTCAATGCAAATATAAACAAATCAGCACAAATTGGCTAAAAAGGGGTTGCAGCAGTAATACATACATACATATAAGGGTAGAAGGGTAAAGGAGTCTGTGTGTGTGTGTGTGTGTGTGTTTTTGTTGGTTGCTTACAAAAGCCGCAGATCAGCAGAAATTTTAGTTGGTTGCCAGTTTACCGCCAGCTGCCAGCATACAAACATATGGAAATTACATTTTCACAACAACAACAACAAGAACAGCAAGTAAAGAAAATGGGGAAATGGCAAAACTAAAAGTAAAACACAAATTTTTCGTTGCAGCATTTTTGGGGAATAGTATTTTGGGCATATTGTGTGTAGGCGTTTTGTGTACGTTTTCGAAAATGAAAACTTGCTACAGTCGCCGCAGCAACAACAACAACAACAATTGGCAACAACTTGCAACAACAAATGGCAACAAGCGGCAACTGAGTCGCTGCTGAGTTGGCCACACAAGTTGTGGGCAGAAAAGCACTTAATCATCTTAAACCGTTGTTTGCACGGTTTGCCGCAGACGTGGCTACCACATACGCCACACACACACACACAACAGACTCTTGGGGCACACACTTTAGTGCCGCACGCAAAAACAAAAACAAAATTTAAAACAACGAAAAAAAAAGCAAGTCAGAAAATACACCAAAAATATGTTTAGAACTGTTTCTTGCCCCTTGCCACCAGCCACAATTTGATCAGCTGCGCAGCTAACTAAACACATGGCTTTTACCTGAACCACCTGCAGCACCTGCACCACCCAAACAACCACCCAACACCCACTCAGCGACCACATTTCATTTCATACAGTCGCCCCCAAAAAGCTGAACCGCATTTAGCGCGCATTTAGCGGTTGCCCAACAAAACGACGGCTCCCTGCGCAGTTTCATGCCACGCCCACACTCACACGCCTACACACACACACACACGCACACACACTCAGACGCCTCTTCAGAGAGATGCTTTTTATTTTCAGGTGGTTTTCGGTAATTAAAAAATGCAAATCAATTAACAGCACAGTTAAGGAAGTCAACAAAGCACAACGAAAGAGAGGGGGATGATAAGTGATGAGAAGGGAGGGAGGAAGGAAAGAAGAGAAGAGAAGAGAAGAGAAGGGAAGAGAAGGGATAAGGAAAAAATAATGGAATGAAGTTGCTGTATCAAGTGGCAGAATCAAGTAAAAGGCGACAATTGGATTAGAATTGTACCTTTGATCTGTGTGTTCTAGCTCAAATGTGTATCAGGTGTGTGTGTGCGTGTGTGTGTGTGTGTGTAGTGTGTGTGTGTGATAGATAACTGTGTGGCACTCTGATTTGCATCTCTTGCGGCAAGCCTAACAAACTAACAAAATTAAAATTTGATTTCTTAAGATTCAATTTGGATTGTCTCATGTAGTAGATTTTTATTCAATTAATCCTAATTTTCACATCGAAAAGTCGACATCTCGATTTTCAAGTATTTTAACTCGATATATTTCGTTGACTATTAATCGAGTTAAATTAAATCGATATTCACGAAAAATCGACAACTCAATGGAGTTTGTTTATCGCAGTTCATATTTAACTCAAGTTATTTGTAAAAACTTTGAGATTTAAAATTTCAAATGATCGAAATCGATTAATAATCGATTTTTTTTTGGGGGCAAACAAATAGTTTAAGAGAAATTTAAATGCAGAATTTAAAGGCCAAGCCATGATTAAAATGACATTCCGCTTGTAAGTCTATTCAGTTTTCACAAAGATATGAAAGTTTTGAAGTTGGTCTGATTTTTAACATTGCTATTTTTCAAGTCGATTTTTTTAATATATTTATTTATATTTATTTATTTATTGTCAGGCTAAAAGCAGCCGACACGACAAATAATTTAAAAATATAACATTAAAATTAAAATATATATATATATATTTAAATTACAAAAATAAATTAAAATTAAAAATTTAAAACTCTGGGGAATCTAAAATGAAAAGAAAATGATTGGCCCAACATTTGTTGCTAGGATTGGGGCAAACCCAGAGAAACCCAATTAGACCAAAATGATATTAAAGTAGTTAGTTGGTTGGACTAGATAAACATGATAAAATAGAGGCTTTAATTTTAATTTGATATTTAATTTTAATTTAAGTATTATACAAGAAATCAATTGTGCGAATTGTAAAAAAATGTGTAAAATTCGGTGGCAATCGGAATTCGTATACAAATATAAACTATGATAAGCGAAAAGAGCAAATTGCTTTAAATTCAAATTTAAATATAGGATTTTAGTGCAATTTAAATAAATATGGCGCCCTTTGAGCCACGATAACTTTGTTGTCTGAGTTTCCTCGACAATTGATGGCTTTAAGCGTATTATGGTCTCTGGCCTTGATCAGCTTTTGAAGTGGCTTTGAAGGGAAGCCTCTCAACGTCAGTTCTAAGTACTTGTTAAGCACTTCCGTCCCTTTCTTACACACCGTCTCGTGCTGTCTGTCTTTGTCACACTGTTTGCATAATTGAAGTCAATTGGAGTGAATGACATGTCAATCAAATGGAATATTGTCTGGTGTATAGACTAAATGTCTGATATTGCAATTCGGTTGGTTTTTCCTGTCGGCAGGGGGAAAAGCGGAAAAGTGAATCGCCGATTGTCAATTGAGCGAGAGAGAGAGAGAGAGAGAGACTGACAATGCCTGGCACTTTATGCTAATGCGGACTATTAATGCTCGTGTCCTTTAGCGCTGCCTTTTGGCCCACCCCAACCCACCTTGCAACTTGCCTATCGGTGGGGTGTATACATAGATATAGTGTGCAATTAGCTCAATTTGTGCCACAGCCGCGTCCCTGGGTGCCAACCGAACTGACCCTGCATTTGCATCTGATCAAAGTTAATCCTTTGCCATATTACGACTGTGTGTCACACTGCCCAATGTATGATTATTTAGATATCCTGTAAATAGAACATATTCTAAAAAGGGTTGTGCTGTTGCAGTTTACTGTACACTAATGCTAATGCTAATGAATGATTGGTGATTAGTGATTATGATTGTTTAAATGTTTACGTTAAAGTAAAGTAATGACAATTATAAAACTAATGCTAATGCTAATAGTACTGCTACAGGTATTGGTAATGCTGATTGTAATAATAATGCAAATTATAAAACTAACGATATTACTAATGCTAATGCTTATGATATTGGTAATTATGGAAATTATAATACTAACGCAAATGATATTGCTAATGATATTAGTAATGTTAATTATAATAATAATAATATTTATAAAACTGGCGCTTATGATAATGGTACAACTAATGCTAATGCTAATAATAATGCTAATGCTAATGATAATGGTACTGTACTAATAATATTGGTACTGTTAATTTTCATAATAATAATGATATTTATAAAACTACCGTCAATGCTAATGGTACTGCTAATGCTTATGAAAATTAGAATTTTTAAGATTATAATTCCTTTCTAGGTCAGACTCTATTTCTATTATACTTTACTGCTAATACTAAAGTCAATAATATTGGTAGTGTTGATAATAATGATAATGCTAATGATAACTTTCTTTTCTAACTCTAGCTCTAGTGCTATGACTAATGATATTACAAATTCTGGCGCTAAGTCTTATGTTAATAGCAATGCTTATGCTAATATTAATGCTAATGAAAATTAGAATTTTTAAGATTATAATTCTTTTCTAGGTCAGACTGTATTTCTATTAAACTCTACTTAGAATTCTTATGCTAATTTTAATAATAATGCAGTTAAATCTAATGATAATGCTAATGACAGCAAGTAATAAGAATTATATTTCTTATTTTATAGGATATTTATAAGTTGCACTTCAAACTGCTTACCTATTTTTTGTTTAGTTTGTTGATTTTGTTGTTGTTGCTTGGCTGTCGCGTTGTTAATGTTGTTGCTGTTGTTGTTGTCGCATATCTTTTGTGCATTTTTGCCATGTTATAAAATGCTCATATTTATTTAGATGCATTTGAATATTTTGCGCATATTTTTGGCGCGTTGCATAACTTTAATGCAGGCTTTTAGCATAGTTAGTATGAATATGAATGAAATTGCCAGGGGATCGTCTGATTAGCATCGTTTTAATGTTTAATTTAAGCTCTGGTGGCCAGCGAATGGATTCGCCAATTGCAATGTTACTGCCACCATTAGCTGCACATTAAATATTTTCCAAATATAAATTGATAATATTTATATAAAAATACATATTCTATTTCTTTATTGCCATCTCTAACTCTTTCGCTTTGTCTCTGATTTATTTGTGCCTGGCAATTGCTCCGCTTTGTGTTAATGGCAATGCCAAAAATTGTAAATAATTTATTTCTTTTTTCATTGTTAATTGCTGCCAACTTCTTGTCGCTGCTGCTGTTATTTTGGCAACATAATTTTTGGTTTAATTGCTAGCAATTTTCCGGGAACCCAAACAAAATTCCAATAAAAATTTCAAAATATTGTAAAGCCGGAACTCAATTTAGCGACAAAATATCTAAAATGCAGTTTGCAATTCGCCAATCTAACACAAACACCGAGATATTTCGAGATGCACTCAGAAAAATTATGTTGCTTAAATTATAAATTTAAAAAAAAATCTTAAAATAAAATTAATGTACGTAAGTTGATATATGAATAGATACAGATATAGATTAAAATACTGAAAGTTAACGTATAGAATAAGCTACCGAAGAAGGTGCAAAATAAGGTGCAGAATTAGGTGCAGAATAAGGTACAGAATAAGGTGCAGAATTAGGTACAGAATAATGTACAGAAAAAGGTACGGAAAAGGTATAGAAAAAGGTACAGAATAAGGTACAGAATTAGGCACAGAATAAGGTACAGAATAATACACAGAATAAGGTGCAGAATAAGGTACCGAAAAGGATACAGAATAAGGTGCAGAATAATGTAAAGAATAAGGTGCAGAATAAGGTGCAGAATAATGTAAAGAATAAGGTACAGAAAAAAGTGCAGAATAAGGTACAAAATAAGGTACAGAATAAGTAACAGAAAAAGTACAGAATAAGGTACAGCACAAAGTAAGATAATGTTATTGATTGTCTTAAATAAAAGATTGATAACAAATTTCATTAGAAATATTGTAACGGCTATAATTTAAGCGCAAAAAACGATCTTGATATTAGTCCTGATAATTCCTTTGTATATTTTGTATCAATTATAAAACTCCTTTTTATAAGTGCACTATTTAAGATTTTCTGAATTCCTAAATTACAATTCCCAACCATTTTAAGTAATATCTGTTTCTGTTTAACGGGCAACTTCTGCGATAAATTCCAATCGACAGTATGAAAATTAAACGTTTTAAAATTAGCAAATTTTTCGTGCAGTGTATAAATATTTGCATATTTTTGGTCATATCGAATATTTAGTATTTTTGGCATATGAAAATTGTGCGCGGTTAAAAGGCGACATGTGTGGAAAATTGTAAATGTTTGAATGTGTATGTGTGTGTGTGTGTGTGTATTAGTATGCGAGTAAGTGTTAGATATGTGAATAGATTTGTGCATGTGTGTGTTTTGTGCAGAAATTTAATAATAATTTCGAGTGAAAAGTTTTTGGCAAGTCTGAAATTGGTTTGTAATTTAATTGTTGTTGTCTGGTTCGTGGCATGCCTCGTCGTGCTGCATGCCACAAAATTAAAGCCCAAAACAACAACAAAAAAATAAGTTGAAGCGACTCGTCAACGATTCGCCGCCTGGCAACAGCTTGAGAGTTTGAGTTCAGCTAATTAAATATATTTGCATGCCAATTGCACACGCAGAGTGAGCGAGAGAGAGAGAGTGTTAAGAGAGAGAGAGAGAGATAGATACATATATATTCTGTGTTGAGCAGCTACTCAGCTCAAGATGTGCTAATAATAATAATGAAAAGTCAGCGCCTGAACATAAACTGCACGAAAAAGAAAAGCAAGAAAGACAGAAAATAGAAAAGCTAAAGAAATTTCAGGCGCAAATAATGATGAGAAAAGAGCCCGCAGGAGCTGAGCCAAAAGGACAGTGGCAGTCATAAAATTTGTGCCCAGTCGTCGTCGCGAATCGCAGTTCCACTTTATGGTCAGTGGACAGAGAGAGAGAGAGAGAGAGAGAGACAGTGGGGCGGGGGGCTGTCGGGCTGTCGGGCATCTGCTTAAGCGCTAAAACACGATAAATCTAATAATGCGACGCGAGGGCAACTCCTGTCGTCGGGCTGCTGCTGCTGCTGCTGCCTGTCAAAGTCTGAGCGCCGCATCGAAAACGCGTCGTGTGGCGGCATCGTCAGCTGGCGTCGCTACGGGCGACAATCATGTCGCAACTGACCTGCCCCACGTGCCATTCAAGAGCAATACATTCTGCTCTTAAGTCCTGTCACTGCTCGGCATCTCTCTCTTACATGCGCTCTCTTTGGCAGACCACCCCAGGAGCTCGCAGTCGCTGCTCTGCTCTGCTCTGCTCAGCAAGGCGGATGCACTGCAAAATGCCGGCTAAATTGAAGCTTTCCGTTTACTTCCGCTGCTGGCGCCAGCTACATTGTCTCCCTCTCTCTCTCTTTCCCTTTTTTCCATTTGCTTTTCACTGCGTCATTGCTGCATTTGATTTTATGTTATTAATTTTTATTTAACTGATCGTAAAATGCTTTTAATTCTTTTTAGAATTTTATTACTGCTACTGCTGCTACTGCTGGCAGCGCAGTCAAAGTCAACGTCATTTCGTGGGAATTCCTTTGTGCAAAATTGTAACTGCAGTCGAAAAGCAAAAGCATCGACGCGACGTCGCTGTCGCTGTCGCAGTCGCAGTCGCTGACTTGTTGATGAGCAACGACAAAAACGACGAATCGTCAAGTGCGCATCTAACGGCACTCGGGTACAACAGCAATGCAAATGAGAGTCGTCTGCCAATCGTTTGCTCTCTCTCGCTCTCGCTCTCTCAATGCGTGTAACTTTACTACAGGCAGCGACGCGACGCGTCGTCGGAGCCTCGTGCAAAGTTTACTATGCCAATGCACTCAACGGTAAGTCTTCGTCGTCGTCGTCATCGTCTGGCGCCCAATGTTCGGCCCCACACCCCACGGACTGTTGGACTCTTTGCAATGCAGCCGCCGCAGCAGCAGCAGCAATATTGGCAGAGCAGAGCGCCGACGCAGCATAGTGCTCTCTCTCGCTCTCATTGATTGGCGTTTACTGGGGCCACCTTCACCTTCACCAGCTGTTTGGCTGCGTCGCAGTCGCGTCGCTGCTGCTGCTACTGCAATAGCTGCGCTTGGAGTTTGCCCAGGTCGCAATGCACACAGCAGTTCTCGTTGGGCAAGTCCCTGTAAAGTAAGCATTCAGTTGAAACGCAACATTCGCCAGCTGCGGTTGCCCAACGGCGACAGTTCAGTTCAGTTCAGTCCAAGTGCAGTTAACTGAGCAGACACTAAAACAGAAGTAGACGAAGACGGAAATGGTGACAGCAGAAGCAGCAGCAGAGGCAGAAGCAGAGGCAGCAGAGCCAGCAGCACAAACAGCAGCAGCAAACACTCTTGCAAGTTCAGTCGAGTTTGGCCGCTCAGTCGAAACGGTCGTCAGCTGCGACAGGCACGTAGAGCAGAGAGATGCTAGAACCGCTTGCGAATTATTGCGAAACGTTGCGCATACGCACTGTCTAACAATCAGTGTTCAACAGCATTCGTCAAATTATGCCATGTCAGCATTAAGTTTGAAGAGTTTTCGTCCAATTTTAAACAGTTTCAAGTGATCAGCAAAATTCGAGGCGAGTGACAGAAACAACGCCGATAAAAGTTGTGAATAAATATGTAAAATATACTATATAAATACATAACAATACACTTAAGTATGTCGACTTCTCATATGTTAAACGTGTAACGCGAAACGCTGAAATCAATTTCGTGGTAAATCCATTTTCATTTCCATTTCGTCGTTGTGCTGTTTTTACCATAATCAAATAATGTAATCAAAGACTTTGAATCGAAACAGAAAATAACAAAAATTGCAATCGTTGAAAATTCCTCAATTTTAAACAATTTGTGTACAGGTGAGTGTTGAAAACATGATATTGAATATGATATGATATGATCTCGAAGGGTTTAAGATTGACTGATAGAATAAATGCTGTATAATATAAAATATTTGACAAGAAAAACTATAAAAGAATCAAAAAAGTTCTTTTATAAAATTGATTGAAATAAAATTATTATTTAAATATGTAGTTTTTATAAAATACTGATAGATTGGTTAGAAATGAAAAGAATTAGGTAAGCTCTTTTTTTTATTACTATTCATAAGTATTTATTTATTTTATGCAAAGGAGGCTTTTTCAATTAAAATCTTTCTTAAGTTATATTAACAACCAACACACTCTTTAATGCAGCGGTGGGCACGCAGCGGCTCCGGGAGCAGCGACTGCTCTCAACTATTCTTATGCCTACTGTTGTAGTTGTTATTGTTGTGCTCTCGAATTCAAAATTCGTGCCCCCCGCTGCTTTAATGAGTTGATTAATATAAAAGTTATCAGCATCAACTTTAAAATTACTTACTAAAGTTAGATAGTTGCTTCTATAAATATGAATTTTGTTAAACTAATTTAATAGATTGTGTAGAAGTTGTTAGTGTTTTCAGAACATAAAAACATTAGCTTGCTTTTCTTAGAAGGCTTCTAAAGATATATTTTATTACTATGATAAATCCGAAAATCGTTTTTTTGTAATTTGTTCCATAATCTTTTGCAATAATATTGGAATAGCAAAATATCTTTGATATTAACTGTTTGTAAAATAACAGCTGGTCAATAGCCATCATCAGGTTTCTATTTTTGCCAAATCATTTGGTAGTTGTTGCTAGTTTGCGTTAAATGGTGTTAAATAGTTTAACTTTACGAGTTTCTTACACGTCTCTGGTTTCCAGTTTTCCCAGTGTCGAGTTCTTTGGCTAATGATTTGCACAATTTCGAGCGCTGAAACTAATTTCAAGTTTGTTTCTTGCCATAATATCTTATCATAGATAGACAGAGATAGGAAGGAAAAGGCGAAAGAGTGAGTGGGAGTGAGATGGAGATGGAGATAGATGGACATTGTTATCAGCAAGTGCAACTGCAATCCAAATGACAATTTCATTTGGCGCGCATTTTGATGCCGTAACAACCCTGCCTCTACACCGCCCCCCTTTTAGCCCCTTCCTCAGCAATTCTCACGACCCCTTGAGGCGCTTTCTCAATTGCATTCGCTGATAAGCAAATTAGCTTGCCAACTGGCCTAATAATTGAGTCTGCGCTTTGCTCGGGCCAAAAGAGTATTTTGGCTAACGATGATAGCGGGGCAGGGAAGACGGAGAGAGGGGAGACTTACCTGGAGGGGGGCGTTAACCAGTCGAGCTAACTTCTAAGCGCTTTAGCCGCCACCGCCGCCGACTGAGCAAACCTTTTTCGCCACAAGCGGTTCTCACATTTGTCATGGAACAGCAGCAACAAAAAAAAAATAGATAAAAAAATACGTAAAAAAATGGGAAAAGCAACAAAAAATCATAATAAAGAAAAGTGGCCGCAAAGAGTGCTTAAAAAATGGAAATAGATGAGTGTGCCAGCCCGAGAAGAGTGTGGGCGAGGGCAGGGCAGGCCAGGGGTGGGGAAAGGTAGTGGGCAGGTGAACTAGCCAAAAAATAGGAAAAAAAATAAATAAAAAACGAAACAAAGAATCAAGTAGAAGAAAAAAAGTAAAGAATTTCTACTTATAACGAGTTTTTATTACAAACGCGCGAAAGCGGCGCACAAACAAACCCAAAAAAAAACGAACTCCCCTCGTGCCCCTCTTCCACCGTCCCGCTGCCCCAAATCCCGTTACTTGTAAGCGAGCAACCGAACAGCCGAAAATGTATTAAAAAAGTAGTAAAAATAAGTAAAAATGGGCAGCAAGCGGCAGCGGCAGCGGCAGAAGCAGCGACGGCAACGGCGACGGCAACGGCGGTCTAACAAAATTCCAAAAGGAGTGCCTGGGCCGAAGGGTAGTGAATGAAGTGCAGAGTGAGAAGGGAGAGTGGGAGAGTGCACATAAAAAGTAACAGCATTTTTGCCTAGCAGACAACTGCACAGACAGACAGACAGAAAGACGAGGGCAGATGAAGACCAAGACTGAGAAAGCATGGAGCAACATTATTCAAAAGAAAGCCAAGTTAAGGCATGCCGAGCACACACACATACTAAGAGAGTGAGTGAGGGAAAGAGAGAGAGAGAGCGAAATGTAGATAGACAGACAAAAGCAGCAGCATAATGCAGCGACAGAAGAGACTGCATGGGTAGGAGACGTGCGGCACAGTTACAACTACAATGGCGGATCGGACCAAGCATTAAACATCAGCGACAGCACTAGCAGCAGCAGCAGCAGCAGCAGCACTATCAACAGCGACAGCGACAGCGACGCCAGCAGAGTTGGCGGCGTCGGCGTCAGTAACAACAACAAGCACATGCCGACATTCTTTCATTCGTACAACGACCTCGACTTTGATTTGCAGTTTTAGCAAGTAAAGAATTTGCAAGTGAGCGAGCAAGCGAGCGAGCGAGAGCGAGAGCGCCAAAGCAAAGAGCAAAGTAAGTGGCCTCCAAAGAGAAATGTAAAGAAATGGCAGCAACAAACGGCCTCTAGACGACCTACACGCGTGAGCAACAAACATGATGAGAGCGAGAAAGAGAGAGAGCAGCAAGTTAACGAAATCATTTCGCGTCGTTTCGCTTCGCTTCGTGTCGTTTTGCATCGTGTCTTGTCATCGGGCCGCCGCTGCTGCTCAGCTGCCGCTCTGCTTTACTCCGTTGCTGCTGCTGCTGCTGCTGCTGGAAGCTTCGCAATGTCGTTGGTTCGCCAACTTCATTCATTCGTGCTGCGCGTCTCGTCTGTGCCGGTCGCTTAACGCTAATATCAACGCTTTGCCTTTAACTTTGTTCAATTGTCAATTCAGCCACATACATTTTCTCACACAACCAAAAACACACACACAGATACATAGCGAACATTTGGTGCTAAGAAACAAAGACAAAGCAGTGCTAAATGTGCTAAAATCAAAAGTGAACAAGCTCAGAGCAACAACAAAAATAAAATTTAAAATAAAATTTAAAAAAAAAACTAAACAAAAAACAAAACATGTCAAAAAGCCGACGCCTATCTGTGCTAAAAGTCGCCAAAAAGTTAACGACAACGCGTTACTCACTCAATATAAAAAGCTTGACTATTGCAGACACTCACACACACATGGAGAGAGACAACTGAGGCCGGCCAGACGACTCACACACACAAACACACACACGTTTATACACATGTGTAGATGTGTGTAAAGGCGACTTTAGCTAGCAGTTAGCAGCTACAGTTATCAAATGCGGCCGCCGCCGGTCTGTCAACTTCTGTCCAGACACAGAGACGTAAAGCAAGCGAAAGAAAGAAAGAGAGAGAGATAGTGTGACAGATAGGTAGATCCAATTGAGAGTAACAGAGGGGAGAGCTTATATTTCTGTATATAATTCATATGTGCAATGTTTGTGCGACTTTGGCGACTTGGCGTATCAGTTAACCGGATGTTGATTTGTTGGCCATGATGCACACACACACCGCTAAAACAACAACATGGCAGCCGTGTTGCAGCCATCTTAAAAGGCAGCGGATTGAAATGGAATTGAAACATCCTTAAAAGATGAAAAGGAATGCCAAATGATGACAGATAAAAGACTTGCAGAGCGTTGAATACAGTTTTAAAATCAACAGCAACAGTAACAAACAAAGCGAACTCAAAGCGACTCTTCCCCCACTCTCCTCCGCCTGCTTTTTATACACATGTGTCCATGTGTTTAGAGCAACAGCTACAAGGAACTGAAAATCCACATATACTTTAAATAGGTAAGCTAAAAGCTAAAGCTTACTTTTTTATTTTTTTAAATATTGAAAGACATAAAAATTTTAGATAGAATTTGTGTTATTTTTAGATTCTCTGTTTACATGTTAGTCTTGAGAGCGCTATCATTCATAATAACATATAATTATAAAATGGGTACAATGTATTATTTGCAGAAAATTAATGCCCTATGTAGAGTGTAGAGTAACTGAGACAATTTAGACAAACCAGCTTAATAAAAACATGTTATAAACTACTTATTTACTACATATATTCATGATCATTTAATTGTATCTTTGAAAGCTCAGTCATAATAGATTCTAAAGAGCTCAAAATTGAAAAATTTTATTTTTTACTTAAAAAATTGAGTATATTTTTTTTTCAATTACCCACAAAATAAAATTATTATTTAAAGAATAACTTGCCTTATTTATTCATTAATAAATTGAGACTAAGAAACCTTACGAAAATTGGATAAAAAGGTTACTTGATAAATGAAATTCCATTTCAATTCTAGAGCAATTCAATAAAATATTGAGGGGCGTTTCTTTAAAGTACTTACCTAAAAATTTTGTCTTACAAATAGTTTCAAATTGAACATTAGTGTCATCAAACACCTAATATAGACATTGAAATAACAGACATAGAAAATGATAAATAATCTTTAAATATGATACTTAAAAAAGAAAACCATATAGCAAACTTTATAATTATAATTACGTTTGTAATTCATTGCCACAATATAACAATTAAGTGCTTTTAAAAAAATCACCATTAACTTGCTGCAATTCCCATAGATCCGTGTGCAACCCGAAAAAGGGGGGCACGTCAATGTCCACCCCTTCCCGCTCGCTCTCTCCCTCTCTCTTTGCCGCTTTTGTGGCAAATCGTGGCCCAAAAGCGTGCTAATAAAACATTTAATTAAAACATTAAGCGGCAAAAGCGACGACGACGTCACATAATTAAACTGCAGCACCTGAACGACCAGTTGGAGAGAGAGCTTGTCTGCCTCATCTTACACACACACACAAACACATAGATATATATGTGTGTATGTGAATCTACAGTTAGACAGCCTCGAAAAAGGCTGTCGACAATTGTAGTAAAAGTTTATCGCCCGCATTAAAAAACCATGGATTAAAATTCTACTTCAAATACGAAAAATGAAAAGAAAAAAACGAAAAGCGAAAAAAGCGCTTGTTACATTTTATTCGGCATGTTTTAGTTCTTTTACTTACATTTTTCTCTGTTTTTTTTGCCATAGCACCCACATTTTCTTGCTTCTCGCCGCCCTTTTGGGCTGCAATAAAGATAAGAGCCCAGTTAGTAGCTCTACCTGCATTTGCCAGTGGATCTGGATCTGCCTTCGAGTTGGTTGGTTGGTTGGTTAACAAATGTTGTCCACTAATTGCAGCGCCAAACATTTTTCGCCTATCTATAGCCTGCTGCTATTAAAGGGGCGTGTCAAGGGAGGCGGGGGTGGCAAAAAGTCAGACAGACATGCAGACAATTTCATATAAAATGCATGAGCACGAAACCAATTCAATGGCCAAAAATAGAGATGGAACCAGGCAGCAGTTCAAAGCAAACATATATACACAGAGAGGGGTGTTTAGTAGGGGTGGTTGTGGGGGTAGAGGGTAGCTAACTGTCGAGTGACTGCCACACTGTAGTTGTCGTTGTCGTTTGCGATATCCACAAAAAAAAAAAAAGAAAAAATGAAGCAGAAAGCAAATTACTCGGCAGCAGCCAGCAAACTTATAGATACAAGATACGATGACGAGCACAAAAAAAGAAGAATAAAAAAGAGCGAGATGGAGAAAGAGAGAGAAATTTGCACGAAAAATTAAAAAAAAAAGAGAAAAAAAAGAAGTAAGGAGAAAAATGAATCGAATTGGAGGCAGCAAAAAAGTTTTCGAATTAATTTATTGATACGACGATAAGGAAATGGAAATGGCAGTGCTATGCTATGTCCAGAGAGAGGGTCAAAGTGGGGAAGGGCATCTAAAGAGTGGAAATTGAAGTTGAAACTTTGTTTTAATCAAATGGACGTTGCGTCCTTTAAAGGCCAAAATTGAAAGAGCAGCGTGCCATAAAAATGATTTGTGACGTGTTGAACAGTGTAAAATTAAGAAGTAAATGAACATAAAAGAAAAAGAAGAACAGAAAGATGCAAGTGGAGTGGATCAGAGAGAGAGAGAGAGCGAAAGAGAGAGAGACAGATCAGTGATGCGTCAGAATACGTTGCTCATACGCACCATTGACGACACTCGGCATTGAAAATACACTTCTGCTCATGTATTTGTCTTTGCATTTGTTATTTTATCTGTCTTTGTATATTTACTTATGCAAAAAAGAAAAAAAAGCTAAAGAAGCCAACGAATTATCTGTATCTGATTAAACGCGTATATAAAAAAGAGAGAGAAGAACAAATGTTAACGCGCAATGGAAAGTGGCAAAATTGCAAACGCGAATTCAAAGTCAAAAATAAATACACATAAAAAGTAAATAAGCAAAGTAATACGGAAGTTTAGATACCCTACGCTAAAAGTAAGAACATAGAAATAAAATTGACAGAAATTGACGAAAAAACTTGATTTAATATCATAATATTCTGATTCGAAAAGAACAGGAACAACAAAAAATATACTTGAGTTTGATGCGTGGAGTTAAGAGCAATATTTGCTGTATCTTTTCTTTTTGAGGCTTCCAAAATAAAAAGATTACCTTACAGATTTCTTTTCACAAAGAGATAGATAGATAGAGATAAATTAATTCTAATTGTTGAAAAATTATCTAATCGCTGCTGAGTTATTTATTTTAATGATCTAATCTGAATTTATTAAACTCAATCTCAACTGAGACAGTATAAGATCCAAATCGGTGCCTATCTCAGTTTAAAAGCGCAAATTTGTTTCATTAGTCATTCTTTAACTTTAATATATAACGTAATAAGCATTAATCAGTCTAATACACCCCATTTTAAGAAGCATATAAAAAAAAGGTATATAAGCACACGCACAAATTAAATATGTGTAGACAGTTGTAGCTGCAAGTACGTATTTATATATACATATATGTGCATATATTGGATTGCTCTCGAATATATGTATGTATGGGGAGTATTGGCGAATGTTTTGCCACAAATATATGCACATAAGTGAGTAGCATCTTCTTCTCCGCTCTCTCTTACTCTCTCTGTCTGTCTCTCTCTTTGAGCTCTATCTTTATCGCCAGTTGATACTTGTGTTCAAAAGCATTTCGATAACATTTTGCTCTGACTTTGACTTTGCGCACTTCTCTATATACATTCTATAGTCATAGTTTTGTTGTTGTAGCTGTTGTTGTTATTGTTATTGCTGTTGCTGCTGATACGACGCTTTAAACAACAAAAAATGCAAATTTTATTTCGCTTTTTATATTTATACGCTTGTTTTTTCTTGTTTTGTTTTGCGATTCAAATAGTGAACGAGTTTGTTGCTGTTTGTTTTTTATTTTTATTTTCATTTCGTTTTTATTTGGATTTGTTTTAAAACGCTGCACGGATTTATTTATTGTGCCATTCAATGTTGCTTTGCTTTTGGCAGCAACTGTAACTGTATTTCTATTTCTATCTGTATCTGCGACTCTATTTGCAGCTGTATCTGTATCTGTTGCTATTGTATCTGTATCTGTAACTGTAACTGTTGCTATTGTATCTGTGTAATGGCTGTGATATTTATTTATTGTCCTTGCTTCTCTTTTATTTTTTTGATAGCCAAACTCGCAACTGCTGCAATTTATTGTAGCCAAAAGCAAAGGCCAATAAAATATTGAAATATAACAATTTTACATGATTTTTGGTTCAAGTATAGCTTTATCTCTTTTTCTTCTGTATTCCCTCTTTCTCTCTCTCTCTCTCTATGTTTCTATATCCATAAATAACAGACGTCGCTATAGTTTTCTGCACTTTAGTTTAGATAACTGCAATTTGAGATTTAATTGACAACATCAACTGGGGAATTGTTAGAATTGTAGGCACATGAATTGTTTGTTTCAATTGTTTTAGGGATTAGCCGTGATATATGTTTGTTTCTGCTTCAAGTAGCTTACAATTGATTTATAACTGACCTCAATATATTGACAAGAGTACAAAACATGGCTATGTTATGCTTTAAGCTAAAGATTGTACAGAACTTAAGACAGAAACAGTGTAAAGTAGGAGAAGCAATGCACAACTTTAATAAATGTACGTTCGATTGGCTAATTCCTCTTTGAAATACTTTCGTAATCGTTTTCGATTGTCATATAACGAAAGGGGAATTCAAAATAAGTGTTTATATGATTAATAAGAATCTGTTTTTCGTACAGTCTTACATTGCGTTCTTTCTTTACTTGCTCATTCGTAAATGTTCTTCGTTATATATAAAATACTGTATTTTGTCACTTCTGCTTTGTGCCTTTCATTCGTTAACGTTACTTACGCTTATGCTAATAAACATAATAATAAATTATCATAAAAATGTTGATTTTATAAATTATTTTTTCTGTCTTTAATAATTTCATGAATTCCTCTTTGTGTTCCTCATTCTTAAACGTTTTTCATACAAGCCAAACGCCTTTAATCTCAATGAACCATTGAAAATTACAAATTTGAAGAAATTTCTTTTTTATTTTCAATTTTCTCAAGGGTTATTAATGGTGGTTAAAAGGCCATGACATGATACGAAATTTCAGCGATGATGATGCCACATTTTGGGCCAAATGTTTGTACAATTTGAACACGTTTTAGGGCCACAAAGCAGCTGTTATATTTACGAGGCTAAAACAGTCTTTGGCATAACTAAAATGTTTATGTGCACATTTAGCCAAGTTTAGTTTGGTTTGTGTTGCATAGTTTGGGGCGTTAAAGCAGCAGCGGCAGCCACTTAACATGCAGCATTTCATTTGGCTTTGCTTGTGGCTGTTGCCACTTGAAAGTGGCAACACATGCTCTCTAAAGTGCGACTGTTTGCCTCTAAATTGTGGCGGCTATTTTCATGGGCATTACGTCAACACAGATACAGATACCAACAGCCAGTTTGAGATACACACATATGTACATACTTGTTTTGTGGATACAAATAAATATATGCAGGCAGGCGGACGGACGGACAGACCCACATGTTTGAATATGCGAATTGCCGACGCTATTCGCAATTCGTGATACATAAAAACTGCTGTAAACAAATAAAGAACCAAAAAACCAACAACAAAAAAAGAGAGCAAAAAAGCAAACAAAACATAAACAAAGAACAACAACAAGAAGAACAAAGTGCGATGAGCGATGACGACAACATTCAAAAGTTTGGCACCTTCCTTTCAGTCCTACGCATTTTGCAAATAGGCTTCCCATTTGAGTGCCAACAACAAACAACAAACAGTAACAACAAAAAGCAACAGCTTGTCAACGTTGTTAAGCGTGGGCGTCACTTTACTTTAATATGCAACCCATGTGCCTAAAATATCAAGATTTATAAATGTTTATCGCCTGGTCGCACCCACAATAGAATCTTGATTTTTCTTTCTTTTAAATTGTCGTGCAACGCAAAAATTCTTTCGTTTCAATTACTGTGTTAAATTGTTGTAATTTTGAAATCTAAATAGCTCTTTTTGGTGTCCTCTTTTTAAATGTGTAGTAAATTGAATAAATTAATAATAAAATAAAGAGTTGGGATAATAAATAAAGTTAAAGTTAAGTTATTTTTATTTAATAGAATATCATACATTGTGATTAGTTCTTTAACCTTTATGTACTTTAATTAATTAATTTATTTAGTTAGAGCTACTGATCTCATTTTAGAGAAACGTAGGTGAGTTAAGCTGACTCGAGGTCTGATTAATGGCGATATGACACTATATCAACAACACCCAAAACACTTGCAGAATGCAAGGAGCAAGGCTCGGTATACAGTTGTTTCAAGAGATGCTAGTCTATAGACGCTTGAACCCGTTGAGAATTATAACTCGCAAAATTGACAAAATAGCTGTAAAACTAATCTAAGAGAAACGATAACATTATAGTGTACAATTTTCTTTTAGGCAATGTATTGTCATTCTTGCAAGACTGTATCTAAAGCATAATATTTTTTAAATACACTTTGATAACCTTCAACTTATATTTTAAAATAAAAAACCTTATTATAGCTATAATTATAGCTCAAATGTGAGCCAAGCATTTTAAATATTTTGAAATTTCTTAATTTTTATTTCATTTATTTTAACTCTGTTTCATGTGTATTTCAAGTTTTAGACCAGCTTTATAATCAATTCTTAGCTGATTTATAGCAATTTATAAACTGCTTTCGAAATTTTGCCCAATTTAAGTTGGAAACTCGTTCAAAAAATAAGTTGAATGTGTTCCGAAAATTAAACTCCGCGCAAGTAAAACTTAAGGAGGAACAAGAAAGAAGATTGTGCAATAAATGAAAATACTGGCAACACCTGTCGCCTGTTGCTGCTTCTGTTTCTACTCTTGCTGCCACATCCACTGCCTGCTCCCTACCTCCTGTCCCCCTCCCCCTGCTGTCTTCTTTGGGATTTAATGTGGCCACATAAATTTAGCAAATCAAAAACGCGTTTTATGGTTTGGTTCCTTTCGCTGATGTGTTTCATCTGTCCATCCGTCTGTTCATCTGACTTTGTGTCCGAAACGTTGAAGTTTGTGCGGCCAACAGTGGAGCTAACAAAATTTATTGCATTTACAAGCATATTACAAAACGCGGCAACGCTCACGTAGTAGTTGCCGCAATGTGGCATGCTACATGGCATTGCCTGGACTTGGCTGGACTTGCCTCTTGCCTGGCGTCGATTCCAATTCCCAGCAGCCACATAAAAAGCGCGTTTCACGTCCTGCCAAATTGAGGCAGACGCTGCGGCGCCAAAAGTGAAGAATCTCTCTCTGTCTCTTCACCTCTCTTCCTGCCCTTCTGCCCCTGCTCCTTCCACCCTTTTAGCTCCATTCCCCAGCTGGTTGCAAGATTGATGGTCCGTTGAATTGTTCGTTCTGTTGCAACTTACAATATGAATTACTCATTGCTCATTTTTAGCAGCAATTTATTGTCATTGTTGTTGTTGTGGTTGTTGTTGCTCTTCTTGCAGTTTCCATGCAATATCTCTTCCGCCTTTTTCTCTCTTATTTTATCTACGTTTTTTCTTTTATCACAATTTTTTTTTTTTTGTTGAGAGATTTTTCATGTCTCTCGTCGTCGCATTGTGTGTCTGGGCATATTTTGTCGATACTTACCTTAAAAATACACAAGGGACACACGTTGTTGTAGTTGCAACATTTTTGGGGGGGGGCATTCTTCTAGTTGCTTCTTTGCTTTTAAAACTTGATTTCTCCGTTTAAGGCACATGGCACAGCAATTACAACTAATGCGGTAGCTGCGTGTTTTGCTGCAAACATGGCTGACATCATTAGACTGTAACTAACACACACACAAATACACACTCACACACATATACTCTCTCACTCACATACACACACACACACACACACACAATGAAGCACAGCGACTTCCGCTTTGCCCAAGCTTAATTTCCTGCAAACGGCTCCACATGGCGTATGTGTAATCAAGTGAATTTTAGCAGACACACACACACACTCACACATACTCACATATACTCACACACATACACACACGCGCTGCTTAATCACTGAAACTGCCATTTTTCATCAAAGTAATTATCACAACGACATCGGAGCATTTCATTCATTTGTGCCATGCCTCCCTCCCCTACCCCTTTTTCCCCATCTATGCCACGCCCATAGCGCCTAACTTAGTTAAGCTGTCCGGCAAATGTAATCATTTGATATGCATTATAATTTTATGCGCCATTTTATTTGACAGCATTTCCAAAGGTAAGGCCTCCAACTCTCTTTCTCCCTCCCTCTCTCCCTGTCTCTCCTTCTCCCTTTGCAAACTTTGTTTATTTTTCTCTCTGTATATTTTATATATTATTTTGCCGCTGACTTGGCACAATTTTTGCATAGCGCAAAAAACAAACAAACAAAAAAGTGTTGCCTACTTTTCTGCGCGCTTTTTCTCCTGCTTCTTCATTTGCCATATGAATTTTTCATAGAGCTCTAAAAGGCAAGAAAATGTTTTGTGGGATAAAACTTTCGTGCTTCGGAATTTATGAGGCACAACGATAGAAAATTAATATTGCGCAAATTTATTTTTCACGGCGCAACGTCAGAAATGGGCGTGGCAACAACAACAACAACTGCTGTATTTTCAGGTATGCTCCAAAGTTAAGCGCCCGTTTCTCCTTCTCTCTCTTGTTCTCCTCTTTGTAATCTATACACATTTCTGGTGCATTTTGTGTTTTTCTTCGCTTTTTATTTGTTTTTTTAAATATTTGTTTTTTATTTATTGTGATTTGTTTGTTTGTTTGCAACAAAGCCAAAGGATGCCGCAGCTTCATTTTTTTTAGGGGACCAATATTATTTGTTGTTGTTGCCAAAAGGTATTAACGAGCCAAAAGTTCCGTTGCCGATTGCCAAAAAGTGTTTGTGCCCCCGATTTCAGGCGGTGCCAAGGTGGCTACGTGCTACGTGCAACGGTTTTCTGTCTGCTGCCAATTTGGCGTAGGCAGTGCCCGATTTTGCAGTGCCTGACCCAAAAAATCTCTACCTTGCCACTGCCACACAGATACAGACACTGTCGGGCTGCCTGCCAGCTGCCAGTTGCAAGTTGCAAGGCGCTTTTTCTGGTGTTGCATGCATACTAAATACAATGGCTGCCCCTTCTCTGTCTCTGTCCTTGTCTCTGTTTTTCTGCTGTGTTTTTGGCTCGTTGCAGGTTGTCATAATTTTTAAGTGACCCAAGCGCCGCATGTGGCCGCCTGCCCCATGCCCCATGCCACATGCCACACATGGACTCTGTGCAACGCTAAATGATTTATGTAAGCAACAGCATAATTTGTTTTGCGTTTTTTCGTAGTTCAGTGTGTTTTCACTCACTCTTTGCCTCTCTTTCTCTTTCTCTTGCTCTTTGCCTTTGAAAGTGTTGTGGCAAGAACTGATTGCTTGACGCCGCAGGGTGTCGTTTTCCTTTCAAAGGGGTGGCAACTTTGAGAAATCTCTCAATTACTTAAGCAGCTCAACTTGCGACGAGAGTTCAAAGGTCAAAGCAATTAACATTTTGATGCCTCGCAGCTGTGTTTATTAATGTCCCGTTGCTGGGGCAACAAGTTAATTAGCCTGCCCCAATAATGAGTATCCTTCGAGAAAGGATTTCACCAAAAGTTAAAGTCAATAATTCAGATCAAATTCGTTTGGTTTTTGCTTGCAACATTTGCAACAGCTGTCGTACAATATTTTTGCCTATTTTAGTTGTCTTGTTGTTGCCTTGCAGCCTTACAGCCTTGCAACAAACGAACAAACGAACAACAAAGGAAACAAACAACAACGAGACACTCGCAGACACATTCAACCAGACAGACAGACATACGGACATACGGACAGACACATGCAACCAGGTCGCATTGTCTTGCAGCCGCTGTTGTTGCTGTTGCAAGCAGAGAATGCAGCGCTGTGCTTAACAAGTCGTCGCGTAGACAATGCGGCAAGCTTCTTCAGCGAGTGCCACCCCCAACCCCCCATCGACACTAACAAAGCCTTGTTCCTGTCTTATGCCATCCCAATACAAATACAAATGCACATGTACATGTCGACACACACACGCACACACACAATCGAAACTTTGAGTGTAGTTGTGCGGTTGCAGTTTTTCTGTTGAGCTTGCGGTTTCTGAGTATACCCTGTAAATTACGTGTGTGCAAAGGCAGCTTGACAAATTTTGCAGTTTTTTTTTAAAAAAAAAGTAATTAGGTGTCATAGCTCCCAAAAGATGTTGAATAATACTTTTTTGGCAGAGAAAAATGATCCTGATTCTCAATGAGTTTTTTTTAAATGGAAATTTTTAGCTTTTTAACACAACAATACACAACAATTTTTTAAGGTTTTTTTTTAAGAAGAACGATTTTAAATCGTTGTTCTTAAAAAAAAACCTTAAAAAATTCTTTAAATTATAAAAAAAATTCATTAAAATTAAAAAAAATGGTTTTAAGATCACTTACATTTGTATTTTTGGCACTTTTCTTAATGTTGTATTATTTGAAAAGCAAAATATATTTAAGACGCATACTCTTGATTTTATAAACCATTTTTTTCTATATCTAATCAAAGAAAAGGCAGATTTCACTGTTCCCAAAAAGTTTAAAATATTATAAAATAGTTTTTAAAAGGGCAAAATTTAATCAAAAAATAATCAACAGCTTTTTGTAGTTGAATAATTCTAGTCTAATATCTAATATGATATTAAATATCTTATCAAATTTTATCTCAACTAACTTGTTTTTCCTGATATGCAGTACAAAATTGAACTGCTACAGGGTATCTCTTAAGTTGAGCATGGGACGCTTCTGCTGACTCTTACTTGTTCTTCTTTGTTGTTGTATTGTTGTCGTCTCTTCTCGTCCTCGTCCTCGTCCTCGTGTTTGTAACTCAGCTTTACAGCTAAAACTGTGCATTTGCAAGTTGTAGTTGTAGTTTTGTAGTAGTCTCCGAGCATGTAGTTTTTATAGACTCCGCACTTGTCGCAGTCCATTGTCTTGACTGTGAAGAGACAGAGAAGAGACAGAGGAGGGAGAGAGAGTAGAGTGTAGAGAAGAATAGAGGAGACAGAGGACAACTTGGTTAGTGATGTCTCTGATGTCTGCTGCTCCTTTTAGTTACTGTTTTCATGGTCCAACTGTTTTGTTGTTCTGTCTTTTCCCTTGTCTCTGTCTTCTTTTGCTTCTCCCTCTTTTAGTCTAGCAGGTGTTTCGGTTTAGTTTGAACAATGCGCAAAGAAAACATTACCTTTAAATTCATACAAAAAGTAAGTGAAAGAGCCAGAGAGGAGAGTGAAGAATGGCGAGTGGCGAGGGAGTAGGAAAGAAAAGTTTTTTAAGCATATTATGCAACTTAAATGCGACATAATTTGCTTGGTTACTCAGCGCAGTGGCTAAGCCCTGCTTAGAAGCTTAAAGTATCTTTTATATATGTATCTGACAGTTCTTAGTTACGAGTTCTCAGCTTTTTTTAGTTTGTAGTTCGCAGTTGTCGTTTCTTGTTTCTCATTTCTGTTTCTGATTGCGGTTGACAGCTGAGAGTGGCAACGTTGCCTTAAAGCGATATGTCATTGTCCTGGCGCTGTCAGTTTTTGTCACCTTTAACTATTAGCCTATAAAAAGCATAAGGATACCCTGTAGTCTGAGAGATTATCTTTCTACTGTGTGAAGGGATTAGGCCAAGATTTGTCATAAATTAGTGGTGTGTTTAATTGAGAGAAAGTCATGCAGATATTGTATAAAACTTTAGTATTGTTATGAGTTTAACCAAGAAGTTGTAAGTTAGAAGTTATGTCTAAGAAGCACTTAAGTCTAGTTTTGAATCAAATTTGTGGTGTATTTGAATGAAAGAAATTCTAAGACAAAATTTGTTTACACCAGTTTCGAAATAAGCAATTTAAATAGTTGTGCAAAAGGATCAATGCCCAAATCTTTGGCTTTGTTTAGGTCGAAAATAATAAATAATGCAAGTAAATAGAAGCCAATTTAATCACTCAATTTATTAAAATTTTGTTTCAAAATATTATATAATTCTATTTAAAATATGCCTTCGTTTTTAAATTAATTTTTGTTTACTCTGAACTTAATAAAATCTATTTAACTTGTTATTAATCTAACGATATTCTACGAAATTGTTACAAAACTTTTGCTAAATATTTGTAAAAAAGTAAACTTAATTAAAATGTATAGTCAATAAAATATATGAATAGATGGAGTTTTTTTCCTTGGCAGAACTTCAAGCTATCCTTGCTTGCATTTGCTTGAATTACAGGGTATTTTGGCGAGCCTTGTTACTGATTATATCGCCATTATTAGAGGCTGTTGTTCCCGTTCTCCTTTCACGTCACACGCTTGACGTATATGATGTTGCATGCCTGCTGACAGCTTGCCTCGCAGTCATATCTGCCTCTCTGTCTTGTGTCAGTCTTTAATTGCAGTAAAGTTGCCACATCCTTTTGGGTCGTGGGTTGCTGTCTCTCCCGTGTGTCTCGTCTTCTTCTCGGCCTCTAATGAGGTCATTGCTTGACAATCGCATTTGCCATGCAACATTTGTGCTGTGCGTTGCACTTCTGATTTGTTTGTTGCACATTGCCATTGCCATTTCATTTCACATTCACATTCGTTGTCATTCTCTCTTGTCGCTGTCTTTTGCCATTTTTCATTCTGCATTGCGCGTTGCTTTCATTTCCGTTTCCTGCCTTCAAAATGTTGTTGCCTGCTTCTTGCTTCATTGTGGTTTTGTCATTAGGCGCAACACCACCACGCCCCCTTCTGCCCACTCCCTAACTCCCCACCTCCTACCTCACTTACTGGCACATTTCATTTAATTTTAGTTCATTTTAACTGTCTTTTGTCTTTTGTTTTACGCTGGCTTCGGCATCTTTTGCCGCTGCGTCGCTTTCATTAATTTCGCCAGGCGCCGCTCACTGTGTCAAGGGGGGTTAAGGGGGGTTTAAGGGAGCAGCGACATAATTTATGCGACAAGGCGTGCAAGAGATAAATTTCTGTCGTTTGCCATTTTTCGCTTGCGTTGTATTTGTATTTGGTCTAAATAAATTAAAGCCGCCTCCAAAGCGACGACGAAATTATGCTCCAAACTATTGGCAACCATGAGAGAACTTTACTACTGATGGAGTCGAGTGGAGAGGGGGGAAAAAGGGGGGCAGCTGCTCGCTATTTTGTGTCCATTTCAAATGCCGCCTGTTGATTAATGCGCCACGTTTAATTGCATGATGACAGAACCAAGAGATACTTGCCACAAATTGTCCATACTTCAACAATGCAACCCAAAAAGTAGGCATTAAAAACTGTAGAAATTAAACAACAGCCACCTGGACGTATGCGTAATGTTGGCTTTAAATGTTGTGAAGCAAGTGCAGCTGGCGTTGCATATGAAATGTGTTTGCTGCTCAAATGTTGCCTATGTGTTGCATGAGAGCACTAATTTACAAGCCACATAGAGAGCGAAAGATAGAGGAAAAGAGTGAAAGAGAGAGAGCAGAGAGTAGAGAGAGAGATGGGCAGACAGACAGACAGCGCACTCTTGGCAACTCGCAACTCCAATTCCAGATACTACAACTGTGACATGTCTCCATGTAAAATGGCATTTTCGTGCGTTTGTTAATTAAAAGTGTAGCTGCTGAGCCCAACCAAGAGACTAAGGGTGTAATGAGGGGGGAAAGGGGAGAATATGAGAGAGTAAGAGAAATGAAAGAGGGTGCAATGCCACCAGCTGTGTGATGCGTTTTCGAGGTAAACCATAAATAATGAATGAAATTAACAACGCAGCAACTGAAGAGCGTGACACTTGCCATGTGTGTGAGAGAGTGTATGTGTTTGAGTGTGTGCATGTGTGTATTTGTGTGTGTGTGTGTGTCATATGTTAATGTCAGACAGACTGATTCATACTCATACGAGCTGCTGCTTTTTAGCCTAAGCTCAACGCATTCCTGCCGAGCGAATTTGCTTAGAGAACTTTAATTTTTTTTTGTCCTTTCTCTGTGTATCTCTGCCTCATTCTTTCTCATTCTAAGTGGAACTGAGTAACAGAGAAAGCTGCGAATTGTGCAGCATAATTTCTAAATATATTTTGCATTTTATGTATATTTTTTTTTTGAATTATGTTGCCATAATTTATGGAAATAAATGTTGTATTCTATGATTTATAATATGAGACATGTTAAAACACAAGCTAACTAGATCTGAGTATGTAACCTATAAGCCTTTTCGGAGTAAGTCAAGAGAGAAAAAAAAAGTTAAGAGAGTAAAGTTAAAATTAGTCGAAGCCTACCAAAAATTAAAATAAATGTAGAAAACATAAAGTAATTATAATAATTTTTTAAAGAATTTGTGTAAATCCTTGAGCTCTATATCTAATCAGAGAGGCAAATTTTAAAGTAAAGCTCTTGATGTTAAAAAAAAAGTAATAAAATATAAAATAATGAATTTTTAAAAATTTTTGGTATCAACAAAGTTTTTAGAAGATTTATTTTTTTAGATCTTGGTGTTACACAATTTAATCAATCAAAGTAATTGATAAGAATGTAACTAAAAATTGTTTCATAAATATTGAATGCTTTTTTTATGAACTAAAAATACGCTTCTGCATTCTTAGAATTCTCACCGATTTGTTATCAATAAAAACTGGGAAATAGCTTAATGATTTAGCTTAACTTTATTCAAATCCCAGTGCAATTTGAGTTAGTTAATAAGTTCCGAGGAAATGCCTTGAGGGAAACAAATTAGGAATTACACGTTGAGTTGATGGCAGCTCACGTAGCCTTCCTGCTTTAATGCCATTTAAATTGCTCGGGCTTTTAAGTGCCAATAAAAGTGTTGTTCGTGCGTATTTCCAGTTGTGTGTGTACCGAGTACAAGAATTATTCAACTGAGGGGAAACTGAGGGAAGGAAACTGTGGAGGGATTTTCCTCACTCTTTTCTGTGCATTTCCGCATGAATGCGAGGCAAACAAAGCGCATAAACGACGCATTGAGTTGAGTTATCAAAAGAAATTGCCGGGAAGCAACGCTTGAAGACCTCCTTGAAGGCAACGGCAGAGACAGGGCCAGAAGAAGAAGAAGAAGAAGAAGGAAAATTGTGAATTCTGCTTTGGCTGCTCGCAGTGACAGGCGTCAGAGCAGACACATTATTTATGGGGTGCAATTACTCAGTGACCGAGCGAGGAGCTGAAAAGAGAGAGAGGAGAGAAATTGAGAAATTGTTGTTTTCGCAGCAACAGCAACAAAAATGGCAAAATTGCAGCAGTTGAACGCATAATTTGCTCAGAAAGATTGCTATCAAATAAAAGATACAAGATAAAACTAGATAATAGATAATTCTAGACACAAGCTGCTTGCTATAAAACTTAAACAATGAAAAATGCCATTTTGGACAATAATTTACATACAGCTCTACAAAAATATTCATTTATTTCATTTTGTTGGCAAGCAACACAAGCAGCAAGCCACATCAATTAACATGGCCAGAACACATACTAATGCGTGTGTGTGTGCGTGTGTGTGTGTGGTCATCTGTGGGTCGCTTGGCAAGTTGCTTATCTCGGCTCGTTGCATTTTCATAATAAACAAATTTGTTGTACCGAAGCGAAGGCAGAAGACGAAGAAGAAGTCCTGTGGCTTCCGACTGGGTCTCGGCCAGGCATTTTGGGCCAAACTAATGTGCGTTGCACTGGAAGACAATGCCAGCCACATTAAGCATTTTATAAACCCCCAGCTGGTAACTCTTTTCGCCCCCTCTCTCTCTCTCTCACTCTTTTACAGTTGAGCAAGCAAGGCAATTATTTATACTTTTTTTGGCTGCGGCTTGTGGTGCCTTCCAAAAAGAAAAAAAAAGGAACGACTCTTATTTGGGGCTAGCACTTTATAAAGGACTTAACTTGCAGTTTTTCCCTGCCACGCCCACAATTTAATGCCCTTGCTTGAACTGAATGTACATATATTAAAGTCGCACGCAGCAGAATATAATTCAACGTGGCTCAATAACAGAATTTGTGCAGAGCGCGCAAAAACGTGGCAGGACATTGAGGACATTCAGTGGCAGTAGCAGCTGCTGCCATGCATTTTATGGCCTAGTGGGCCTGGTCCGAAACCAAACAAAACCAAACAAAACAAAAGGCCAAAAGCGAAGCACACGTCGTGACTTTGGCCCAAAGTAGTTTTCATTGTTTTTTTTTTCGGAGGGGCAAGGGAAACGCGACGACGACAACGACGTCTGTTTTGTTGTGGCCACAAGCAACAAGGACTTCTAATTAGCACACTGTCAGCCGCTGGTCAGGACAGGATAGTAGAGTGCAGGACAATGACGACAAATGTGCTTAAATGGCCAAGTTAGTCGACCCGTTAAAAACTCTCGACCGAAACCTAAGCACAAACGGAAGCGGCGCTGGCAAATAACAGCACAGCAAAGACTATACAAAGAGAAAGGGAGATGGAGAGAGAGAGGGAGAGTAAGAGAGAGAGAGAGAATAGGGCAGCGAAAACCGTGGCTTAATGCGGCTGAAGGACATTACATTTGTTGCTGTCAGTTTTATATACGCGACCTGTTCTATAAACGTCTATCTGTAGTGTACAGTGGGCGCAAAAGGTTTTGTACTGAGTGTTTATTTTTTATGCATATCTGATTATTTTTATCAATTTAATAAACATAATACGTTAAGAACAATTAATTCTGATTTTCCAATACAGAAAAGCTTTCAAAAATATTTTGTATTATTGTTTTCAGTATTTTCATTATGTGTTATTATAGATTTTATTATTTGTTTTCAAATTTTGCTTGAATTTCATTAATGTAAAGTATTTTGATATACTCATTATATTTTTATATCATTATTTAATATTTCGGTTTTCTTATTATTATAAAAATTATAATTATGTAAAAAGCTTTTCAAATATTCTTAACAAATTTTTATTGAATTTCTTTTTGTTTATTTTTTTTTTTTCTTTTTATAACTATTAGATACAATATAAAAATTTAATTTCTTTAATTTAAAGTATTTTAATAAACTAGTTATTAAAAGTTACACCCAACCTTATTAATTTTTATTACTATTATTACTAATTATAGTCAATAAATACAAATTTTATTATTTATTTTACTTTAACTTTTATCTTCTGTTGCCCATTGTACGACTTCCTCTGTCGCCTAACACTGTCCAACTGCCCGGCAGTTTTTGGCTTTTAAAGCGACCACAACAAAAGCAATGCCTCATTGTGTTCACAATTCACGTTGTTTGTTTTGTTGTTCGTGTTGTAGTTGTTGTTGTTGTTTTTGCTATATCGTTTTTATTACAATTGGTTGTTGTTGTTGTTGATGTCGTACTTTTGTATTATTATACAAAAATTGGTAGCGAGTTTGCGCCGTGTTTGCTGCAGTTTTTATTTCCATTTTGATTGCCGCTTCGCTTGTTCGTTCGGGCCTCTAAGTGAGTTTTCCTTTCTTTTTTCTACAATTCTCTCATTTCTCCCATTTCCCCAACTGCTGACAAAGCGCACAAATGTATGCAACACATTTTGTATGCAATGGCCACAGCAAATCCGCACGAAACGCCAAAAAGCTATAGGGGAGTGAGAGGTGAGTGGTGATGAGTGGTGTAGTTGGGGTTGGGGGGAGGGGCTTGTAACTGGTTGCCACTTCCGTGCTGGCTGTACGGAAATGGCGGCGTCAGGTCGCCATACCAACAACGACACCGACACCAGGGCCAAAACTGTAATCCGAAGCGCCGCCAGAAACACATGCAGCTGGCCAATTGAATAAGCAATGCATGTGTGTTAGTGTGTGTGTGTGAGAGTGAGTGTGTGTGTGTGTGTGGTTCTGCTTTCAAGTGCCGCCACTCAACTAGCACTTATTGCATGCGACAAAGGACAAACGACAGCAGCAGCAGCAGCTGAGGAGGCAACAACTGCAAACGGACCTCGAACCTCGAGCCTCGAGTCCTCGCGGCATGTTCCGGATGCGGTCGCAACTTTTTGTCGTTTTCAATTTTAATTTTTTCTTTTTTTATTCATTTCATTTCATTTTTTTTTTTTTCGTTTTGTTTTTTTTTGAGTGTATGTAAGCTGGCTGGAGTTGTAGTCATTGCCACAGACAGAGTCGGTAACTTGCAACACACTTAAAGCAGTTAGCACGATGACCATCATTGGCATATCATATGGCACACTGCACTGCGAGAAATCGCAAGCAACAACACAGCAAAAAAAGGAAATCAAGAAATTTATTACACAATTCAAGCTCAAAAGTTGTCTAATTTATTTAATTATTTATTTGTTTAAATTAAACTAAATATTTAGAGTTAAATTTTAAATTAAATACTAAAATAAAAAAAGATGAAGTTTTAGGGAATGCAAAAAATTGGATTGAAAAAAATCCAAAAAAAAAAAAATTAGATAAATAAAAAATATTTAGAGTAAAATATTTAGAACTCCAATCTGATGAGAGAGAAATTTAGACCCAGTTCAGTTATAATTTATATAAATTAATTAATAATTTATGGTAATTCATAATTGATAAACTAAAACTATTGTTTATGCGGCTCAAGTGGAATGTCTGTGAATTAAAACAGACAAATAAATTTGAAATATTTAATTTAAATACAAAAGTTTTTTAATCAATCATAGAGAGCAAAGTAAAAGTTCTGAAAGTACTCGGTTTCAGGTATTCCAACTTCACCAGACTTTTGACTTTTCAGAAATTCCCTATCATTTTTATCAGTGTATATGTAAATGTGTAGTCTTTAAATATCAGCTTGTTTGTGGCACAGTGCAGTTGCCGTTGGTCACGCCTTTGGCTCTGGCTTTGGCTTTGCCTTGCAAATGACCATTTGCTGCACATGCCACGAATCTGAATTGCGAAATTTCAAATGTAAAATGCGAAAAGTGTAAGAGGCAGAGCAAGAGAGAGGAAGCCAAAGAGAGATATGGCGAAAGAGGCAGAATGTCACGTAATTGTTAAAGCAAATGGCACAAGCACAAGCACTTGAAAATGGCGCACATTACGTATACGTAATGGAACGTTACGTATACGCAGCATATGCACCTGCGAATGCCTAAGCGACCGTGAAGCGAATAAAAAAAAAAAACCAAAAAGATTACTGCAGCAACTGCAGTTGAAGCTGAAAACTAAAAACTGAAGCTGAAAACTGGAAACTGGAAAACTGGCAGCCAAAGCTGTTGCCTTAGTCCCACCTGGTTTGCAGTTATTATGACCATAACCATAACTGTTATCTGATTTCTTTTGCTGCCTCTCTGCAAAAAAAAAAAGTAGAAAATTTGGCGTCGCCTTCCTTTGGGCATTTCAGGCTGCTGCTTGTCGTCGTTTTTTTGCTCATAATTTAATATTTACAAAGTGGAGCACAGAAAACTGCAAAATAATAAAACGAAATTACCAGAGACAGTGACAGTGCGATAGAGAACAGCACACAAGAGAGAGCGAGAGAGAAAATGTAGAGAGAAGAGGAAAAAAAAAGGAGAAATCTGTGCGCTGCATTAAAAAACGCTTAGAGCGGCAACTTTTGTCGCCTACTGTCTGCCTGCCTGGCGGCTGTCGCGACTGTCCAGTTCACAGATATCCTGCGCCCGAGTTTGGTCCTGCTGCTGGTCCTGGTCCAGTTGCTGGCCGTGTCCTGGCCATGTCGCATTGTTCATTGACAGTTTTTTCTTCTTGCTGTTTTTTTTTTGGGTTCCTGCGCCTCTGTCGTGCATTTCTGAAATTTGTTTGTTTTTAATTAATTGCACGCGGCGACGCTGAAATAAAGTTGCCCCCACAACTCACCTCATCTCATCTCCCCTATTGACTGCGCCACATGTGGCATACTGCTGCCAGTGGGCTTGGCTGCGTGCTGCAGGGTGATTAAGCTGCCCTGGTCACTGAGCTGTGGACTTGAATAGCGTGACAGGATTTTAGATAAGCTTAAACCTCTCTCTCTCTCTCTCTGTCTCTCTCCCTCTCTCCCTCTCTTTCGCTGTCTACACACCTCTGTCCGCAGTGCGTGTTGTCTTTTGGGGCGTGGCTTGTTAGCGCAGCGTCGCCCCAAAGTATGTCATAAAAAATGTTCACAGCCTGCAAAACAAAAAAACAAAAGAACTGAAACTTTAATTTCGATTAATTTGTGCTCCAGACACACACACACACACACAACTAACAACTCACACACGCAATTACCAACACCATCAAATGGCATCAAATTGAAGTAATGTCTGAGTATGAGTGTGTCTGTGTGTGTGTGGCAATAACCATTTCCTGGGCCATCAGGAAAAACCCTTTTGGGTTGACAGCACAATTTGCATAAATTTTAAATTTCAATTTGCAAGCCAAAAAAAAAACGCAAAAGCAAAACTGAAAAGTGAACTGAAATGAAATGAAATGAAAGAAAAATTATGCACACCAAACGAACGAACGAGAAGAAGACGAAGAGAAAATAAAAAATGAATATATACGAAATTAGCAGGCAACAAAGCAAAAAAAAGGCAACTGAGAGCAGTGTTGCCAGCTCAAAGCTAGATTCTGAATAAAAATAAGCTAAAATAAGCCAATAATAAAAAAAAAATATATAGCTGAAAAGCAAGCCATATTCAAATGCAAGAAAACATGCACAAAATCATTAGGAATTACTGATTCCAATTAAATTAGTTAACAAATCATCAATTTTATCATTTTCTTCCTCACTTAAATATTTAATGTTTTTTTTTTTAATAACACTTACATATTTTTGTGGCAAGTTAAAGGAGTGGCGGCATTCTCAATATAACTAAAAAATAAATAATTATGATTAAAAAAAAAGCTTATGCTTAATTTTCCATTTAAAGTTTTCAAGTGCGCAATTTCGTTTTTACTATATTCATCTGTGAGAGCATTTTAATGGCAAATAGAGCAAGGGACTTAAATGGATTATGGATGACACCATCGATATGAAAACAAATTCACGATCATATGAATAAAGTTACCGTAAAAGTCGAAAAAAAAGAAAAAGCTCCGATATCTTTATGCCTTGAAACATTTTAAACTTATTAAATATTATTATAAATACATTTATTATATGCTATATAATCTTAAACATATACTAGAATTATGGGAATTAGCTATTTGCAAATTTCATAAGCTTTTCCATTTTCAAATATGCTAGAACTAGCCGGAAATAAGCTAATCTGGCAGCACTGATTTAGACTAACGCACTTTTAGGTACTGCGAAAAGGGGACATAGAAAAAGGGTCAGCAAGACAAGACGGTGACTCTTCTTTTTTGCTGCAGCAGCCTTTTTAGTCATCTCCCAGTTTATGCTGTCTCATTCACTCCCCTCCCCTTTCTATCTTTCTGTCTCACACTCTCTTTTGCCTGTCTCTCTTTGGATAGCAGAACTCTTGTGCAGGTTTGCGACTCTTGTTGCTGACGCTGTGGCTCGTTTTACAAATTCTTACACATCCGCAGTGTCACATGTGTGTGTGTGAGTGTATGTGCTGTCTGTGTGTGTGGCTGCTATAACGGAAGAGGAAACAACTGGCATTGGCAGCCATACGACGTTAAGGATAATCGTGATGACAGCATATTTGGCTGGCCAAAACCAAAACCCCAACCAAACCAAGAAACTGCGACAAGTTTTGCTATCTTTGTTGTTGTTGTTGTTGTTGCTGCTTCTGTGTGTGTGTTTGTTACTTGGGGGCATCCTTTTTGTGTCAGCTTTGTTGTCTTTAAAACGACATTAAAATGCTCAAATGAGTTTAGAACGGCAGCTTATCCAGCACTTTGATCCTGTTGCCTTTATCAAAAAGCAAATAAAGAACAGAATTTAAAGGAAACACAATTTGAAATAAATCACAACACAAAATGCCTTTCGAGAACGTTCCTAGTTTAAGTTTTGGACTCTCGTCTGTTCGATTACAGGCTCAAAAAGGCGTAGTTCCTTTTTCTTTTGCTTTTTGCTCACAAATCAAATTTTTCACATATCTCTTTTTTGCTCATTTTTGTTTTATTGGGTTGCAACTTTTGTCTCACATTTTGATAAATGCGATTTTTATGCTGATGTGCATGGGAAAGTGGAAATATTCTAGATATTGTGAAAGACAGAAATATATAGAGAAAAAGTGAGAAGGGTAGAGAAACGAAAAACCTGTGTATGCCTCATTACAATATCAAATACTTAACGTTTATTTTTCTTCACTCTCTTTACAGTTGTTCAAGCTGATGACGCACATTGGTTTTTACTTTTGAGGTAAGTGTTATGTTATAAATTAAGAGAAAAGTCCAGTGATAGTTGGTAGATAAAGCAACAATTTATGTTAAACTCGACATCAGTTAATTTATTATTTATTATTAAATCAACTTAGTCAAACTTTTCTTTTAATATCTATAGTTGAAATAATTATTATTGTGTTCAGAGTTCCTAACTATATTTAGAATTATTGTCAGGTACAAACAGCTTTCTGATCTATTTTTATATTTTATTTAAAGATCTAAAAATGCTCTGGAATTTGATAATAAACAGAGATATAAAAGAAATATAGGGAAAGAGAGAGAGAGAGAGAGAGATTACCATTTATAGTTTGTTTGTTTTTATTCAGAATTTGATTTGTATTTGCTACTTATTCTGTTTATGGCTGATGTGGCTGCTTATGTTAATGTTGCCAGCTTCTGTTCTACACCCGGCCCCGCTTCTCTTAACCCTCTTATGCCAGCCATGAATAGTTGAAGCGCAAATTGCGTATACGCAACGTTGCCAACGTTGAAACTACAGGCGGCCGAGTGCGCGGAGTGTTTTCTTTGGCCACATTAATTGAACGCTGTTTATTTATGGCTAGTAATTTAAATGCGGCCAAGTGGTTTTCGCCATATAAAGCCAAAGTCTAGAAGGGCGGCAGAAATAAGGGCTATAAATTGTTAAGTTTTCTGCTGTTGTTGTTATTGTTGTTGCTGCTGTTGGCTGTTGTTTTTTTTTATCAGCGCGGACAACAACATGAATAATAATGCATGCACATTATTCCAGTGCTCATTTGCGTGCCACACACACCACACACACACACACACTTACATGTAGTTGCACAATTGAAGCGGATGTGCGCATTGTTTCCGCTTTTAATAAGGACTGTTGTTGTTGTTCTGTTCTGCTGTGTTCTGGGGTCCTTGGCTTAACAACATGAGCTATGAATGCAGCCAGCCAATTGCAATCGCATTATAAGCCATGGCAACAGCTCTGGCAGAGCCCATAAATTGCATTAAATTGCATTTAAATGTGTGTCGGACAGGTTAACAATACACTGTATTCCCTCTCTCTGTCTCTGTCTCTTTCTCTCTCTCCCTTTCTTATAATTGATTGTGAACTAAAGTTGGTAACAGGAAAAGCACTTTAATCCTTACAAATTATTCTTACCAAGAACTTATTCTTCTTTTATTTCATCCAATTTCACGCTTCGCTCAGAAACTGAGCTCAGAACTTTAGCATGCAAATTTGAGAATTTCGAAAATTTCCAAATACGAGAAATGCAAAGTTATGCTTATGAGCATGAAATGGGCAAGCCTTAGAAAAAGTTTGCTTTGCCTTTTTCCATTGCCTTTTTGCCTTAGCCTTTGCCTTTAATTTCTTTTTTATGGCCAGTTGCAGCGACACGCAGGCGACAACAGTTCAACATTCCACATTCAACATTCAACTTGCAATTTGCTTAGCCAACTTAGCACCAAAGGGGCGTGGCCCGAAATGCCTTTTGGCAAAGTGCACGCATCGAAAGAAACTTTTATGTCTGCATTTGGCACTCACTGTAAAGGCAACAACACTAAAAACATAACAACATTGAAGATTAATACTAGTAGATACCCTGTACAGAAGTTAATAAGCAGATACAGATCAAGATAAATATGCACATAATTAAAGATGAAGCTGCAGATAAATAATAAATAAATCAAATAAATAGACAAATATATATATCTGGTTGAAGATAGAAACTTAATAACAAAAGGAAAAAGTTAAAGCTAAATTACAAAAAAAATATATATGGTTGAATAAATCAAATAAATATTTATTTATTTATTTATTTAATGTCAGCTAAGAGCAGTTGACCAATGAAGCAAAAATAAATTATAAGTTAATTAATATAAAAATTAAATTAAAGAATTCAAGTTATATTTAAATTTAAACTGCAAAGATAAAAATGTAATTAAAAAACTAAAATTTAAAGAATTATAATGAAAATCAGGGGGTATTAAAAATTATGAAATGATCCAACATTATATACAAATACTTCTCGATGTAGATAGAAACTGTGTTACTCACTATTAGTCAAAGCTAAATGAATGTTATAAATAAATCTCATACGAATAGTCAGATTTTATATAGTCCCTGTCATATTTATAAAATCACCTTATAAATTGCAATAAATCGAAAACTACTGTCTGCAGCGGAATACAATGTATAGAGAAAATGAAGAGGAAGAAGAAACGAAAAGAATGAATGTACAGTTAGTTCACAACAATCTAACGGTACTTAACAAAGAGCACCTTATTAAACTCTTAGTTTTGCATTTTTATAAATTCACAATTTCACAAAAAATATTTTGATGCAGAAAAATTCTTGGGACAATTCTAAGAGTAACTGCAAAAGAAAATTTTCAAAAATATTTTTGCTAGTATTTTTAATAATTTTTTGAAAACTGCAAAAAGGCACTTTTTGCATGAAAAGTGGGTTATTTCCTCATTTTCATGCAAAAAGTGCCTTTTTTGCAGTTTTCAAAAAATTATTAAAAATACTAGCAAAAATATTTTTGAAAATTTTCTTTTGCAGTTACTCTTAGAATTGTTCCAAGAATTTTTTTGCATGTTCCAAGAATTTTTCTGCATCAAAATATTTTTTGTTAAATTGTGAATTTATAAAAATGCAAAACTAAGAGTTTAATAAGGTGCTCTTTGTTAAGTACCGTTAGATTGTTGTGAACTAACTGTACATTCATTCTTTTCGTTTCTTCTTCCTCTTCATTTTCTCTATACATTGTATTCCGCTGCAGACAGTAGTTTTCGATTTATTGCAATTTATAAGGTGATTTTATAAATATGACAGGGACTTTATATTGATATTTTTTTAAGTTTTATTTTAACTTAATAAAATTTGTTTTTCTATATAAATTAAAAACGAATATTTTGTTATTTTTGTTCTTACATATACGGAATCAAAAATTGATATTATGGATTTAGTTGCTGTTGATTTATTAAATTATATTATATTTTATTTTTTATATATTTTAAGAGCTTTTTTTAAACTAATTACTGAAATTTACTACCATATCTTATGTTAAACCACCAATAAATATAGATAGAGCAAGAAATATATCTCTTCAGTCCTTAACTTGTTACTCAGCTTATTGATATTCAATAAACCTTGTGTATTTTCTGCTACAGGGTACTAAAAGCCAACAAGCCAAGCCACGTTGAGCAGTCCAAGTACTTCCGTTATGCAATTAACAAGCACTCGTTAGCTCACACTCCATTCAACCCATTTTGAGTGAGTGTGTGTAGTGTGTGTGTGTGTGTGTGAGTGTGTAAATGTGGCATATAAGTTATGGCATGCGAGTCGTCAATTAAACAAATTTTGCATACATTAATTGTGCCGAAAAGTTTCGCTTAATTTCGTTACGGCCTGTGTTTCGTGTTGGTAACTGGAACTGGAACTGTGAACTCTGATTCAGTGTTGGGAAATTTCTCATTTGTAATGGTCGCTCGACAGCTGGCTGGCTGGCTTGGCGTATACTTAATATTTTTTGTGGTACTCACAGCGTCGAGTCGAGTCGAGTCGAGAGAGTATGAGGCACAGTTGGATCTGACTATGATATATGACTCTTTGGCGACTCTCATGCAGCGCCATGTGTGGCATGTGGCATGTGTGGCAGGCAGGCAAGAGCTGGGCTGGGCTGGAGTCTGCTTAAAGCTGCCATTGTTAAAAGCAACAACTTTTGTTCAGCCACTTAATTAGCATTTTGCTTGGATTGCTCGGTTTGCTTTTGTTAAGCTCTTGGTGTCGAGTGCACGCGCGTGTCTATCGATGCGTGCTAATTGCACAGCTTCACAACGATGAATAGTGGTATGAGAAAGCACCAATCAGGTGGCAGAGAGAGAAAGAAAGGGGAGAAAAGAACGGCGCTCACTCTCACAATTTCATTTGCAGCTTCAATTTCAATCCTTGACTGCATTAGGTGCTATCAAGTGTATGAATGAAACTTTGCCTACAAACTTTGTGCCAAGAAGCAGTTCTCTGTCTCGCTGTCTCGCCGTCTCTGTCTCCTACACTTGCTCTTTCTGTCTTTCTCTTTTCTGTGCTTCTAACAAGGAAATTCATTCGAGTGCAGTCTGACAGCAAGTCTTACATCGACCTTCCACTCGTACAGTTTACTCGAGTGTTGTCTTCCTCCACTTGGCCAGTCGAGTCCGAGTGCAAATAATGCTACTATTCTCTGTCTCTCTCTTCTTCTTTTACTTCTTTTTCTCACATCAAGTGCTGGGTCTCAATTGTTGATAGCACCACTTTGGTCTACACTTTGATCAGCCGAAATGGCTCAGTCTCAGTGTAATGAAATCAAATATAAATCACGACTATTAGTGAGTGATTAGTGATTTACATCACTTATATAAAGCGAGAATCCTCAACATGACATAATAAAATAAATTTAACATTGGAATAGGATCAAATAAAATACTTCAAGCTGAAAAACTTAAGCTCCAATGTAATATCAAAGTATCCCGTTGTGGTCAATTATGATTGACTTGTGATTGACTTGACAAAGGAAAAACTTGCATAGAATTGAAAAGCATCAGAAGTATATTGCAATTGCTCTGGATTGTTATTCAACTTTTTGTGCTATTCAAAAAAAACTTTGAACAATGCAAAAGCCCTTAGATGTGCATGTATCTGTATCTGTATCTGCACATGTATAAGTAGAAAAAACTCAACCGCAAGCTGAGTCAATAAAAAACGTAGCTAACCCACTGACAGCACTTATCAAAACGTTCAATCAATCAATCAACTGTTGCCAGCAACTAAACTGTACAAAAGACAGGACCAGAGCAAAAAAAAATATCACTCATACGCCCATTTGTGCAGGGGCAGAGAGGGGACATGAAGAGAACACATAAAACCGACGTAAATCAGCTTAGAAGCAACAATGGCAACCAAAAAAAAAAAAACAGGACCCTTTGGCTGGCAACAAAAAGAAAAGAGAGCAACATCCCAAAACGTTATAATCAAAACACACACACTGGAATAGGCAAAGGACCGCATTGATACAAAGGACATATGCCAGGACATATAACAGGCATAACAAACATAAAAAGGAAAAACACACACACACACATAGAGCTGCCTGTTTTTTGCGAGTCGCTGCTGACCCAAAGAGACGACCTGTGCCCAGGGCCGGAAAAAACAAGTCAATGACGCAGCGAATGCCAACAAATCAGTGCAAATCACACACGGACAAAAAGGCAGCAGTAGCGACTCACATTTGTTGTTGGTGTACTCATTGTTGTTGTTGTTGTTGCCCAGATTCGTTTGTCAAACTGTTGACGAGGAGAAAGAGAACAACGAGTAGGAGGAAGAAGGATGACGACAACAATTTCACCTGCCTTTGACAAAAGAGTGAACAAGCGAGGCTGTCACTTAGACAGTTAGTAAGTCAGTCAGTTTGTCAGTCTGTCAGTCAGTCCATCAGCTCATCAGTCAGTCTGCCAGTTGTTGGGAAGTGCAGCAGCTCGTTAGTCTGCCGCGACACGTCTAATAAAGCAATTTAGCCCAAAAAATATGAGAAATTGTAAAGGATCAAAACACGCAAAAAAAAAACAGAAAAATGGAAAATGAGACAAGCTGCAATGAAGAACGAAGCATGAGAGCGTCGCCATCTTGCACATGCATAGATTAAACGCACGCACACACTCACCCACACACATATTTTAGCAAATTCACAGATACTTGTTTGCACACACACACACTTATACTCGCACACACATCGTTAGATTGCGGAAGATATTTGCATATGATGTCTATATGCAAATGTCAGCTGAAGACGCGCCAACGAAACGACAACGAGCTGGCACACGCGGCGTATACGTATTCAGCATTAACATATCAATCATTTGAAGAGCCATACACCAGCATGTAAGACTGTCACGCCCCCGCTGCACGCCCGCCTTCAACCTGAATGTGTGTGTGTGTTGGAAATTCCTTTAGGCACAGTGCAAATATTTAGTTAATCAAAAGATGAGTTTTCTTCCATCATTTTGTCGGGGTTCTTTGCCTTTTATCATGTGGAAAGACAAACTTGTAACTTGTAACTGGCAACTTGCAACTAGCAACTTGCAACTTGCAACAACTGGCAAATTGTCATCATAAATTTAAACAATTCATACAAAACTTAATTGCACAAGTAAATCAGTTACAATAAATTTATTGCCACAACTTGCAGCTAACAATTGTCAGCGATATCAAATTGTTTGGCTATTATTTAAACCATGCACACTCATACATACATGTGTATACACAAATACATGTACGTACACACAGACAACACTGTCAACATTTGTAATTGTTGTGCTGATTGTTTAATTGCGGCCATTTTGCGTGCACTTCCGACATTTTAACCAGCCGCCATTCAATTGTTATAAACACGCAGCTGGCATAAAAATTGCCATACGTTGGATTTTTATAAAATACCCTGAAGGAAAATAAATAACAAACAAAGAGATACCATAAATTCAATATGTATTATAAATTTAGCTATTTACAGGGCATCTGCTAGTCGTTCAATCACATACTCGTTTGTTTATCTATATTTTTTTGCTTGCCTGTCCACAAACAAATTAGCGCGACAATTTCATCAACGTGCATTTAAATCACATGCAATTTTATGATATATATTTTATTTTGATTTTACAATTTTATTTTTATTTCTTTCAGGCATTTTCCGCTTTTAATTTTCTTTTTTTTTGTTTGCATATTTTGAGCGGCATTTTAAATTGACTTTTTACAATGTTTTGTTGTTGGCAAACAATTGACGTGCATATTTTAAAACGTATTTGCATATTTGTTTGACCAAATAAATGTATAAATATATTTATATTTATATTAATAATATATCATTATGATGGGCATGCATTATTATTATAAATTTGCATAATTTGCAATTGACACTTGTCCATTTATTTTGCGGCATTAGCTGAGAAAATATTGTTTTAAATTTATAATTTACTTAAAGCAAATACACAAAATGTCATAGGAATTATGCTTGGTCAATTCTTGGTCAACATGGCGTATGATTTATTTGTATTTTTGTATATGATGGTCCCGCATTTGCACAGTTTTGCAATCCTTTTTGTCATTGTCCTGCGGTCACATTAAACTTTTAATGTGGCTATTAAAAAGCCGCTGCAAGCACTTTAATTGCCTTCTATTTGAATATTTATTGACAGTTAATAACAGCTGCTAAAATATGTTATTATGATTGGTAAATTAATTTCAGTTATTTCATTTATTGATTACGTTTTGTAAATTACAGCCATAAATTTGGAAACATTTTATATTGTGGTAAATTTACTCACTTTAATGCTGATAAACTTTGCGATTGATACTATTTAATTAGATTGAATTAAAAATGTTAAAGCTTTAAACTCAATACGTAATTTAAAATAATGTTGTCTTAAATGAGATTGTTAGCTGTCTAAAAGCAGATAAAGTTTACAATTATTTCTATTAGATACGTGCGACTTTTTTCCTAAATTGTTTTCCAATGATGCAATAAGTTTAAAGTTAAGATTTCAGTGTTTAACACTCACTGATGTCATTTCATTGAGTTGAAAATATATTTGTGCAATGATTTCAACCATTTAAAGACTTGCGTCATTTGAATTTGCTACACCTACAAAAAACAAGTTTTGAGCTCATTTTAAACATTGCTCTGCTTTCTGTATGTTGTTGTTGATACTCGTATTGTTATTCTTATGGCTGCTGTGCAAAGTGTAAGGCGATTACCAATTAGATGAATCTAGAAACTGAGACCTCATTGATACTTAACATTGCCTCCGAGTCAGCTTAGCACTCAGCCAAAGAGATTGCTCTCAGCTTTATGCAATTTAATGAATATGTGATGGCGAAAAGAAAAGAGAATGGCAAAAATACTGAAATGAAATCGTAACCGCATAAATTTTGAGCACCCCTCGTGGTACAGAACAGAACTAAACAGAACAGAACAGAACGGAACAAAGAAATATCATTATCATTGTCTGTTCATCTTTCCCTCATTCCATCTCTCTGTCTATCTTTCGGTTTCTGCTTTTTTTTCGCTGCCTTCTAGCTGCTGTTTTTCTGCATTTGGCAGCTGTTTTCCTGCGGGTGCCTCAAATATCCACAAGAACAGCAAGAAGATGAAAAAAATGAAGAAATTTCGACGTACCAATCTCGCCGAACTTTTGACGCTTCTCTTGCCCTTTCCCATCCCCAACATTCTCTTTCTCCTCCTATCTTCTCCCCGACTAGCTTGTAATTGACGCGCTGCTGGGGGAGTCATTTTGAATACCCTGTAAATAGCATATGCAGAGGATGGGTCTCAGTGAAAAAGTCTTATTGTAAAACATGTGGGCCTAGACATTGGTAGAATAGAATTTATCAAGTTTGTAGCAGTCTTAACTTTAATTTCTCTATTTTTTTACACGAGTTATTGTGAGAAGATATTCTTTGTAGCTGTTGTATTTTATTTGAACTTTGAGACCGAAAAAAGTAGATAAATCAAAGTTGTTTATGTGAATATATCATTGCATTATTAAGTTCAGTTCTAAAATTATTTAAATTCTTTGCTATAAATGCTTTTTAATAATATTTACAATACAAAATACAATATATAATAATAATATATTAAACTAATATAATATATAGCTCTCATCCATCTCCTAAATTTTAAAGGGCATCTTTTAGTCAAAAATATGTTTGCTGTCTTATTTTCCTGCTTTTTCTGGTAATTGCTTCAAAGTAATTTGATTATTAACTTCTGTTGTGCGGAATTTAAATATTAATTGAAAATTTTGTGACTTCCTCCCTCTCCATCCTCCTATCTGCCCCATCTTCTGCTATTGCCACACAAAGCTCATTTAAGTCAATGGCACTTTTGGGGCGGGGACTTAACACGCATTTTGTGTTGCATGCTTTGAGGCGTGTTTAATGAATGTGGAACGGTTTGAAGCTTGTTAATCAATTAGTCGAAAAGCTGATGTTGCATTTAAATGTTGAATGTTGCTTGTGTTTTATGTCATGTTGTTTGGCCAAGATTTATGCGTATCATAAATGTCAAATGCACACACAAAAATACAAATACAGGTAAGATATGTGTGCAGCTGGTCTACAATTTTATATGTGTATGTCTATTTTATATGTGCAGTCAAAAGGACTTCAATTAATCTTGATAATGTCAGCATACAAAACTGCTTGACTTCTGCTCTGTATGTGTGTGTGTGTGTTGTGTGTGTGGGAAGGGAAAGGAAATTCATCACCTGCAGGCAATGTGGGAATTGAGACAAGTGCAGTCATTGGCTGTGGCAGGCAACACACACACACACAACACACACAGAACACACATTTCAATGTTGGACATTTCTAATAAAATATTTCATGCAAAATTTACAACATGAAAGCCAAAACCAAAAACTTAAAAGAAACCATATGTCAATTGCAGAGCTACACACACACACGCACATTCGTACATACACACATACATAAATGGACAGCAGTTGGCAGTTAACTTCTTCTGTCTCCCTCCTTGCTCTTGTTCCCCTCCTGCTGCCTGCTGTTTCTTCTCCCTTCTGCTGCTTCTTTTTGGCATACACAATGACATGTCAAGTGCAAAATGCAAAAGTACACACACACACACACAGATAACAGGCAGTTTGATTCCTTTTTTTTTTTTGTTGGTCTTGTTCTCTGCTTGCTTTTAGCTTCCTTTTGCTGTCGACTTTGCTGCACCTACAACTTCCGGCCTTTGTTGAAATAACCATAAAATCAAGATAAGTTATTGGATTTGCTGGACAGGAAGCTCGGGCCATAAGCACTCTTACCCACACCCCCCACACCCCCATCCAAACCACCCCCTCTTCCTCTGCCACGCCCCGCCTCTGTGCTTGTCCTTTGTGTCGCTCTGTGTCGTAGATTAATTGCTTTCTCTTTTCGTTTCGTGCTCTGGTTGAGAGCTCATTCAAAAAACGTAGAAAAAAGCCAAAATAAAAGCACACATTTTTGTGTAATATAAATACTATTTTTTTTGTGTTATTATTTTCTTATTTTTTTACATTTTTTTGAGGTTGTCGCCGCAATTGCCTGAGCCGAGTTCTGACTGCAGCCCCAACTGGCATTTTCTTTGTATAAATAGTTGGCGCTGTCCTTGTTGTTGTAGTTGTCGCACAATGCGCAGCTTAGCGCCTGGGCCAGGACTCAGGACTCGGTACTGTGGCGCCACACAATCAGTTTTCGCACTTGCCACGAACCACTTGAAGGGGCAGAAGTGAGAGAGACAGAGAGAGAGAGAGAAAGAGACCTTGCGCTTTGCCGCACTAATGCGATTAAGCCGCTTGTTGTGGCTGTCAACGCGTTGACTGCCTGACTCTGACCCCCTTCCCCTTACCCCCCCTCCACTTCTCACTCTCCCTTTTCTCTTCAGTCAGAGCTACTAGAGCTGCCTCGGCAAGCTGCTTTTGTAATTCACTTAAGTGTGGCATTTTGGCCTGCGGTAAACGGCGGCCATTGTGCGCGTGCCTCTCCCCCTTCCCCCTGCCACTTGCCCCTTTTGCCACTGCCACTGATCTCTTTAGCATACGCTCTGGGCAGTTGGACACTCGCTGTTGAGGTAAGCTCCACCTTTTTGACTACAAGAACGGACTTTAGTTTAATCATAAATTTCATTTGGCCAAAGTGCCTCCTGCAATGCTGCCACGCTGTCTTTGTGCAACTGCCACAGAGTCACAGCCACAGTCAGCGTCAAAAGTCAGCAGCCATCAGTTGTTCTGTCAACTGGTCTTTAACCCCGGCAGAAACTACGAGTACAATTTATGATGACATTATGGCGTGACACAGTAATCAGATAGAGGCAAAAGGCAACTCACAGTAACCGTTACAGTTACAGTTACAGTTAACAGCACAAGTTCTATTTACTAACGGTAGAGGGACAGTGACTGCCAAAGTGTCACAGTTCGACACGCCCTACGTTTCGATACCCTGTAAAGCAACCTTATATAGAGTATAACACAAAGTAGAAGTAATATAAGTAAAATATATCACATTAAATACTGGAAAAAACAACGATATTTTAAATTGCAAAAGAAACAGCAACATTAATAAATTATCCACAACAAATTTTGGCAATAGTTAAATTAAAAGTAAGAGAAAAATATTTGAATAATGAAACCTAATTATTAAAAAAGAAGTAAATAAATAAAGAGATAAATTACCAAATTTTTAAACAAATAATTAAAAAATAAATAAATAAGTAAAAAAAAATTAAATAATTAAAAAAATAAATTAATAAACAGACGAATAAATGTATTATGATATTAATTAAAACATAAATAAATTTAATATAAATTTTATAAAAAAAAATGTGTATAATTTTCAACAATCAGAAATAGAATTTATAAGAAAAAAATAAATAAAGAGATAAATAAATAATATATAAACTAATAATTAAAAAAATTAATGAAGAAATAAATAAATAAAAATTAAAAAATTAAATAACTAAAGAGATAAATTATTAAATATATAAACAAATAAAAACATATTGAAAAAATATAAATAAAAACATACATGAATGGAAAATGAATTTGAAACAATATTTGTGTGCAATTTGCAACAATCAAAAAATTAAATTTATTAATATGTGATAATGATACCCTAGCATTCAACCCAAGCAGCATATCACGATATGCCTTAAAAATTAAGTTAGCCGTGATTTTTGCATTTCAATTTTGATAAGAATAATTTGCCAGGATATCAGCTAGTCAAGCAATAAGATTAACAAGCTGCTCAGCCTGCAGGCAGTCAGGAAATCTTTATGAGCTCGCACGCTCATCAGGAAGCTTCGTCGCCGGCAATCAGGCAACAAGGGACAAAGGAGGAAGGGTAAGGCAAGGAGTATAGGGGCAGTGGGGAAGGGGCGGTTGAGAGGGCGTTGCCAATTGGAGTTTATTAATTTGGGGGCCGTGCGTGTTGAGTACTTGAGTTCAGTCAAGGTATTTACAATTGTTGTAAATATTTCCTTTATTATTGTAATTATATTTATGGCTATGCGGGATGCGGACTGTGGACTGTGGACGTTGGACTGTGAACTGTGTGGCATGTGGAATGTGCAACTCCCTGTGTGTGCGAGTCTATGGCAATGCTGTAATTTGTGTCACCACGGGATGGTGGAGGGGGATGGAGATGTAAAGGGGACGGAGACAGGGACACTCCTGCTGACATGCTCATGACAATGTTGCGTGTCACTGTGGAATCGAGGCAATTGCCATTCCATTTTGTTTGGTTTCTTGACTTTCTGTCGCAGCTTGAAGAACATTAGCAGCATATTTAAATTATTTTTATTGCGGCGAATAAATTGAAACCCTTGGGGGAATGCACCCGCACATACAATTAGTTTTTACTCGCTTTATTGTTGGAAAAGCGGGATTTAGCAGCTTGTTAAACTGATTTCCATGGCAGAGAATTAAGTTATTGTTATATTTATTCGATTATCGTCTAACTGTTTAAATAGATTTTTATAATTAATTAAATATTAGAAAGTATTAAGTATTATTAAGAATTACTTCAATTATTTTCTGTGCTATTCTATAGATTTTTTCACATATTTTAAATAATCGTGAATTTCTCTTTCAAATTGAATAATATAATTTATGAATTTTTAACGCCACATTGACAGATTATTTTGCTTCAATTTATTCAAATAACTCACACCCGAACAAACAATTATCTGAATATTTTATTACCTATTTTTATTTTGTGTGTTTTATTTTAATGTAGCCATTTTTGAGTCACTTGACACTTTTGCCATTTGCCCTGCGTTAAATCTATGCTTTCAACTCATTTCCCCCTATCATCCGACGACTGTTATTTATGATATTTCTACTTGTTTACTTTTGCAGGCAATGCAGAAAATTTATGCCAAGTGCCTGGGGATGCTCTGGAGCACACACTTCCGGCACAGGGGCACGGCTGACTTGACTGGAGACTCCAAAAACTCACTCAACTCGACTTGACTCAACTTTACTTGACTTGAGTTGAAATGAGTCGACTCGACTAGTGGCAAACTTGAGGAGGCGCCTCCTGATGTCTCAGGTAATTATGCATATTTAAGCAGTTTTGTCTACAACAGTTTTCGAGCCTAAAAGCGTCCTTTCAACTGAATTATTTATGCAAACTGAGAGGCCTCCAGCCCGAGAGAGAGAGAGAGAGAGAGAGAGTTTGGGGTCTGATGTAGTGTCCTGACATTTTGCAAACATTACCTCAAGTTGTTGCCAAGTGGATATTCATTTTGGCCTCTACTTTCTGCCCTAATGTGTTTAAAGTCTATATGGCATACGTTTTATGTATATCTTGGCATATTAATAGAGGTCTGCGTCTATAATTGGCCGCCTAAAAGCAGGCAACGATATATGGTTGCTGCTCAGAATTAATGTTACACTATTAATGCTAATGTGCCATCGGTTTGTACATTTGTCAATGCCATTACTGTTGATTATAGTATATACCCTGTAAAAACATTGAGGGCAAGCCATAAGGTGTTTGACATCAGACAGAATTTAGATACTTACATATCTTCATTGCGGAAATAGGTATATAGATAGACAGATAGATAGATAGTAAGATGGAAAATTTAATTTTTGATGACTAAAAACATATTTCATTAAAAAAAGGTATCATTAACATTTTTGATCAATCAATATCAAAGTAAAAAACTGCTTGCAGTTTTTAGAGGCCATCTTTAAGTCATGTCATCTCAATTGAAGCACACTTGCTTGATCTTCTTCAATGTGATTGCGTTTCATTTTCCCACACACACTCACACACACACACACACACACACACACACACATACACTTACACACAAACTTGAATACACAGCTTTGCTTTCAGCTTAATTGTTTTGCAACTAAACATCAGAGCCAAATGCCTTTCATCATTTTGACTTGGCCATTGCCCAATCTGTTTTTCTCTCTCTCCCCCACTTCTCTCTCTCTCTCTCTCTTTCGCTCATTGTTGTTGGCTCTAGCCAAAGTCGTGTCTAAGTAGCTTTTGTGTAAATGAAAAGCGGAAAATGAACGGAAAAACGAACGAACTGTAGCACACTTTGAGGCTGTTAAACGAAATCAAAGGCCGCATTTAGTTAAAGAGAGTGGAAGGTAAAGAGTGGGAGGAAGAGAGGGGGACGTGGAAGAGGAGGCGTGATTGCCACAGGACCCGTTTCGTTCGTCCTTTTGCCTTGGCAGCTAATTAAAATGTATTTAAATGCGTTTGTCGCCTCGTCGCCTCGCCAGCTGAAAATCGAGTTTGTAATTTATGCGGCTTTAATAGAATTTTGAGGCAAACACACACACACACACAGAACGACACGGACAAACGCTCACAAAGGCAAACAACAAATTGGTTTACTTAGGACAACAAAGACAGGAATTGAAAACAAAACGAATAAAAAACCTGAAAAGAACAAAATGAAAATAAAAATAAAAATAAAAAGCAGACAAAGCCATGTCGGAAATTAGCATAGTTTTAGACACAACTAACATTTTGTAGCATACTTTTTTGGGCCGAGCCATGAAACTTTTTTGATGTTTTTGCCAATTTCCCGTATCCCGAAATTCCAAAAAAAAGTTGTGGCACTCGTTTAAAGCAGCCGCTTAATTTATTGATTTGGGTCAGTTGGAGGATTGGGCGTTTGGGCCTAAAGTTTCGGGTAGAGATAGTGGGCGTGGCCCACAGCCATGTCGAAGTCGTGTAAATTTATATGTTTGGCCTAAATGGCAATCAAAGGCTTAACAATGCCAAACGCAAATCCCCACAAAATGGTTCACTTAATTGAACTTTGAACTCGGCGAACTCGATGAAGCCAAAATGGTTTCGAATTCGAGTTTCGAATGCGATTCCAATTGGTTATCGTGGGCTCTTGAGTGCTTTTCGAGTGAAATTCAAATAGTTTTTCCTTTTATTTTTCTTCATGTCGTCTAAATAAACGTTTTGGCCTGGCCCTAAGTAAATGGCTACTGCTGCCTACCTAAAAAGCTGATCTGTCATTTGTTCTCTGTCTTGTTTTCGGTTTTCTGTTTGTTGTGTTTCCTTTCACTGTTGATAAATGCGCACAACCAAAAACAAACACATAAATCACAAGCATGTGGTAGGCGTTGGGCAAATCTATCTGCACTGTAAGAAATGGTTATCTATTTAGCTAAAGATTTTATTGGTTTGAAATAACTGGATTCGATTCTCAGCCTAAAATAAAGGATTTATTTGATAATTAAATTGAAATAATATTAATTGCTTAGCTGGTTTTTTTAGTGCAGTATAGCCCAAAAAATATTGCGCTTGTGTGAACGAAGTCAAGGAAACGTTTTTCTGATTTACACTGAAAAAATGAAATGAAAGCATGTTTGAGCTGTCACATCTTTACAGTTGGCAACGTAAAGAAAGTAAAGCATTAGTTGCAGTGCATGATAAAAGTCTAGCGTTGTACGGTCTCTCTCTATTGAACGCAGATCAGCGAATGATATCAGAAAGCATCAGCCGATCAGATGCTTCGTGAGAGAAAACAAAGCCGAACACACGCATCGTGAGAGCACAAGCTGCAGAGCGTGCTATTTATAGAACACACGTATCCTCTCTTTATACGTGTGTCGGCTGCGACGCCAGCAGAATTATGATTTTGATACTTTAAGCACCACTGTTCTAGTGTTTTGGAATTACGTTAGAAATTTTAAATCTTTTCAATTAAAACGTCAAGTTTAGTTTTTTCTTAACTTTATTTAATTTAAATTCGACTTTACAAAATTTTCAGCTTGAATGCTTTTTTCTCTCAGTGCAGACTTGTGTTGCTCAAGCTGCTTGGCAGAGACAAACCAATAACCAATAGTCCAGTTAAGGTTAAAGTAGTGCTGACATGGTCCAAAAAAACAAAATCCACCTGCAGCTGCTGCCAACATTTGGTTGATAACAAATTGTGTTGTTTTTATTAAATTTCATGTTTAGCACGAAACGGAACACAGAACAGAACGCACTTGGCCTATCGATTTGGGCCGGGCCCAAAAACAAAAACAAACAAAAGGCCACAAATTTTGCAAATTTCCCAAATCCAAAAACCAAAAATTCAAAGTGCATTCTGTCAGTCAGCAAACAATGCAGTCAAGCGTGTGTATGTGTGAGTGTGTGTGTGTGTATGTGTGTGTGTGGTGTGTGCTAAAAGCCAAATGAAAATTGGCCAAGCTGAAGCTGAAGCTGTGGCTGTAACTGAGTTTTGGGGCGCTTACTGCCACATGCCACATGCCACTTGCCACGCCCAGACGCCCAACCGCAACAGCCAAAATTTATGCCAATATTTGCATTCAATGCCCCAAAAATAAACCGTAAAATGCTTGTTGGCACAGCCTGGAGAGAGTTGGCACAGCAAACAGCATGGAATTGGACGGGGAAAGGGATTGGAAACTGGAAACTGGAGACTGGATAAGGGGCATGCCACATGCTTGGGAGCACTGGCTAAGGTATGTGAGAGAGAAAGAGAGAGAGAGAGAGAGGGGAGGTGTGTGAGGCAAGCGGGATAATGTGCAACCATGCAACGCAGGCAGGCTCAAAATTTCATATTTATGATGGCCTACAGAGAGAGAGAGAGAGGGGAGAGAGAGAAAGAGGGTGAGGCAGTGTGAATGTGTGCATTGACTGCAATAATTCAATTGCACACCTACGCAATTTACTGGCGCCACAACAACAATAACAGCAACAACATCATATCGGAATATTGAAATATCGTCTTTCTCTCTGGTCAGCAGTGGGAAAACGTTTAAAGCGCTTGAACGAACATGGCCAATACAGAAACACATATACACGAAAAGGTTAAAGCCAAAATTCAAAGAGAGACAGAGAGAGAGATAGAGAGAGACTGACTGAAACATGGTCAGCATTTAGCATATTTCCTAAGTTAGAAGCTAAAATCTTGTTCGCATACAAATACGATACGATTCGAATCGATTCGATTCGATTGCGAGTTTCGGTTACTTTTCGGCACAACAGACAGGAGTTGGGCATAATTGGATTTGTTTAGCTGTCAATATTATGTCAGAAGGCGACATACAAAGTTTGACACATGACTGCGATGAGACAGACAGACAGACAGGCGAGGTAGCCAGAGAGACAGGCAGACGAGGCAGATAGACAAAGCCGATAGCAATACACTCGAAAGATACAGATACAAATTGACAAAACAGACAGACAGAGAGTTGAGCAAACGGACAGTTAGTCAGGCTATATTTATGAATATTTTAGGCTTGACTATAATCATTTAAATACCCTGTAAGCAAAAAAAACATATGAAAAAGTTTATTAAGAACTTGTGAAAATGTTTTGTTACAAAGACAGAGTAAGATTTTTATGATTCTTATGAGTCTTAAAGTTGAGATGTGGATAATCATTTAGGAAAGAGAAGAGACTCGTTTTCTTCTGCAACATATCTGACAAAAAATAGTTTTGAAATTTAATAAACAATAATATTCTCACGCCTTTACAAATTTCTAAATATAACTTTAGATCTGCCCTTTAATATGATAATTAGTTCATAGTTCGCTAAAATTACTTTAATACTATCATATTCTGCCGCCTGTAATAATGGCATTTTATTTATTAATTATTATAATAATATGTCATTAAATATATAACTTTAATATAGGGTATTTTTCATTTAAGAACGTTCTCTGAAAAACCAAGCTTTTGTTAAAGTTTCAGTTTGACTGACGTCAAGTCAAGTGAATGATTCAAAATGTGGACATTCGACAACGCGATGAATCAAATTGCCAGGAGACAGTGAGCAAGAGAGAGGGGGATAGGGAGTCAAAGGGAGACAGAGACAGACGAAGCGCAGCTGCATTTGACAGCGAATTGCCGTTTGCAATCATGACAAAAGGTGGCGAAAGCAAAGCGAAAGGTGAATAACGGTGGATGAGGGATAAAGAACAAGTGAATTGGCAACACTCAAGCGAAGACTTCTGCAACGGCAACATATTTTCATTGTCCTTTTTGGCCAATTTTACAAGCTGATGCAAGCAATTTTCTGCTGCTGACCCAAAAGCAGCGCAAGTAGCCCTGGTTGTTGTGGTTGTTGTTGTTGCTGTGTTGATTTTTGTGTTGCCTTGGCAAACATCCCGTAATACTATTAGTCTTCATATCAATTACCAAGCACTGCCTCAAGTCTCTCCACAACCAACTTGAAGAGCAGCCTCAGCAAACATTGCGCATACGTCACGTTGACTGTGTAGATAGTATATATATTTGACTTACGGCTCAAGCCAAACACTTGAGCCGTAAACCAAAATTACAACAACTGCATATTGCCAAGAGCTGCTCATTAGCCACGCCCATAGCCCCTTATACACACACACACGCACACAACACTAAAACTACTGCTGTTTTTGCTTCTTCTGGCATGTGAATGATTTACAAACAGTGTTTTAATAAAGTATTTGCTCAGCTACAACAACAAATTCAAACACTCAATGCCTAAGACAAAAATGTGTTCAACGAATTTTGAGTTGCTCTGTAAATCTCATATTTTTCAAACATTTGATACTATCATATTCTTAGAAATTAAAATTAACTTTGAATTTTAAATGAAAACTTGGACTTTTGTAATATTAATTCAAGTATGTAGCTTAAATGTTGGCAGCGTAAATGAAAATATAACGGATATTATATTCTTAAAAATCTAATGAGCTTTGAATTTGACATTTGAAACAGTCTGTTATTTAATTCTACGGAATACATAATGCTATCTTCAACGAAATTGAAATAAATCATTTAATTTATAATAATTTTTAATTAAAAGTGCAATTTTCTACATACGCCTGCATTAAATTTCTATTGAGTCATCAAATAATTTATTGTTCAATTCTCAAATAAAATTAACAAAATCGCATAAATAAAACTGATTAAGAACTAAATTATATATAAGTTGAAGCAACAGATATATGTATATAAATCTACATATTTTAGATGGTGCGATTGTTTCCGCATCCGTTTTGTTCAGGTGCTGAAATTACGACAACTTTATGAAGCCTTTTTTGGTGCTATTTATGAGTGTAGGGTATGTGCAATTGCAGACACTGAATGCCAGAAAAAAAATATGAGCACAGAGATAAATAAAGTGAAGAAATGACAGTTGGTGGGAGATGAAGACAGAGAGAGAGATACGGAGAGAAGAGAGAAGTGAGAAGAGAGATCAAGAGTTGACTTTTGTAATCAGCAAGAGCTGCAACGTGGTGCACTGACGTTGATGGGTGAGCGTCAAATTTTCAACTCTGACAGCAAGGAGCAAGAAGGACAAAGAGGGGATTGAAGAGGAAAAGATGGTGAAGGGAATAAGAAAAGGGGCATGGCTGAGTTGCAGGCTGAGTCAAGTGGCTGAGTTGGCACTGGCATAATTTACATATGCCAAACAACAACAGCAACACTTTGTTGTTGTCAGTTACCGTACAACACAAAACTGCAACAGCAGCAACAACAACAATCATAATGAAACAAGGCACATACAACTGAGGTTTATTTATATGAGTGATTAGCCACTGACAGAGACTTGAAAAGGAGCGAGGATGCAGGTGGCAACGTGGCAAGTGGCAGTTGCAGGAATCGTGCATCTCGTAGCTGCTGCTGCTGTCAGTTGTCTTTGTTTATTTATTAGTGCAAGGTGTTATCCCACGTGTGTGTGTGTAGCAGTGTGTGTGTAGATAGCCTGTCAGTCTGTCTGTCTGTCTGTCCGTCTGTCTGTTTGTGGCTGGCAAATATAAATAGCTGTAGTCGCTGCCACACACGTGTGCCACACTTGCCACACACACATTCTTATGCCACAACTCTTGAGCAACTGCCTTTAAATTCCTTTCTTTCTTTGCTTTCTGCTGCAACTTAAATGTGGCACTGCCACGCCTCCGCCTCCGCTACGCCCATTTTGGAGCAGACACTAATGCTGCCTGTCAATATTTGAGTTTATTTGCTTGCACCAGCTTCTTTCTGTTGCCGCTTGAGATTTGCCTTGGCAATGTTGCCAGTTGCACGTTGCACGTTTCACGTTGCACACGTTGCAGTTGCTTTTGGTAATTGAGTTGGAAAAATTTTGTTGACGCCCAGCGACATGTAGCGACAATTGTAACACACCCTTGTCCGCCCCCTTGTCAAGTCCTGTCCCTATGTCTCTATGTCCTTTGCATTTGAATGCACATCGATGCTTTCCCTCTCTTCCTTTTTACTCTCCCTCTGCATATTATTACGTGAATTCCTTTTTTTTGGTTTTTGTCGCGCTTTTGGGCATTCGCTTCGTTGCCACACACAGCAGCATCAATTCTTCTTGCTTCTTTCTTTCTTTTTGTTGCACTTTGCTGGCTGTGGAAACATGTGCGCAAACATTTAAATCAATTGTGTCCCGTATGATGCTCCCAGTGGAGAAGGAAGGCAGTGGGGAGTGGGGCAGTGGGGAGTGGGAAGGCGCCTCCTTTGCAATTGTTATGCAAAATACGAGCACGCGCGCAAATCAAGCAACAAATGTGCTTCAATTCACAATTCACAGCAACAACATCAGAGCAACTGCAACAGCAACAGCAACACAGAAGCTGACGACAATTTTGGTAACATTTTTTAGCTACTCAAACAAAATAAATGAAGCTGTAGAGAAAGAGGAGAGAGATAGAGAAAGAAGAAAAAATTGATTATATATTTGACTGTAATAAAATATATAGTAGATGCGATGTAAATAGTTAAATTACATTTAATTTAAGCAAAGTAAAGGAGCAAATACAAAAGGAAATTAATTGTTTCATGGTTCGTAAATAATGGATAACATTTTCTAGGGAAAGTAGAAACACATTTCTTAAGAATTGATAATATCAAAAAGCTAACCAATTGAATATATAAATATATATTTTTTAAATAAACAAAATAAAAAAAATTATAATGTTTTCCCAATTCAAAAACACTTGGTTTTTTTATCATTATACATCATAATATTAAGAAAACAATTTTCAACATTTGAAATGTAACTATTACATATTTGATTGTTTAACTGCAATCTGTTTGCTACAATTAAATTGATTTATTTGCAAAATAATAACTTATGCTTTGTTTGGCGCACAAATAAAATCTGCATTACAATTCTGTTCATTTTAGAGATTTAAATTACAAATAAATTTCATTATTTTCCTACGAATTTCTTAGAATATTTTCGATTATTTTAAGCTTCTTAACTGTGTCAATACTCGTCCTATTTCCATGCGGATGTCAGTTTTATCATAACTTAAGAAAATTATTTCATTATAATTATCCACTGCTTAAACATGAAGCTAAAGTATAGATTTAAATAGTGAAAAGATATCGAGAGGTAGCTAAGTTTCAAGGTTCGATTCGGTTCTGTTTACTATCGAATTGCAATTCTAAAGACAGAAAATTAATAACAAAAATTCTTAAATCTGATCTAAAGACAGTTCAATGATTTCTTATCCCTATTTTTTGGTATTTATTTTGTTATTTAAATTGCTGCTTGGGAAAATGCTCGCTGGACAGTTGAGAGCTGAACCAGCTGAAGAGTTTTTCGCAATTTCAATTTGTGGCGATTTAAATGAGAATTTTAAGCCGTTGTCGTCGCAATTTTCCTTGGCATTTGCCGTGGAAAACTTGCATAAAAATGTAGTTTGCCTTGTGTCTTGTGCTCAATTTCTAAAGAGGTGAAAGGGGTGAAATGTGTGGGGTGTGGGGGGACCTGATGTCCTCATTGTGAATGCTAGCTATACACTCTCCCCTTCACTCTCACTCTGCAGCTGTTGCTGTCTCTTTCTATTTATTGTTGCAAGGTGCAGAGTTTCTCACAGCGCGAAGGTTGCAGTTGCAGTTGCAAGTTGCATGGCATGACAAGGCTCTGAATACAGTTTTACGACTACTTTCCATAGGCATGGTTGTGTTGTGGTGCGGTGGTGCGGTGGTGTTGTGGTGCAAGAGCCTCAGGCAAAATAACTTTTCAACTAAGCCAGGGCAAAGAAAAAGAAATGGAAAGGATAGAAAAGAAAAGAAAAGTCGACGGCCCTTGGAAGCCAATAAGGTGGAAGAAATGTTTGTACATTTGCCACAGTTTGTGGCAAGGTAATATATATTATGCAAATGCCGAACGAATGCCGAATGCCAGGCCTATAATATTAGTTGAGGCCCCTTTTAGCCCGTTCAAGTTTGCCAGCTATTTAAATTAGTACAAGTATTATACAAAATATTTGCTTGATTCGACTCTTCTATTAAATAACATATAATAATTGCTATAATATTTTTACACTGATTAAAAATATATAATTAGTATTTGTGGCTTAAAATCTTTGCTTTGTTTCCTTTTTTAATTGAAATAAATTTTATAATGCACTTTAACTAGAATTCACTTACAAACCGGTATATTTTATCAGCCTACTTCATTTGCTGCCTCTTCTTCTGCTTCTATTTTCATGCTCTTCAAATTTGAATGAGATTTTGTTTAGCAGCTGCTATTAAATTTAATTAGTTCTACTAAAGTGCGGCTTCAATTAATTGCGACTTTGAAAACTTTTCAGTTGGAGTTTCAGTTTAATTTGCTTTTTATGGCAAGTGACACATATTACCAAGAATTTCTCCGGCTAAAAGCAACATTTAACCAGCTGTTTACGGACCAAGTCGAGGCTGTAGACGGCTAAAAGGGCAGCGGCAATCGGAGGCAGGAAGCTTGTGGCAGACACGTCTACAGATGATTTGCCGCTAATTGGAGCTGATAAGCGTTTTAGCCAGCATTTAATTGGCCTAAACTTCGAATCGGCTGCATGTTGCAAGTGGCAAGTGGCAAGTTGAAGTTGAAGTTACACTCTAGACTAATAAAATAACAAAATTAAATACATACTTTTTGGCGACTTGCAAAACCGCACGAGACATTGCAATAAAACTAAACGACTCTTTCAACTAGCTACTTGCAACTCGCAATTTGCCACATGCTATGTACTTGTACTTGCAACATGCGCAAACAATTGAGTAACTCACTGAAGAGGAAGAGAATCAAAATGCACTGATAGAAAGCAATTGAAAAGGCAGTCAACGATGGCAGACAGAGATAGAGACAGAGACAGAGAGAAAGATGGAGTGAGAGTGAGTGAACAACAAAAAAGAAGCAACAACAACAATTTTGGGCAAAACTTTGTCCTGCAACGCGACATGTTGCAGTGTGTGTCTTCGCTTGTTCTTTATTGAATGTTTATTTGCATGCAATGAGCTTGCAACTCACCCCACCCCCTCTCTTTTTGAGTGTGTGTGTGTGTGTGCGTGTGTGTGAGTGGCAAGCAAACTTTAGCTGCATTTTTAAATGGGTCGTCAACAAGGGGTTAACAGCGTTCTTAATAATAATAATAGTAATAAAAAATAGTATAAAAAATCAAGTCAAACTCGAAAAACTGCGTAGCAAAGTTAAAATGAAACTTTTTGCTTGCCACAGAAAAAGTTTTGCAACAACTTGGCTGGAAGCTCACGTGGAACGCAGCTGCCTAAAGCTGCTTAAAGCACAAAGCATAGGACGCAATTCGACAAAATGGCTGCCAGGACTCTATTAAAGCGCGGATTAAACTCAATCGCCGTGCGGCTATTTAAGCTAATCGATAAGCCTCGACTTAATGCCACGTGCGTGCGTGTGTGTGTGTGAGTGTGTTCTGTCAGTGTTGCCTCCAAATAATATACATGCCACAAATTCAATTGCTGTTACTTGACTCTGGTTTGCTATTTGTGCTTCGTGCTCGTCTGCAAATTATGGCCAAAATACCGACGATTACTTTATGCGCCTCATCAAATCTGTTTGCGCTTTGCTTTCGACGTTAATCTAACTTGCATAATACACCCGGATGGATGTTTAATTATATTGAGACGTACAGCTTTAAGTTTAGCATTTAGGGTGTTCATTTTACCCTAGCAGCGTTGCAGATTGAAAACGTTGCAAGTTTGCTACGGGAACAGCGCTTTATGTGGAAAGCGTTGCACATAACCACAGTGTGCTGTTTTTTGTTTACATTTTTTTGAATATGTTCAACGCGTTGCACGTAAAGCGCTGTTCTCGCAGAAAGCTTGCAACGTTTTCAATCTGCAACGCTGCTAGGGTAAAATGAACACCCTAATTGTTTGTTTAAAAATGTACTGTTTAACCTTTTCTAACTATTTTATCGATAACAGATACTTAAATAGGCTTAGAACTAAAATTCAATATTTTTTTACCTTTCTTTTCTTTAAGTTATTCATTATATTAACTCTTTAGAAGATAAAGTGAGAAAGAGCTGTCTCTATTTCATTTAATTAAAATTATCATATTCTTTATTTTACCTCACGTCCCTCTTTCGCCCTCTCTCTCTGTCTATCTCTGCTTCTTTTGCTCTCTGGCCTAAGCTATCTCATCCAAATTTTCTAGATTTGTTTTCACAATTCATCTTGTGCTGTCAACATTATTTAAAGGATTTACTCAAAAAAAGTTGGCAGGAGAAAAGTTGAATAAAATTTAAAGCAATCACAAAACTCTTATTGAAGTTGCGTGTATCTAAATTGTCTTGACACTGTTCTGAATTACACATACGCCGCGTAAAACAGCAATAAAAAATGAGTCAGAAAGCAGGTACAAAAACATGCAGAGAAAAAGGGAAAGAGAATGAGAGACAGAAATGAAGAGAGGCGCAAAGAGTGTCAACAATAATTTTTAATTAAGATTTGTTCTCATTTTTCATATTAGAGCAAAAGACAAGCAAACACACACACACCAAACACACACATCAAACACACACAGCAAACACACATTTGAGGAGGAGTTAATTTGAATTTTATAACAGCGTCAAGTTTTGTTATTTAAGACTCTGTCTACACAGCGAAGGCGTCGAGCAACACATGTTGCCCCAAGTGGGCGTGGCTCGTGTGCAACTAAGTACATATGTAGCTGGTGTGTGTGTGTGTGTGTGTGTGTGTGTGTGTGTGTGTGTGAGTGTGAGTGTGTGTGTACTTTGTGTTGCTTTTTGCTGTAGCAATTTCTTTTGCAGAAGCAGCAGCAGGACATGCCTCAATGCACACACAAGAAAGACTTGCCAGAGAGCAGAGAGGACAGAGAGCAAACTGTGAGACTGACTGACTGACAAACTGCCAGACTGCCAGACGGAAAGATGGACAGACAGAGCTGAGACCGAAACTAGCGTGAACTTTGCATTATGCACGTTGCTAAAAAAAAAATAAATAAAAAACAAACTTTTTCAATTTCTTCAACTGCATTTTAGGGGCAGATTCGTTTGCTAACCTGCCCCCTTGCCTCTTCTCGGTTTGTGTTGCATGCTATGCTTGCTACAAGTTAATCTGCCCCATAGACTCAGCTTGCTAGCTGTCTGCCACTTCCTAGAGAAGCAGAGAGAGAGAGAGAAAGAGAGATGCCTTCAGCCTGGCACTTCATTTCCTTGTGCCAAAATAAAAAATACACAGAGATTTTCCACAAGTTTTTCCCGTTTTCCGGCTGCAACATTTTCTAGACTCTGCAAAAGTTCTAATTTCGTTACATACTCAGCACAAATTACACATGTAATGCATATGTAAGACACCCCCTCCCCCTCCCACTCCCACTCCCTTTCTCTCTTTTTTGTGTAACTCTGCAATTTATTAAGAATTCACCAGCTCCACTTCTCTCTCTCTCTGTCTCTGTCTATCTCTGGTGCTGCTGTCTCTATTACAAGCTCAAGTTTATCGGACTTGCCAATAAGGCCAAGTTTATGCTGCAATTAAGCAAAGCTGGCCCAAAGAAAATGCCTCGGCAAATGGGAAATGTGTAAAATTGAATATTTTTGTGGCACATGCCACATAAAACTGCCTGCCTGCCAGCTAAGAGCTGGAATGTTGCATAAACTGTCTGCCTTTCTGCCTGCACCGATTACTTATTAAATTATATGCTCAAAACTTTGCAATCTGTGTGCCGGCAAATGCCGTTGCATACTTTCAGGCGGCGCAATTATTTCATTATGTGTAAAGCGAGCTAAAATAAACGCCTACCCCTCCACATATTTATCCACCAGCTATAATACAAAACGAAGCTCTGTTTGAAAACTTTGCACAACATTCTTCTTGACTTTCTTCTTTTCACTTCTCTCTCTCTCTCTCTCTCTGTCTCCCTGTCTCTGTCTCTGTACGCTCGTTGACGCTTCATTGTTATTAACATAATTGCATAAAGTTGCAGGGCCGCGTTGAGTGCTGCAAAGTGTGGCAAAGACATTTTTTGAGACAACGACAGCGCTAAGCGCTTAATGTCATTTATTTGCTTTTACTTCTGCCCCTCTCTCTGTCTCTGTCTCTGTCTTTGCCTTATTCGCTATTTCCGCCTTTGCCTTTTGTTGCTGACGTTGCGTACTTTCAGGCGGCATCGGTTTTAATTATTGTTGCGTTTTCGATGTTGCCTCTTTGCTTTTTTTAAGCTTCATTAATTTGATATGCAACATCGCTAGACTCTTTCCGTTTTCCATTTCCCATTTCCCTGCAATCTACAATCTCATTCTCCTTAGGTCAACGTTGCGTATACGCATCATTAAATGCGTCGCACGCAAAATTAAAGTGCCATATAATTTGCCCGCAGCCCACTCAGGACACGCCCACAAAACACATATACAAGAACAGCAACTTTGCAAAGAAGCCAAAAAGAAAAAAGAGAAACACAAATTGAAATTTGTGAGTGATGAGCTGACAGTTACTCTCTGAACATTTAAGAAGTCTTGAAAAATTAAATTAAATTTAATTAATATTTCATACTTTTTCTATATTTATCTATCTATAAAATAGGGATTCCTTTTATAACATTTATTGAACCCAATCAAAAATAATTGGAAATCAATTGAGAAGATAAAATAAAATTTAAAAAGTTTCGAAATACAAATAATTAAAATTCACGGGTTTATTTTATAATTTGTATTTAAATACATAAAACTTTCTTTTAACTTATTTTACATTTCTATAAATCTGACAGGCCCTAACAGCTCATGTGCTGTTTATAGGGTATATAGTTACATAAGTAAATGTGTATTTTGTGCGCTTTTTTCTTGGCTGTTTTTCTTTTTCTCTTTGACCTGAGGCGCTTTTTTGTGCCGTTCCAAGCGATTTGCCAGTCGGATGTAAGTGATTATAAATAAGAGATTTTGTGCCTTTGTGCCACACACATACACTAAGACTCACTCACACACACACCCTCACACACACACATACACATACAGAGACGTAATGCTAATGCGTGTTGACTTCATCAAATTTCAATGCTTGGCCGCATGCTTATTCACTTGATTGAGGGTGCAAGGGCGTTGCTAGAAAAGGCGGTTGAGGGGGGTGTAAAGAGGAAAGAGGGCAGGATGGGAGAGGGAAAAGAGGGAAGGCGTTGCTTTAGCAACATCATTGATTGCGTCAAATGGGCCGCTAAATGTTGACTTTGCTTTTGAAGTTGAACAAAGACAGGCTGCATTGTTTATTCTCCCGCTCTCCGTTCCCCATTCCTCCCTCTACGGGTCTCCTCCAGCCCCTGAACATGACAAAGCGCAACGGAAGCGGAAATGTCCGCAACGTAGAACCAAAGGCGCTTGATTTATTATCGGTCTTATCGATGGGGCGTAACCAGAGGCGGCTGCATTCACGACGCACTCACTTTGGTATTCAAACGATATTCACACAGTATTCACTCACCATGTGATTAAAACGTCGCTTGAGACTTGCTTCAAACACTGCCCCCATCCCATCCGGGGCAGTTGGTCAGCAATGCGTGACATGACGCAGCTTGAAATGCGCCCAATATTATGCTACATTTATTTGCAAATCAAATGCTAAACTTTCTCAGGGAAGGAAGAGGCAGGAAGAAGATACTGAGAGTAAGTTGGCCAAGAGAATTTTATGTATAAACATGTTCAACATTTACGATTAAAGTAAAAACTGATAAATCGACAACAAAATGAAATTATACAAAAAAATGAAAAAGATTCAGAAAAATGGCAAAAAAACGTTGTCAACTGTGCCGCATGTGGCAATATTTCCGCGGCATATCAATCATAGGTATCAATCACAGCCACTGTTTGATTTGTGATGGGATGATGCCGAGGAGGGCGTGGCCAAACAGAGGGGCGGATTACAGCGTGATAGACACATGGTATTAAAATTATTGACAGGCAACAATTTATTATCAATTTCAATGGGAAACAAGATGAAATGAAAGCAAAGCAAACACATAAAGGCAACAACACTAAAATCAATTGCCGATGAGGCGAGTGGAAAGAGGGAAGAAGAGAAAGAGAGTGTGAGAGGGAGAGTGGGGATAGATAGGAAGCGAGAGAGATGCAGAGAGAACTAAAAGCGATTGATGAATTTGGAAAACAATTAGAATTGCAAATGAGCTGCAGTAGGGCAAAGGGTGAAGAGCTGAGGGGCAAGAGAAGGGAGAATGGAGAATGGAGGAGGGAATATTAAGCGGTAGGTAGAAGAGGGGCAGCAGGTGTAGCAGGTGGGCCATTGAGTCCAAAAAGGGGTTTCAATTGCAGCCAGAAAATTGATTGCATGTTTTATGAGTTTAAAATTTAAACATGTGTGTGCGTTAAAGTGTGTGTTTAAGTCTGTGTGTGTGTGTGTGTGTGTGTGTGTGTGCGACACAATTTACATTTGTTGTTTGTGTCTGTGTCGCTTTTTGTATTGTTGTTTGCCTGTTGCTGATTTGTTTAGCAATTGCTCACTGCGATTTGGCCTAAATGCTGCACTCGTTTTGGCCAATGTAAGCACATTGCGGCTTTAAGTAGCGCATACGCCATGTTGTCCCGGCTGCTGCTGCAGCTCATAAATAACAAAAATCACATTAATTTAAAACTCATTTCGCGAATAAACACAGACAGTGAGAGGAGTCGAAAGGGGGGTGAAGGAGGGGGAAATTCACGCATTTTGCAGTAACCGAAAATGCATTTTAAATTAAAATTAAAAGTTATAACGCGTCCCATTATCAGCAACGAGGACAAAGCCAGCAAACAGTACGAGAATGAGGACGAGCACGAGGATAAAGGACAGTAGGAGGACCAAGTCCTGCATGTCCTGCCAGACAGTCTGTTGTTGTTGTTGCTGTTACTGTTGTTGTTCTTGCAATAAATAATAAATATTGTGTACGCATACAATTATAGCAGCTGCATACAGACACACACACACACACACACACACTCAAACGCACTCTTTAACTCAGTTACACACACAATTTGGCCAGTTTTTCGGCTGTTGTTGTTGTCGTTGTTGTTGCCAGTTATGTGAAATTGGCCAGGTGCAAAAGTCTAAAAACAATTAAATGATTAATGACATTTGTAGCGCGTAATAATAAGCGAACGCTGCAATTTGAAAATAAACTCAATTATGCATTTAATAGGCATTTGACAGCGAGACTTTATATTAAATATTCTACACTCACAGTTTAAGTATTTTAATTGAAAGTATATATACAGAATAATCGAAACTGAATTCAAATGTTATTTGAAATTCCAAATCAAACTACGAACATTTAATAATATTTTGGTGGCAATTTAATAACACTTAAATTAAATTATATTTCTAAATTTTAATATATTCTTTTATAAATATATTTATATTTTTATTTATATATTTTTTGGTGTACGAATTTCTCCATTTCCACATTAAATTTGATTTCGATTCGCTTTTTGAATTCCGCCTGAAAGTATGCACTGATAATTAAAGTGAAATTGTTGCTAAAGTTGAATTAAGAATTATAATTGATAAGCACAGATTGGCAATTGGCAAATATGAAGAGCGTTTTTCACTCAATTGCATTCGATAGACAAATCGAATGATTTTAAATCGAGTTGTTTTGTTTGTTGCTTTTTTTGTTTTGTTTCAAATGAGCAGATGCGATGAGCCATTGATAATGTCATCAATTGAATGGCCATGTGATTGATTTTTAATTAAAAACGCATATTTATTGAGTTTTAATTAAGTTGATTGACTTTGCGCTGGGCAACCACAATCAGGGGCACAGGCATCGCAATTGTGGCAGCAACAAATATTTAACAAATTTCCGTTTATAAATGTAATAAATTCGTTTATTTTGTTTTTATATTTGCAGGCAGCTAAGGGGCCAAGGAGCGCAATTGTATGAGGCATGCCACCATGCAGCACTAATAATAATAATAATAATAATAATAATCAGCTGCGTCAGCCGCAACTTGCTTGCCCCCAGGGGAGGCATAAAGAGCTGCCACGTTCCTACTTCTTATTTACGGGGTAAGTTGTGGGTTGGGCATTGGGAATATGAAGGGAGGAATGAGAAGAGAGCGGGAACTTTTCTGTCTGAAGTTGGTGTGATTTGCTTTGATTTGGCAAAGCAGGCACGCATCATTGACGAGCCGTGGGGCACACAGTTACACAGTTACAGTTACAGATACAGATACAGCTACAGATACATGCCGCATCGAGTCATTAATTTCAATTTTGGCCAGGACCTCAGCTTCTGCATACTGGGCATGATTGAAGGGTTCTTCTTTGAGTTTCAGTTGTTGTTGCGAGCAGAGACAAAAATGATTTATTTACAAGCGTTTTGGAGCAGCAGCTGCCCCAAGTTGCTGCCACATTCAGAATGTGACTGTATCCATGTCTGTATTCGTACTGTGTTGTAGCCTTGCAGTCATTTTGGCCAAATAAACAATAAATTAAATTGCCACATTTGATTGCAGGCTAGCACAGCCAACGTCAAATTTTGTGGAAGCCAAGCAAAATATTTGATATGCCCCATGTGGCAGGCGTCAGTTGCCTAATGACTAAATGTTTTGGGCTATACATTATGCAGGGCGCCCCTTTTTGCAGTCATAACATAAATTTGGACACCCCTAAGTGTCTCAAACCCTGTTTTTGTGGTAACGATCATTATTACGCATTTATTTTGAAATATCATCATCAAAAGAAATGCATTGGAAATTTGAATTTGAATTTGAGTTCGAGTGCGAATGCGAATGCGAATTCGATTGTGAATCGACTCAAGCCACAAGCCTGAAACAGAAGGACAGAAGGACATGCCACTAAGATTTATGGGGCGAAAGGACATTTTTCATACTGCAAAATGCGAAATGCAAAGCGCAGAAAACGTTCATTGAAAACACATTTTCCATTTTCCAGCTGGCAGCAAAACCGAAGCCGAAGCAGCGACGAGGGCTTTGAATTGCGATTCAATTCAATAAAGCATTACGTAATATTGCCAAGTCACACAGACACACATATATACATATATATATATATGTATGTGTATGTGTGTGCACACACTTGTAATGCAAGGCTGGCCATGTGAGCGCAATAATTTACAACATTTTAATCGAATTAGATGCAGCCAGAGACAGCTCGATAGAGATAGAGACAGAGGGAGAATAAGAGAGAGAGAGGGGGGAAGCAGTGGCAGCTTGAGTGAGCGGCCAAAAAGCAAAATGCATTTTAAGTGTTGCAAAACGACGGGGGATTGTGGCAAGCAGAGGTCGGAGACAGATACAGAGACGAAGGCAGTTAGAGGGCAACTCGGCAGTTGAAAGGCAGTTGGAAGGCAGTTGGAAGGCAGTTGGCGCAAGTGCCAGCGGCTAAAGCCATAAGACAAAAAGAAATTATACAAACACTCACACACACAAACACTTACGTTTACACACCAGTACACACACACACACACACAAAGACATACACACACAGAAACTGCGCAAAAAACGAAGCAGCAAAGCGTTAGAATTTTATTTTGAACATGTGCCAACAAATGTTTGTTGTAATTATTCATGTTGTTGTTGCAACTTATTGTTGTTGTTGGTGTAACTTTTGGCTTGGAAACTTGTTTCTTGCTACCAAAATTTAAGAAAAACTATTTCAACAAAAAGCAAACGTTGAACGTTTATTAAAGTTCCTGAAATTCCCACTAAAGCATTAAAGCTCATTTAACTAGTTTGTTATTCAATTATAATATATACAAATATTAAAGCAGTACTTTAAAATTTTAATTTTTTAAATTTAAGCTTACTAAATCCTAAAAGACACTCGCAGTACTTAAATTAAAGAAGGAGTTTATAGTTAAAATCAATACAGCTCTGTTCCAAAATTTTTTTAATTAAAACTAATTTTATAAATGAAGTTCCTTCATATATTTCCAGTATTAAGCAGGGATGAAACAGTAACCGTCAACCAGTAATAACCGATTGAAACTGATAACCGTAGCTGAAACCATAACCGATTACAAAACTGCCATTATTCAAACTGAAATAAACATTTAGAAACCGATTGAAGTATACACAGCGGTAGATGCGATACAATCAAATTTTAAATTGAATTATATTATTAATATGTAATCATTGCTTTTTCAAATGAATTTTGATTTCAATTCTACTGAAATAGATATATAAATATTTATAATAAAAGTGCTTTATATATCAAGATATCTTAAACATTTTTAGTAACTCATTTTGCTAAATAAAAATAACGATAACCAACAATACAAGCATAAATAATGTAAAATAATTTTACTTGTGTTCAAGAAAATTCAAATTAAAATTCCATTTAATACATGATTTATACAAATTCCCAACAATAAATGTAAGCAGTGCAATTTATAGAAAATTTGCTGAGAGCTTTACACATGCAGTTAAGCTCACTTCTGGCTTAAAGTTGTGGTCAATTAACAACTTTGAACTGAACTTGCCAGGCTAATTTGCATTTTAAATGTGCAGCACGAGTGAAACAAAGTTATTTGCAGATTTTCTCTGGCGATTCGCAAACTTGGAAAAGGAGCGAAAAGCCAAAGGAAAAATCCAAAAGTACGTGAAATGTCATAAATTCCAGGCAATAAATTTCTATTTGTTTCGTATTTTTAGTCAGTTTTTTTTTATTTGCCACGCGTTGGGGGCACCGAGAGTTGCCAGTTGCCTGCAGTGGCAGTGCCACATTGTAGTTATGCTACTTTTGGTTGCATCCACTTCGCTGGCCACAAAATGAAGCGCACACTGAAAGAGAGCAAGAGAAAGAGAGACAGAGAGAGAGAGAGGGGGATAAAGGGAGATGTCAGTTTATGCAACAAGCCGAAATGGCAGCAACTGCCGCCCATTTATTATTATAATATTATTAAGTATACGCCAAGTAAGCCAGCATATTTCATTGTTGACATTTAGTAACATTTATTGGGCAGCTGCACGAAACTTTTTATAATTTAACGATAGACAGAGAGAGAGAGAGACGGAGAGAGTGAGAGAGAGGGAGACAGAAAGAGAGCTTTAGTTATTTATGCTGATTTGATTTCTTCCTAAGGAGCAAACATAATGAATGCGCTACACTTGGCAATTGACTTGTGATATTATGAATAATATACCCAGGTAATACCCATGGCTATAACAAAAAGTGGGCGTGGCAAAGCTGATTGGTTGCAATCAATTTGATGTAGAGAGAAGGGAAGAGAGAAGTCAACTGAGGTCTGTCTCATTACATGTCAAGCGTGTGTCGCGGGCGCTTAGCGGATTTTGTGGCAGGTAGGCAGGCAGGTAGGCGGGCGAGTGGCAGGCAACTGCCAACGTGCCACTTGTGTCAAACCAATCATTTGTAATGCGCCTCAAGTCGCGAGCTGTGTGTGAATCTAACTCGTGCCGCATCGATTTTTTATAAGACAAAAGTTATTAGCAGCCAGCTCTGATATTAAGTGACAGCAGCTCAGCTTGCCACAAAATTGCCCTGCATTTTAAGCTGAGTCTCAAGTCAGATTAATAACCGCCATACAAGCTGTTGTTGCCAGTTTCCAGTTCACTTTTCATCATCAAGTGCTGCCCCCCAAAAAGTATGCTACAATAAATGAGGCAAATCCGACAGAACGTTGCCTTTTGTGAATGTTGTTGCAAATGACATGCAAGCGCTGCATTATGAATGTTATTATAAAATCTTGCCACAAGCACACACACACACACACATACTCACATATATATACACACACTATTTGTATGCATTTAAACGACTCTATTTACCACAAAATGGCTGGCCAGAAACAACAATAACAATAACAGCAGCAACAGCAGCTGCCACTGCAGCCGGGGCATGCAACAACATGCCAACAAACAATGTTGCACGATAATAATAATAATAATAATAATAATAATAATAATGATACCAGCAACAACAACAGAAACAACAGCAACAAAAACGTCAATTTTAAAAGCAAACGTTGTAAGGACTACAATAAAATCAGGCTGAGCGAATATACAATTTTTAGTGGGCGTATTGTGTGTGTGTTTGAGTGTGTGCGAGTGTGTGCGAGTGTGTGTGTGTGTGTGCACTTTACAGCTATTTAAAATTTAAATAATAGCGAAAAGCCACACGAAATAATAATAAATCATATGTAATATATGCTCTCTCTCTCTCTCTCGCTCACACTGCGTATGTGTGATGTGTGTGTGAATTCGTAACGCTTGTGTGTTGATTTAATAGCCGCGGTCACAAGCATTATGGCATGTTCATGATTGCCAAGCGGGCTGCCCCTTTCCAACTTTCCTTTCAAAGCTACCAAAAAATACGTGACCAGCTCTATTCCTCTCTTTCTCTTTCTCTCTCACTCACTCTCCCTCTGTCCCTTTTGGCCATTATATGTTACGCTGTCGGCCTTTTGGTGTTTCCCTTCTTTTGTTGTATGTAAATTCGCTTTTAGCATTATTATTCGCATATGCGCAGTTTTTCATTATTTATTGTTGTATTTAAACAGATTACGTATACGCCACATGTGTGAGTGTAAACTTCGTGTGTGCATGTGTTTATGTGTGCCACATACCTAACTGCCTTTTGGCCAAGATTACAACTGATGACGGTCACAAATTGAATGTTGAACAGGTGGGAAAATGTGGCGCAACCACAAGAAGGGAAAGGGGAGAAACTTTCTCTGAAAGAATGAAGACTGAAGGCAGCTGTAAGGCCATTAAGCTTAATAGTTTACAAACTTCGATATTTGACAGTAATTGTGCAAGTAACTTGGCAGATAATATTAAAAATATTTGAAAACATTTATGAGAAGTTTAAACGATTTTCAATCCTGACTTTCTCTTTAACTTCCTTATAGTCAGATGTCCACTTGAATAATTTGCAGTTAATTTTAGGATTCTTGTATGCAATAAAAATTTTTACTTGAATTTTTTCTAATGAATTTTCATGTCATTTCGAATTTATGTAAGCCACAACAATGGCAAATATGGCCATATGAAAAGCTGAACAAAAGCAGCTGAAAAATGTTAAACGTAACTAAAAAAAAATGAATGCGAGCTGAAGAAATGTTGCATGCAACGCAGACATTTTGTAGCTTCAACGTTCTGCACTCGTGCATAAATACAATGGCCAAAAAAAAACGAGAGAACTCGCCAAAGTAACGTAAAAGAAACGTGAATAAAGTAGAATAAAATGCAATGCAAAACTCGAATTGGCAACAACAACAACAACAACAAAAACGAAATGAAAATAAATAAATAAAATAAAGTACAACAGAAGGAGTAGGAAGGGCTGAAAGATGCAAAAGAGGGTGTGGGGTATAGTCAGTCAGCCACTTTGGCGTATACGTAATATATATTTTTGGGCATAAGCCGAGCGTTGGGGAGACACAGGGGGGCTACGTGCCAAACGAGCTACCCGAGCTAAAAAGATGTAGGTAAACGGTATTAATGGCAAGCGCACACACACACACACAGACACAGGGACAACCCTAGGACAACCCTAGAGGCAGCTGGCAGTTGGCAAGCGTAACAGAAATAGCTGCAATGCGACTTTTTCGCCATATATATATTATATTATTTTTTTCTTGTTTTTTTTTGGCTACTTTTATTTTGGCTCTTTATGTCGTTACATGCACGTGCAACGTATGTATGTTTGAGTGTATGTGTGTACTCACTCTTTGTAGTTGTCGTAGTCAAATATTGCAGCAGGAATCGAAATCGAAATCGAAGCAAGAGGCAATCGAAACTTTTGATTGTTGGCCTGTTGCATACATAAATTTAGCTCTCTCTTTAAACTTATGAGCCCAGTTAGCTGCTGTCTAACACTACACCACGACTAATCCATTCTTTTGCTTGCTTTCTTTTTCCTTTCTCCCTTTCCCCTCTGTTAGCTTGTGTGGCAAGTAGCGCTGGCAATTGCCCGGAGGCATGAAGCGGCTCTTGAGCGTCATCAACACATCGTGTACGTGACTTTGCTAACAAAAATTAACAATTTCATTAGTGGGCAACCGGTTTGCAGCCCGAAAAGGATCAGCAAAGGATACAACATGCTTGACGTAGTGTCAGCCAGCACAGACAACAAAAACTGGAAAAGAAGAGCTACACAAAAAAAACAACAACTAATAATAGAAAGAAAGCAAGAAAAAATATAGAAAAAATTGCTGCCACTTATCAAACAGACGCCACACAGAGACACACACACACTTCCTCTTCCTGTCTGTGTGTGTGTGTGTGTGTCAAAACTAACGAACCGCGTCGACAGGCGACGCCACGCCCCCTTGAGCCCAAGTGACGTCGACGCCCACGCTGCAGTCATTTACAATACATCTGTACATAAAAAGGCGCTGCGTGCTGTACGTGCATCAAGTGTGCTTCAAATGCACTTCATTGCCTCCGACACTCACACACACACACACACACACACCCATGTATAAAGTGCTTAGATTGTGTGTGTGTATATGTGCTCTACAAAGTAAATGAAATCGCAGAAGAGGCAAAGAAAAAAAGTGCTAAAAAAACCAAAAAAGCAGACATCAAAAAGCGCCAGCTCAGACGCCGTTAAATCAGACAGAGAATAGGAGAACAGGAGAGAGAGAGACAGGAAGAAAGTATAGAGAAAAGAAAGGTAGAGAGAGCTGCATGCTGACAAACAATTGGCCAAAAAGTAGTTTAGCTCAAATCAGAGAGTCAAAACTTGGCTTAGAATGTGGAAGCCATGCTTGAAATCCACTTGGCATCCACTTGACAACCACTTGGCAGCCTAATTCATATGCACACACATTCACATTCACATGCATGATATATATAAACAATATTTCGATTTACTTATTTGGCTTACAAGTCATTTCATGCCTTGGCTTATCCACAGTTCACAGCTCGAAACGTGTCTCAAAAAATAACGCAATGCAGTCAACTTATTCCATTCCCTCTCTCGCTCTCTCTCTCTCGCGCTCTGTCTCCCTCTAAGAGGCAGCATGTATACTGAGCATTCAACGAAATCTGTCAAACAGCAAATAAGAAATACGAAGTACGAAATACGAAATACAAATACAAATACAAAGTACAAAGCACAAGTAAATAATAAAATCAACTTGGGCAAATTTCGTTGGGTTTTGTGTCCTCGTAATGTGCTTGAAATTGATTTTCATTTTCTTTTTGTTTTTCTTGTTGTTGTTTTCTTCAGCTGTTGCAAGAACAAAGCACAGACATGGAAGGAGGCAACAACAGTCTGGAGTCTGGAGTCTGGAGGCTGCCACATATCCTTGGGGTAAATATTTGCTCAAAAACAAAATAAAATGGGTAAGTTAACTCAGCAGGTGTCGAAATCTTGTTTGAACGAGCGCTGCAACTGCTTGGGAATTTTAAACGAGTTTTTAGAAAATTATTTCTTGTGAATTTATAATCGAATATCAAAAAACTTGATAATCTATAATATGGAATAATATGGAATATAAATAAAGTTGAAAATATACAATAGATAAAATTTTAATTTAAAAAAAAAAACAATAATTATATGAACTAGAAAAGTAGAAAATAAAAAAGCATAGATACAATTTTAGAATAATTAAAAAAATAACAATTATAATATGAATTAGAAAAAATACTACAACATGGGATAAAAATAAAGTAGAAAATATAAAATAGAATAGAATAGATACAATTTAAAACTAAAGAAATAACAATAATATTATGAATTAAAAAAAGTAGAAAATAAAAAAGCATAGACACAATTTTAGAATAAATTAAAAAAAATAATAATAATATGAACTAGAAAGCAATTATATTTTAAAAATACCAATAATTACAACAGTTTTTTTTGGTCAATTTCCAACCGAACTTGTTTAATTATTCAACCGTCCAGAAGTGATTTCGGTTGAGTTCACACTTTGATGTTCTCTATAGACCAGAAAACAAGCGATTGATTCGTCGATTCCATTGATGGCTTAAGTGGCAAAAAGAAAGCTAAAAAAATAAGCAGAATCAAAAAATACCGCTAGATCAATAAAAGTTTCAATGGCTTAATACCAAATCGAATGCGAATGCGAGTCCGGAAAGAGTCCTTCGACGCCTGTTCTGTTCCGTCCTGTTCTGTCAATGCCATTGGCGACAGTCGCTAAGTCCTCGCTAAGCTCTTCAAAATATGCCGATATCTTTTTTCTCTCCTCCTCCCTCTCCCTCTTCTTCGCGCTTGTTGGTATTTTTCTGGTCTATTTTTTTTTTGGGGGGTTTGGAATTTGTCTATAGTCTCGTTGCAGGCATTTTTATTGACTTACTTTTCGAGTGGCATTCGGCAAAAGTTTCTGCAACTGTTTCACAAACTTTGCCATCTTTTATTATTATGGTATTGTGTGCGAGTGTACGAGTGTGCACTGTACAGGCTGCACTCAGCCGAGAATAGACTTTTTTAACTAGAATAAAATATATATATATATAGTATACATTCTCGTATTTCACGATTACAAATGAGATTTATTTGCCATTTCCGGCAGCATTAGCGGAAGTGCAGTGCTAACTCGAGTGTGCGGCCATAAAAATGCCAAAAATTGTGTCTTCTTACTCTCCCCCCTTTTTCCCTTCTCCACTCTCTTCAGTGCCAAAAGCTTTTGCTGCATTTTTGTCGCATTAACCAACACTTTTCTTTTGCTCCTTTCGTTTAGCAGGACGAGAAGATGTCAACGCAAATGGGACCACGCCTAATGTACTTTTGATAGGTGCCAGTTCTCGAAATCTGAGGGCAGAAGGATGAGCAGCATGTCCAGCACAGCAGCGATTGATAAATTATCATGTGGACAACAAAATGGTTGACTTCCGGTGGCAGAAGAAGCGATAGATACCCCGACTCCGAATCCAACACCGCTAACGACCCCCAAACCAGCATCAGGTGCAGCAAATGATGCATAAAAACTAAACGCCGCAAGGTTTTGGGGTCAATTTTTAATCAATTGTTTATGGTCATCATGGTCACCATGGTACGGTGCGACCGGATGATGGTTCACAACGACCGTGCTATTTTTAACTGGTCGGTGGGACTTTCGTCCGTTTGTAACGCCATTTGTCAACGATTTATCATTGAATCAGCCCCGCTGATATTATTATTTATGATCCCAAATGGGACGACGACGAGTTGAACCATTTATCGCTCCATCTGTCGCTTGTAGTGCCTATCGATAACCATGTCATTAATTAAGTATTAATTGAAAGCCTAGTTAAATACATTTTCAATAAACAAATTCACAACTGCAACTCGGTATCTTTTTTTCTTTGGCTGTTGATCGGGAAATAAAGAGAATATATAAAGAAAAAAATGAGCTTATCTAAGAGGATATTACTGCAGCTATAAAGTTTATTATAGAAATTTTAGTAAAATAATGAAAATAGGATTTTACTTAGTCAATTGAAGACTAATTTTAAATTGTCTAATGGTCCGGATTTCCCAGCGTAACAGAGCAACAATTTAGACAAAATAAAGTAAATTTGTAATTCTCTGTTTAAAATTCTTTGTTTTATATAACTAACTAGAAGGTATTTTCAGAGTAATGTATAAGAATTAATGTCAAATTCAAAAATATCTATCAGTAAAAATTCATACATAAGATTTTTGATCAGTCTTTAATATCTATTAAGAGGCAGATCATTTTATTGCACAAGTTTTTTGCAATTTTATTCTTTGGAAGGTAAGCTAACTTTCATAAAAGTGCATTTGTTTGCTCATTGTGGCGAGAAATTGGCAGTTTTTATTTGTTATAAGGTACTTTTGTTGCAGTTCAGTGGCGTAATATATATAACTTAACACACACAAAAATACGTGCATCACTTGTACTTCGGTGTTTTCCAAATTGAGACAGATACTGTCCATGCATCGATGCTTAGCTCAATGCTATCAAATCTATAAGTGTTTAATAGTGATGTAAAAACACATCGAAAAATCTACAACTTATTCGTAACAGTTCATTTGTTGAATTAGGTTAATTTAAATTTGACCGGAATAGATTAAATACAAAAACTAGAGATAGTTTCAAAATGGATGCCCCTTAAGAATCGAATTCGAAAATTTTCTTTTGAATCATATTTATATATTTATTATTACAATTTCAAAAGTCCTAAATCAGTCAGTCTAAAATTCTAAATAAAATCAGTGGAATTCGTTTTTTTTTTTGCTCTTTTATGTTTATTGTTTTATTTAATAATTGCACATTTGGAAACAATTGATAATATCTTTTCAAATAATATAAGTAGCATAACAAGTAAAAACATATCTTTAAATAGGCGATTTTTTCATTTTTCTTGGCTTCACATGACGAGTACGTAAAATAACAAAAAGTTTGATGGCTTAGCCAAAACAAAACATGGAGTAATAAAAATCGTATCTTAAATCGATAATATAACGCATACATATATTCTATTAAATTTATTACAATTATAATTGTTATTGACTAATTTGGCAATGCATTGAGGGTAAAAGAGAATAGGGTAGAGGGGAGGGGGAGGGACTAACTAATGTTAGTCCCGGCATTGACACAAAATTTATATGTATATTCTGTTTTGATTTTGTATATAACATTTAAGTAACTTCGAGTAAAAATAGATAATTATATAAATAATTTGACTATTGACTAGGGATAATTTGTAGTTTCTTCTCTTTGCTAATTTGCTAACATGTATATTTGGAATAATAAGTATGTGTGTATGTGTTTCGCTGTGTGCGAGAGTGTCTCATGTGTATGCGTGTTGTGTATGCGTGTATGCACTTAATTAATAAATTAATTTAAAATTTGCAATGGAAAATCATAAAAATGAAAATTGCACTGGGCGTCTACTTAGCATTAAAGCGTTTAATATACGGTTGGCACGGTTGCCACAATTGGCGCTTTTGCACCACAATTGGCTCTTTTTGTCCTGTTGGCACTTATTTTTTCGAATTGGCTCCCTTTTTTCATCAGCTCAGAATTAGGTTTTTGTATGTCGCATTTGTTTACACATGACGTGCGCGTGGCTACGGAAAATGTGAGCCGCGCAGCTGCGGATCGGCACCGACACGTCCCAGTATAGTCACATTGTTGACAGCTACAATTGAGTGGTCGAATAATATTTATTAAATATGCATTTCATTTTTTAGCTACGTACTTTTATCAATTTTGGCGGGAGCCGCGGCCGAAGTGCCTAGCGGCACCTCGTGCCGGCAGACTCGAAGTCCGTTTAGGACGGGGCGTCAACTGATATTCAAATTGTATCACTTGCACTATTTGCAGTTATTTAAGCACTTTACAATGCGTTTGCTTTGTTGCACAATTTAAAGCGCAATGCGATTTTAATTTATGAACAGCTGTTTGCTTCACCACCAGCTGGTAAGGCGGCCATTAAAACTAAACGCAAAACGTTTTTCGTGTATCTACTTGCTACTTTTCTGCGCGCCTGGGACTCCAGAATAAATTCTCCGGCAATCCAATATCAAATTGTTGACATGGCCGAAAACGTCAACTTTTTTGTTTTTTGAGCTAGAGCTTTGAAATTTGTGTCAGAGAATTTGTTGAATTTTTCTCGAATTATTGATATTTGTTGTTTCTCAAATTTCCTGTTATTTCTCAATTTTTTTTTGGGTTTTTCTCAACTTTGCCACCAAACCAACTTTAAAATAAACTTAATTATTTTACCTAATTTTGGATTATGTTGTGTTTTTGAAATTAATTCTCAGCTTTTTTAAATAAATTTTAGAAAATTTCACGTTTTTCCATTTCAAATTTAGCGCGCATATTAGCGGCGAAAAAGTCACTAATACTTGCATACTAACAGAGAACTGTTACTAACAGGTTAGTGTTAGCGGTAACAGTGTTAACAATGTTACTAACATTCGGCGCTCTTTTAGTGAATTTGGCTCATTTTTCGTTTGTTTTTGGCTCAATAGATTACTTTTAAGTGGCAACCGTGACTACGTCTACTTAGCATTAAAGCGTTTAATATACCGTTGGCCTACTCGGGCATTGGAGTCCTGTTGTCAGAGGGAGAGCGAGAGATTCCTTAGCTAAATTCGCCATCCCAATTCGCCGCGCAGTTAATAAAGAAAAGGTGCGCGACCCGGCTAAGCAGGCCAGGGTATAAACTTATCTACAGCTGGTTCTAAACTAAACTACAAACAAGTTTCTTCGATTGGCAAGACTTTCGTTAAAATGAACAGTTTCTCTTCTTTTTTTTCTCGTTTCGTTATTTGTCTTAATGTCGCTGTACATGCGTATAGAGCTAGAGAGAGAGAGCGTGAAAGTGAGAGAGTATCTATGATATATAAAGCTCCACACAATTATTGCTCACAATGGGCGTGGCATTGGCAGCGACAGTTTGGCTGCCAGTTTTCAGCGCTGGCGTTGCGCTTGCCGCATGGTTTGTGTCCAGGCTAAGCAGTGCTTGTGACGACGACTGCAAAGCGGGTGGCTGAGCAGGCGCGGCTGCCACAGCTGTCGGCGTAGACGCTGACTGCGACGCCGACGCATTGGCTTGTATTGCAGCTGTGACCGTTAGCTTGTTGTTGCTGTTGTTGTTATTGTTGTTGATGTTGTTGATGTTGTTAATGTTGTTGTTGTTGATGCTGTTGTTGTTGGTCAGCTTCGCTGGAACAAAGGGCACAGCGTTCTTACTGGGCGTCAGTATCAAGCCGGCATTGGCTGGCGATAGCGGCGAGGGGGGAAAGAAGTCCAGGGGATACTACGAAAAGGAAACACAGTCATGGTTAAAGTATAACCTAACATAACTGTTTAAATAAATTCAAATAGATAAATAACATTTTAGAGTCTAACCTAGGGCAAACTTCGACTAGGAAATATACTAGTCGCATACCTGTTAAATAATGATTAGTAATCATAATCATTAGTAATTAGATTATTTTTGTTTAAAAGTCGAACTAATCATTAAATTACGAATTTTTTCGGTTTATTTAATGATTACGATTACAAAAATCAAAAATAATCTAAATTTATTACAATTATTCAAAAATAATCAGAAAAAATCAAATATAATCAGAAATAATCTTTTTAAGTATTCGGACTATTTTTGATTTTTTCCTGATTATTTCTGATTATTTTTGATTATTTCTGATTATTTATGACTATTTAGTAAAAATCTAATTATTTTAAATTTTCACCGTCAAAATCGCCAAAATAATCAGAAAAAATCCAAAAAAAATAATCCGAAATAATCAGAAAGATTATTTTTGATTATTTTTAATTTTTCCTGATTATTTTTGAATATTTGCAATAATTTTAGATTATTTCTAATTTTTCTAATCGTAATTTTTCAACAGTGAATCATTTGTTAAAGGGTACAAAATAGAAATGGGTTAGTCGGTATAATCACCCTAAACTTTCTGGCGATGTTGCTCAAATACTTAAAATTTTAGAAACTACAACCAAGAATTTTTCAAAGAATCTCAAAACTGTTGCTCATACTTAAAATCAAATTCTTCAGTTATTTTCTCTTTGTAAATAATACTTGCTCTTGTTGTGATTGTTGTTGTTGCTTACCAAGGCCTGGTGCTGATGCGACGGCGAATGGGCGCCCGGCTGGCTGTAGTAGGTGGTGGGCGAGACGGGCGGACTGGGGTAGGGCCAGTAGACGAGCGGCGGCGGATAGAAGGCGGACGCATGATGATGATGATGGTGGTGGGCGTGCGTGTGGGCGTGGGCGTGATGGGCACGCGGCGTGGCCAGCAGCGGGGTGTGGGGCGGCGGCGGCGGAGGCGCCCCATAAGCCGGAAAATGAGCACCAAAGTGAGCGCCTAGCACAGTGGCACCTAAGGGGGCAAGGAAGAGAGGGAGAGAGAGAGAGAGAGAGAGAGAGACTTAGATGAGAATGTGTGACAAGTGAATGCTCAAATAAAAGAAAGTCAAATCAAACGGAATAAATAACACATTTGGACGTCAGTGTTGTGAGTATGGGAGAGGGGAGTGGGGAAGGAGTAAGGTTAGTCTTAAAGAAGCTAACGGTAATTGCAGTTGTTGAAGCGACACAAATATAAAGAAGTATAAGAAGAAGAGACGCGGTTGCAAACTGCAACGGACAGAGTTAAGATTAGTCTTTAATAATGTTTGTTATTATTTGTTTGTTGTTGTTGTTGTTGTTAGGATTAGTAAGTATGTTAGTTATCAAGTAAGTAATAATCGTATTCAAAAACACTCACCGTTTAGACATTGCAAATTATGGTAGAGGAGACATGTAGTATATAAATATAATAATATTTGGTAATATGGCAAGTAATCAGTATATTTATATATAGTATTTATGCATGTATATATTTACCACTTTACCCAGAGACCATGAATACATTTTGCGCACATTGTAAGACTTAAAACATGTTTTTTTATTTGTCATTTTCCCATCTGTTTTAATCCAAGCACCAACCAGCCTTCAAGAGGATAACATATCATTTAAATTTCTCATGGTATGTTTCGTATGCAAAACCAAAAACAAAATGGATACAAAATACCAAAAATAATACCACAACAACACACACACAGAGCTGAAAGGAGGGGGGCGACCACTGACAAAAACAGGACGACGGCGAATGAGAGTTGGTTATCGTTATCGGTATCGTTATCGTTATGGTAGATACAAAAAATAAAACAGTTAAGAGCTGCCCCAACGCGTTACAAAAAAGAAGCAGAGCAACTATATCCATTTTTAATATGTTGTTGTTACATACAAATATGCGTGGGTGTGTGTGTGTGCCTATAGTGAAAGAGAGAGAGCGAGAGAGGGAGAGAGGGAGAGAGTGGGTATTACGCAAGTATTGCTGACTGACACGCCCACACATATAGCGAAGGAGAGAAGTAGAGCGAGAAAGAGCGCGAGGAGGAATGAATTTCCAATCCAATTACAAAAAAAATCAACCAATTTGTAGGCAACTCTCGCAACGCCGTCAAAATACACCGTAACGGCCTCACTGACCAGATACATATAGTAGATATATGCGCCTGAAAATACGTATAAAGCTAGGCCCAAGCCCAAGACCCAAGTTACAAATATATGTATCTCTAAGAGCAGAGACAAAGCAACTGATCAAAAAAAGACAGACAGTATAAGGAAGAAATATATTAAGAGACAGAAATGGAAAGAATAGAAAAGAGATACCGCAAAAAGTTAGTTGTTCATTTCAGAAATTATTACAGTGGAAATTTTGTGTGAGAATTAGATAGAGAAAAATTCAGAAAAAGAGAGAGAGGCGAGATTGTAAAATATATATAGTATGTATGTATGTATTGAGCGATATGTAAATATTTTTATTGAAGTATAAAAAATTAATAAAAGTTTCGATTGAATATCAAAAAATGTTGTAAAAATTTGTTTTGTGCGTTAAAAACTAATTAAGTTATCATTAATATTAATTATTTTGTTGTTGTTGGTGTTTTCCTTTTTTTTTTTAAGTGGCTGCTTATGAGTTTCGTATGGAAGCCAAATAGATATTGTAAACGTGTATTGCATTTATGCCATAAAAATAAAACCCATGGGAAACCACTCGATTTTTGTTTATGCACTAAGAGCTAACTAAGAATTTAACTAAATACTAAGCTTTGAAAATATTTCCCATGCTTTTGAGATACATTTAACTGGTATCTTGTCTTTAAAATCTTTATGGAAATGCCGCAAGCAGCGTAGAACTGTTTGTTAGACGCAGAAGTGGAGTTAAGATCGGTAAAAAGTCGAGTTGCAAAACTATCGATATATTTTTTTATTGATAATTTCAATATCAAAGAATTTTTTACCTTATTGATAGAGTATTGTATAGCTATTGTTTTTAAAACAATTGGTTTTATTTTAGCGATAGTATTATCGATAGTATTGCAGCGATAGTTAAAGGGGTTCAGCTCTCTGCTCGAAAATACTAACTGTATGATAAAATCAACAGTCAGACCGTGTGTAGTTAAAAACGAATACAATGACAGACAAACGGTGTACATACATATATAGTCGTATATATAGAGCGTATACCCAAAATATCCATAACCATATCACGAACGTACAATGATTTTAAGCAATTTGAGGAGTTTCCTTTTTTATATAACGATAAGATATATGTATATATAATAATAATTATGATATATAATACGGCAGAGAGAGTGAGAAGAGATATTAGGGAAGGGAGAGAGAGAGAGAATTTTGACTATAAACTAAGAATTAGTGATGACAGTGAACATTCAGTGTTGATAAACGAATATCGAGTTGTAGCTAAATTCCAATTTTTGCGACTAACACCAGTTACGCACACTTATAGATAGCAGATACAGATATAACGAGTTATAAGATATAACCATATTACGATAAATATCGATCAATATCGATATCGATTTCAAATGGGAGTGTTAGAGCTGTCAGCTAGCAACAGCGAGCGTTACGATCTAAACTAGTCCCAAAATGAGCAATATTTATGTATGTAGATAAATGTTTATAGTATTACAAATGTAAAATAAAAGTAAAGATAACATCGATATAAATGTCTAGCTAGATCGCAACACTCGTACCGCTGTGGCATGCCGCAACAGTAAAAAACAGACATAGGAAAAGTTTTCTAATGCTTACGAGATATGTAAATTATTGATGCCAACCAATTTAACAAGTTGTACGAACTTAGAACTACAATTTTCTCATTTCTTTCCATTATGATTATGATTATTAATATTAATATTATTATTATTATTACTAAGTCTAAGTTGTCGCATTATAAAACAGTTTTGGGGAGGTTTTCTTTTCATGTTGAATCTGTTGCACATTTCATTTTACGCATGACGCCGTTCAGGCAGCGAGTGTGCGTGTGTGTGTGTGTGTATGAGTGTGCGCCATTGCTTAAATATTAGTTTATAGATTGCACTTTTTGTGGGCGTGGCACACACACCCACACACACACAGACATGTTGAATATAACTCCGCTCGCTGCTTGAAGGACGTTAGCCTCTGTTGTTGTTGTTGTTTTTGTTGCTGTAATAGCGCTGACACACACACTCACCGACTACACCCACTCACACACACACAAGCACATACACAGACACATAGCTCAGTTAAGTAGTACTATATATAGTAAGAATTGCCCTGAATCAGACATTTTTTTAGTGAACAAAAGTGAAAGAAAAGAAATTTTTGTTTGTTTTTTTTTTACATATTTGTTAGCTGCCCGTGTGTGTGTGTGTTTATGAGTGTTGTGTCTGTGTGGGTATGTGCAATTTATGTATGTGTGTGCAGAATATAAGTAATGCTTAGACCATAGACAAAATGCTTAAAAGTAATTTTCATTTACTTTTTTAAAAAGACTTAAAAAAAACTACAAGATTTTACTATAAAAAATGTACGATAAAAACGAATTTTAAGCGCTAACAAAATGTCTGTTGTATGTATGTTTGTGTTTGTGTTTATATATGTGTGTGTGTGTGTGAGTTTGAGTCTGAGTTTGTATGGATTTGCCAAGATGAGCGATGGATATACATATTTGTATGTATAAGATATACATATATAATATTTTGCCACTCATCATGCATTTGCAATTCTTGTCGCCTTGGAATGTGCTTGAAGCATTGGAGTTTTATTTAAACATAATTGATTGATGAATGCTTGACAGCTTGTTAAATCAATCATTCATGATTGAGCCAATATATGCCCTGATTTTTGTAGAATATGAGTTTGGAATGTAATTGGAAAGTTGAAGTTTATTTTCTAGATGCAGACATCATTGATGACGGCTGGTCCAATCAATCATCCTTGATTGATCATTAAATATTTGCATTGAAGTATGAATTGGCAATGTGAATTGGAGTGACCCTAAGTATTTCGATGCAAATTCACAGTCATCAATCACATAACTATGATTGATTGATTGAAGTATATATATTTGTATATGGAAATGATGATAGATCATTAAATATATGGATTGCTGTATGACATTGCAATGTGTGCAATGCCAATCCACATTAGTCATCAATCACATAGTCATGATTGATTGATTGATTGATTGATTGATATATATACATATATTTATATATAAGAATGGTGATTGACATCTTAAAATATGAATCAATCATGTTGTCGATGTCTTTGCATGTGTATATTTTGTTTGTCAACATCAATCAATATTGATTGAGCTACTAAATGCCTGGATTATAGTAGGAGTAGACGTTGCTGGGGGCTCGGGTCAGAGCCCGCTTAGCAGCACTCGCCACAGCCGCTGCTCCAGCCGGATCCTGCTGGAAGGCGTTCTCATAGGAGCGCTTCATGGAGTGCGATTGCAGGGCCAACCCCGCATTGGCCGCTCCCGCACCGCCCGCCGCACCACCGGCCGAGGGAACACCAGCAGCGGCGGCGGCGCTGGCGAACTGGTATCCGCCAGCGGAGGCGGGCATGTAGCCGAGCTGAAAGGGTTGCAGGTAGGGGCGCTGCATGAACACAAACTGCGGCTGGGCGTGGCCCATGGCAGCGGCAGCGGCGGCGGCAGCGCCCGGATGTTGCATATAGAACTGATGTGGTTGCAACATGGCGGCGTTCGCGTACATCTGCTGCTGCTGCTGCTGCTCGGCGGCCACGGCGACCGCCTGTTGACGCGCCAGCAGCGTGTGCTGGGCAATGAACTGGGCCTGTTGCTGGGCGAGCAGCGCCGGATTCGAAGCAGCGGCGGCGGCAGCGGCAGCAGCAGCGGCTGCCTGACTGCCAGCCGTGGACGGCATGGAGAGATTGAAGGGGTAACCGGCAGAAGCGGACGGAACCAGACTGCTGCTGGACAGGGAGCCCAGCGAGGAGTGCGTGGTCATGGTGGCTGTCGGGGGGGCGGACATGAAGCCAGCCAGGCCGCTGGGCGTGGAGGCGTGCCCGTGGCCAGCGACTGGCGATGATTGCAACGCATGATGAGCTGCTGCCGCGACGGCTGCCGCGGCAGCGGCATGGGTGTGTGTGTGTGCGTGCGCATGCGTGTGTGAGTGTGGGTGCGAGTGTGCGTGTGAGTGTGAGAGTGAGTGTGTGTGGGAGTGTGAACTAATTCCCTGTGCGCCGGTGGGTGGCGGCGGCGGTTGAGCTAACATACCCGGAGATAGCAGCGACGGCTGCTTGCCGGCAGCGACAGCAGCAGCGGCAGCGGCGGCGGCCAAATGAGCATGGCCAGGATGCGGGGGCGGTGCGACGGGTGAGGCGAGGCCGCCGTTGAGCACTTGATTCATGTCATCGCCCGAGCACTGGAAGACCTCGATGTAGCGCAGCTTCTTGCCAAAGATCATATACTGGTTGTGCTTGCGCTGGGCACAAAGTCGAGCCGAATCCTCCGAGTCCATTTGGATGAAGGCCTCCCCGCTGGGCTGACCCTGAAATTGGCGAGAATACAGCGGTTTAGCAAGTAAGTGGAGGGTAAAGAGGTAAGGTATTCAAAAGTATAATTAAAGAAATTCAAAAAAGGATGAAAAAATTAGGAAATTTGTAAAAAGACTAACACTTAGGCTGAACACTTAGAAAAAAACAAACACACTACTTGTATGGAAGCGCGCACACTGAAAGCTGAGCTGATTTATCATTTTAGTTCTGATCATCATCATCTCATCAGCTCGTCTATAAGCTCAGCTGTACGCTCCGCTTTCAGCTCCCAGTGTGCTCGCAGCCCTAGAGTACACAATAAAGTAAAATGTTGAAAATTTTTTTTAAATGGAATTTTTCATATCACTTCAACTTTGTTTTAATAAGAAAGATATCCATTTGAAGGAAAAATATCCATTTCTATCTCACTTTCTAATTTTAGTCTTCCAAATTTATTTTCAAAGTTTAACTTCGTGATAATTCATTTTCTAAATTGTACGTCATACTTCTTTTTAAATGTTTTAAAGTTGTGTTTCTTAAAATTTTTTAAACTTGTTTTTAGTTTTACTTGCCAAAATTCGCTAGTGAAATCGTTAGTGAATATTGATTTTCGGATTATTTGACTCACCTGAGCATTGATGACCATGTGAACGCCCTGGTAGATGATATGCTTGGCAAAGTCATCCAGAAAGTGAAGAATATGCTCCACCATGGCCTCGTAGGGCAGACCGCGCAGTCGAATGCAGTTCTTGGTGGTGCCGGACGTGATGAGGTGCTGTGGGGCATGGGTAAGTGATGGGCACAGGTTAGCGTGGCTAGCACTAGCTGACAGCGGGTTGAGGACGTGACCACCGGAGGCGGGACCCACCTGCGGCAGCAACGGCAACTGCATGGTGGGCAACTGTGCTATCAGCGGCGGCTGGCTGTGATTATTCGATTCGTAGGTCTTGGGGTCCATCGAACGGTTCAACACCTGTTGCACCTCCGCCGTTGTCGACCTGAACAGCTCAATGTACCGCTGTCCAATCGATTCCCGATGACGTCCCAGCGCCTTGGGTGAATCGCATTCGTTGGCAAACAGCACAAAGGCATCTCCAGTGGCGCGTCCATCCGGTTTCTTCACAAACAGGACGCCCTCGTTGCCGTCCAGGACATGACAGGGCGATTCCCCAGTTGTAAAGAATTCCAACTGAAAAACAAATAAGAGAATTAATGGAAGAGCAAGGAATCATTGGTATCTCTAATCACTTACCACTTGTTTGGCGGTGCAATCGTAGGGCAGTCCACGCATCCTGATGATCACCTGAGCGCCCTTGGAGAGGAACGCCTGCGCCTCATTGGATGCACCGCCGGCAATGGCAAGGAAATCCTCGCCAGAGGCGCGATACACCTCAATGTAGCGCGAGCCAATGTGATGCTTGTGCCGCTTCAAAGCCATGTCACGATGCTCCTGGGACACAAAGCGTATCAATGCCTCACCGTTGCGCCTTCCCAGCGGCGACAAACACAATGCAACGCCGCCTCTGCAAACAGACAAAGGGAGAGAGAGAGAGAGAGAATGGGAGAGAGAGAAGAGAAGAGAGTGATAAAGGGAAAAACTCAACAAAATTCAATATTTCACATTCCACATTCTACATTCTACATAGAATGCAGCGTCGTAATCTATCGCTGATCCCATTGACCTGCCATCTCATCCCATCTCCGATAAGCGGAGGAGACATTTCCCCTCTTATCAATGGGTTGGGTTACGTCTCTCACTCACTTGGCTACGTTGAGGCCTCGAAAGAACTTGGCGATGTCCTGATCGCTGCTCTGCCAGGGCAATCCACGGGCTCGCACAATGCAATTGCCGTCAACCTCGTCGTCGATTGAGCTGCAAGCAGAAAAGCAAACAATTACAGGGTATACATATGTGTGTTAAAAAGACAATTCAAGCGAAATATACGATTATAGTTTTAAATTGCAGTCGAATTTCGAGAAATGAAAAGGAGTAGATGCTGACTAAAAGTTGCAGTGCATCGACTAGAGATGGCACTATATTATGTGACACGACACGACACGAATTCGTGATTACTTTTGAGTTATTTTCCTTTTCAGTCGTCGAATCGAGAACAAGATTACATATTTATAATGATCTTTTTTGTCATCTATCTATAGTTCAAAATCTCTTAGATTTCTCATCTTAATCATACTCTACTCTGGTTAAGTTATGCAACTGTCTGGACATGACTTGACACTTGTAGAGAATTTGTTTAGTTGGTTTGCTGAGTTTTGTTGGATTGCCTCGAGGCACGTTTTGGTTTTCAAGACCATAAACATTTTTCGCTGACTTTCCAAATAAACCACACTCACATAAATGCACAAGTTTACATATACTTTTCAATATTTGTTGCTCTGATTTGTTTTGCGGTTCTGGTTGACTTTACCTTCTGCTTTAAAGCCACTAATTAATATATTTTAATAGTTTTTTTGGGTATTAAACAGTAACAGTTGCTGCGGAGCTTAGTCGAGTTATTAACCGAGTGTGACACACTTATTTGTATACGATTCGAGTTTGGCCGATAGCGATAACAATAGTCACATTCATAACGCGATCCAGCGATCACATTGAAACGTTTCCAATTTCCAATTCCCTTTTCGATCTCCAAAGATGTGCGGCCCGACTGCGAGTTCTTATCGCCTCCCAATCCAATCGTTGACTGACGACTGCGACGACAACCAACGACAAACAGCAGACGACAACGATCGACGATCGTCGCGACGTTCAACGCTTCCAGTCTCTGAGGTCTGAGCATATTTTTTATGACTTTTTTGAGTGGATTTTGGGTTAAGGCACGCTCGAGAAATAGTGCAGACCTTGACAGAATTGGAGCATTGCAGTCTGAATAAACCGCTGAATCTCAGACTGAGCGTATTCTAAGAGAGCCAGAGCCACAGAAAGTGAGAGAGAGAGAGAGAGAGAACTCAGACTTGAGCTGAAACTGAAGTGAGACCAGGTACTTGGGAAGCGTCAAGAATATGACTCAAAACAGACTCTAAGTAGAAGGCTACACTATCTATATAATGATTTAGATGTATTTCCAACAAATTATATTAAAATTCGAATTTTATTTAATTAAAATGCAGATTTTAAAAAATATAGATGCGTTCTCTCATATATTATAGGTGAGTATAATAATAAAAAAATACGAGTTTAAGCTATGAAAAATATAAATCAATGAAGAAGGATTTTTTACAGCAAGATACAATATTATGATGAGTAGATTAACTCGTTTTATCTAGCACTTTTCTCATTTCCAATTTTAAAGATATATCTAATATCAAACGAGTTACAGAAGATTTTCAAATTTCTTCAATTCTCTCACTGCTTAAAGACAGTTTCACATCTTGGCGGATTTTACTTACCAAATTCCAGGTTCCAGAACCAGATTAACGAGCTCATTTGTATCAAATTTATGACCTATAAATAAATAAAATAAAATAACATTATTTAAAAGAAAAACAGTTGAAAGCATTTTAGAATGAACTTACCCGCTTGGAGCAATGTTTGAATCACAGTGACCATATCGCGAGATTCGCGTATATAAAAGTCATTATCTTCCACCGAAGTTGCATTGAGCTCTGTATATAGAAGATAATTGAACCATTGTTAGACAAATGCAAAGAAAGGGGAGAAAGGGAAATGGATACAAACCTTTCAGCATTTCACCAATGGACTGCGGTAGGGGCAGAGTTGGCGATTGCAGCATCTTCTTAATGTCCTTCAAAGGGACGAGAGCACGTGACAGATCACCCGACTTGTAGCGCTGAAATTCCTTGCGCAGATCACTGAACTGATTGTAATAGGCGGGCAGCTCCACATCCTTGGCACAGGCCTCCCGATGCAGACACTGGCGCAACGGCAGCTGCCCATCGGTGATCAGCTTGATCTCCGTATCGATGAGCGACAGAGAGCGTAAATAGGCATCGAACTGTAAGAAAAAATATGATTTAAAATATACGTAAGACATGGAATATAGTAATAAAATATGTATATATAATATAAGAAATGGTATAAGCCATATCTTTAAATACATTTAATAAATTATAAATGCATCCATCGCGGGGATTTTTAGCAAACATGTTCTATTAATATGCAAATTTACAATAATTACATAGATCGCGAAATAAAATATAATGTATCTGAGGAGTATTAGTCTAGCATATTCTTTATATAAATTAATAAGTGTCCAAGATGTGTTGAATCAAATAACTCCCTTCCGTAATGTAAACTAAAAACTCTCTGTCACGCACCTAAAATAATATCAATTGCAGATAATTTTCTGCATACAATAAAGAACCTTAAAAAAATTGAATTCTATATTCTATAACATAATATAACATCTAATAATGTGCATAGTACAATTCTCTAATGGGTCAAAGTGCAAATGCTAATTAATTGAATTTAACTGACAAAAAGCAACTTGCATGGAGATTTAGAATTAGATTTGGATTAGTCTTCATGCAAATTGGTAAACAATTTTTCTAGGTTACAATAAATGCATTAGTGCAATTGGCAATTTGTTTAAACCCGTTTAGCATTTTTTTACTGTGTCTATTCGCAATTATTTTCAATTAAATGGCAAGAAAAAAAGCACAAAAAGCAACAACAAAGAGTTTGTTGATTGTTTTTAGCACTGTCATCGTAAGTAAATATATATATAAATTTTTGCCGCTTTTGATGCTGATGCTTAGACCCTTTTGGAGAGGCCCCAAAGGTTTCCACATTTCAAGATTTTTCCCAGGGGCAAATATTTGCTATTTGCGAGAGTTCGAGAGTACGAGATATAGCCATCTATCTAATAGCCATTTATTAGCCATATTGACCAAACAAATTAGTAGTATACCAGCCAGCCAGAGACAGAGAGCGTTCATTGCGTCACTAGAGTGTTTACGGATCTGACGACTGACGAGTGAATTACCAAAGATGCACTTCTAAAGATAATAATGATAATACGATAATACGACATATAATTGGCATAGCGCATCGTGTAAACAGTAAGCTAAACTCGATTAATGACCGGGACCGGGTCCAGAGTACAAAAAGTGATCTTAATGATCTTTGTTGAAACATCTCTAGAGAGCAGATCAGAGTTACTTGGATTGTGCATTAAGTAAACAAAGGAAGGCTATCATCAGCATTGACTCTACAACTACAACTTTAATCGAAAACTGTAACACTTACTGCACCCAAGTTTACCTCTCGATCAGATCTTTTATCTCTGGCTACTACACACAAGTATATACACATATTTACGTTACAACTCCGTGAGAGATACAAAGAGAGATTGAGCGAGCGAGCGAGCGAGCGGAGGCTTGTCGAAATTCTCAAGTAGCGAGTATTGCCCTTATCAGACCCTGATAAGATATGGCAACGCTACATCAACATCAACAGCTCCCCAAAAAGTTATAACATGCAACCCTCAGTGACTTGACAAAAAGCGACGTCATCGTGATCCAATGAAACATATGTGACGTTTATCTATAATTATTATAATATATCATACATGTAACTTGATCAATTGATTGAAAGTTGTCTTTGTAATCCTCAAAATAAAGACTAAAGCGTCTTGTTAGCAAATTTGACAATTCTACTTAACGAAAATGTAATACATATTTATTCACCTTGTGAAAGTCAAACAGTGTGCTAGGTTAGTATGACAACCATTGCTTAATAAGTGAAATTAATCATAATGACAATAAAAAAATTGTCGTCATGATGAATGAAAAAAAATATTACCACTTATCTACAGGTAATTTTAAAACAAACTTATAGTTATTAATAAGTTTGCATTTCTGGTTGAGTTGACACTAAGAATCTTTTAGTTTATTTATGCATTCCATATCAAAGTTTAAACAAATATTTTCTGTTTTATTCCCTTTTTCGAAAATATAAGAGTTTAAGGTCTTAAAAACAAGAGCTTGGTCTTAATAAAAATTATCTTAGAATCAAGATGTGTTTTCTTACTTCAAGATATTCATGTTCTCGACGCATTTTTTAGACCAATATTCTTAGTTCTGAGACCAAAATCTTGATTTTAGTTCCTTTTTTATCAGTGTACATATGTATGCACATGTTTATTCTATCCCCTTCAATCACTCAAATTTCATCCATTTTTCTCTCTCAATTCATATCTTATCTACATTTAATTTACATCGCATAGCTGCTCTACTAAGTTATAGGTTTGTCTAGGTTAAATCTTATCTCAATCCCCCCAATGTGCTCCGTTTCCATCTCCATCTCTGTCTACATACCTCCTCGATGGCCTCGGTTAGGGGCTTGCCAGCAGCCTGGGCCTCGGCAATGGGCAGAATGAGTTCGCTGCTGTTCTCCAAGGTGGTCAGGCTGCTGATGCCATTGCTGGAGCTGGAGCTGTTCCCGCTGATTGCCGTATTTGTGATGCTATTCGTCGTATTATTTATTGTATTATTATTATTATTGTTGTTATTACTATTAGAGCTATTGTCGCCAATATAGCCGATGGCCAAAGGAGGCGAACAGGCTGTGTTATTGGTAACATTCGAGGTATCCGATGAGCTGGATATGGTGCGATCCTTGATGAAGTAGCCATCGGGACGTACGAGTATTTGTTTGGTGCCAATGATCTGTACAAATTAGAAATGGAAAAGGCTTTAATTATATTTCTAAAAAGTAACATTTAGCAAGTTTTATATTTTAAATGTTTTGTTTTTAGAACCAAACGCTTTCCACTTGATCAAATTTAAACTTTCCTATCTTAGTTTCCAAGTGTGCTACCATGTTACACCTCAGAGACCTTATCAAGCATTTCACACCATAAAACTAACATTTTTAGCTACAATCTGTATTAATCACAATCTCTAGATAGCAATATTAATTTGGTATAAAGGTTCAGTTGAAACATGGAAAGCACAACACGAGTTTGTATATGACGTGATTCACATTGTGCCCTCTGGAATTATAATCAAGGTGCAAGAGGAGCAAATACAAAGCTGATTTCCATATGCCAAGACGCTTCACATTGAGGCCTATAGGCCTCTGGGTATTCGCTTGCGTCAACGGATATGTGATCCGAATCGGAATCGAACTCGGAATAGGGAATTGTGAATTGGAAATGGAAATGGAAATAGGAGGGAATTGAGCACAAAACTGCAGGTAGCTCAGCTCTATGCAAATCTATTTTCATTGGAAGGGGCGCAAAAGAAAACTAAACATGTAGTAAACTGTTTTCGGAATTTCGTATTTCGTATTTCGTATTACTGATTTCTGACTTCTGATGCCATATGATTTACATAGCTTTTGAATATATTGACAATGGATACGTAAGGTAAGGCATGGATAATACTAATACTTATAAACACACTACCAAACAAGACCTGAACACTATATGAAATATTTATGAGAAGCGAAATGTTAAATTCAACACGAAAAGAACGAAAACGAAAAGGTGTCTTCACACTTTTGGGGGTTTTTGGGGTTAAGCCGTTTGCTAATTATGCACAACGACCCATAATAGATCAGGCAGAGTCAGAGGCAGAGAAAGAGAGCGAGTGAGAGAAAGAGAAGAAAAGAAAAACTAATAACAAAACATATGAGATATTTTAAACATGCTTGTGGAAAATTTAGATCAAACAACACGTATTAACCCATTGAAAACCAGTCCATTAGTCTAATACTAGACTAATTGACAATTAGAGAGCCGCCGTTTCTAGATCAATGAAAACATGCCAGAGTTAAAGCCAGTTCTCAGCTCTCAACTCTCAGTTCTCAGCTCTCAGCTATCTTTTTTTACTGAATTTCAATTAAAAATGCGATGGTCAAGATTTAGTATTTGGTTTAGCTGCAGTTAGTTGGTTAAATTAAGCTTAAGATTTGGATTTAGACCAGGCCTTAACAGCAATCTTCAAGCATTCCCCTCCTCTGATCAGTGTTAATTAACTTTAATTGTTGCCAGGCGAGTCATAACTAGCCTGTAATTAACATGCCAATAATTGTGGCTGTATGGAAGTGTGTGTGTGTGTGTGTGTGTGTGTATATGTGACAGTGTCTGTGTTGTCTGTCAAGCAATATTGCTTTTGCAAGAAATCTATAACACTGGGCTTGTTATCTTAACTGATTGAGAGAGAGAGAGGTGATTGCATGAGAGGAAGTCTTGCCACGAAAGGAAACTCTTGACAGATTTTTGTATTTTTCGAAAGCCAACAAACTTTTCCATAACAGTTCAACAAACTTGTAACAATAGTTGAAGCAAAACTAACCAATGGATATATAGCAGAGACATTTCAAAAGTCGTTAACGAATTAAATAGACTAACTGCATTCGTAGTTATATTTAAAATGTAAATTTGGGATCAAAAATTTCATTTTTATTCATTTTGTGCTAAAAGGAAGATTTAAGTGACACTAAATACACACATCTTTAAGACAGGAATTGTAATTTAAACTTGTTAGCAAAAGCACAATTTGATAAAATATAATCAATATGATTATACGATTATTCTTCCCCACATATAAGCCAGAATATATTTCCTACCAGATTTTCGTACAGACCCTAGCGATAAGGAACGAACTGCCTGATGATTTATCGCAAGTGTACAAATTTGAATTCTAATCAAGAATTTTAGTGTGCCAAAATCGTGAGCTATAATGTTGAATTGCGCTCCATTTGGCAGGTTAATTGCAAGCAACAACAATATCTGAAAATTATATTACAAATCAAAATAGTCATGTCAATGCCATAGAAACGAAACCCAATTATAATTGATCCATCCATACATTTTGGGCATTGCGATGCGTCAGCTAACCACTGACAGCTAACTCTTTTCCAATCCAATAAATACCAAGTCTACTATATACACATATATATTTGAAAGTATTTTTATTTTTATTTAGTTTCAGTTTATTGTTCGAGTACATAATTCTAAATACTTTATTACTATTTCATAAGCTATTAAAAGTTAAGCACTGTGGCCAGCAAAGCGTCATTTGCCGTTGCGGCTCAGTGCTTTATGTTCAGCTTTATAAATACCCTATAAATATTATAACTGCCCTCAGCAGGGTGTATATACTAAAAATATAAATACTTTTTTATAATTATTATTGTGCAATTTGGTATTTAAAAAACCATTCTATTGGTCAATAAAAACTAGAGTTATTTTAGATATTCATGTTTACAGGGTAGCTCGCATGCATGTCTAGTCAAACTCACACTGTTTTCAGTGGATATTTCAACAGATCACCCACTGCACTTTATGAACCACAAATCAAGCCGATGACACCAGGTGGGCGGTCAGTAAGTCAACAAATGAGACTGAACCACAAAAATATATATTTATTATGCAATTATCGTACATTAACCTAGACAAATAATAAGTAAGTCTGCTCTACACATATATAAGTTAATATATATGTATCTTAGACTAGATAGAAAGTTTGCTGACTTTCTTCAAGCGATAAATTTCAATTGATGTTCATAAATATCAAGACAAATTTGCATAGATTTTGCAAAACTTAAAACTAATATTCATTTTATAAATAGATATTATAAACGATCTTCAGTTCGCTGTTTGCAATAAACTGATCAGTTTCGAAAGCTGACCCATTCGAATGGTCCAAACATTTTAATTAAATCTAATGAACTCTGAACCAGACGGGGACTCACCACGTTCGATTACCATAATAACGGGCCAAGTTTAGACCCAGCAAAGCATACGATTTGGGAAAGTCAAACTAAGTCTGCTTTGGTAGCTACTGTCAGTTTGGAGATTAATCATAAATTGGCCAAAAAGCGTACAATAATTATGGCTAAAAGCTCGACTCCCTACTGGGCTGCATATAATCGCCACTATTCAATGCCAGTGTGACCCTGCCATTAAAAAACACTTAGTGTCATTCACTTAGCGACCAAAGATGCACTCACAAAAAATATTGCGTGTTTGTAAAGTCATAAAAACTGATACTAATACGGAGATGGAGTGGAAGACTGTAGATTGGAGACTGGAGACTGTAGATTGTATGATTAGATTTAGGTAATGTCAACCCCATCAGAGATCTAGACAGACAGACTTCAAGATAAATGCCTCTAAATACTATATCTATATTTATAATGCCTAAGCTATTTTCTTCTTCCAAACCTGATGCTTATATAGTCGAATATAGACACGCAGCTCCCTCCAACTGTAGGGAGTGCAGGGGAAAGAGAGAGGGAAATATCAACTACGTAACATCCACATCAGACAGGCAACAAATTTGTGTACGACTGTCAAGCATTTGGCAAATAATATTGCGTATGCTATTGAAATTATTGACCAGACAATATGAGACGAACCCAAAGACTAAAATTGTTGTGCATGCAAATAAAACTCAACTGAAAACTCAACTGAAAAATCAGTGGGAAAAATATTATGAAAATGGCAAAGTTGAACAATTTTGACAAATAAAAAAATACCTGAGATGATTTGGAAATTCGTGGCTTATTTGCATATCCTTTAATTAAAATATTATGAAAATATTGGAATGTAAAATTAAAATCTACATTGGGTTCTAACTTTCAACTTTACTGAGCAAGAAATGAAAATACTTAAATTGCGATTTCTAAAATAATCTTTTTTATAATACTATATATTTTTACCTCAAGTTAAAAAAATTGTTTAACTATGAAAATGTAAAGATTTTAGCTAAGATTCCACAACAAATTGGCAACTAACATTCAAGTTTTGGGGCTGAAATTCTTAACAAAAAATACTTCTCATTTATCAATCAGATAGTCAAACAAAAGATTTCAACTTTTACTTGAAAACTGTTGCTTTTAGAAAAGTCAATACACGTGTTGAATTTAAAAGTCGCATTGCAAGTCTATATACGTTATTTGTGGGCATTTCGTAATAACATATACATAGGTCTGACTATGACGGCGTTTAAGTCATTTTCAAACAATTAGTGTCAATCGCTTGGCAAACTCAAAATATGCAAATACCAGGTATGGGCTGTACTTATTTATATAGTGGACGTTCTCCCTTTCTCCCTCTCCCTCTCCCTCCCACTGTCACTGTATCTCACTCCTTCGCCCTCTCTGTATTTCTTTGCAACCCACTTGAAGAACATTGAATGTCCAGATCGGCAAATGGCATTAAATGGCAACACTACTTAATGCCCTGTAATCATTGATTATCAAATCTGTAGGTAGTATGAATTTACAAACTTTATAAAGTTATTTTTTAAGTTAATCAGATGAGTATCAAGTCTGACTTGTCTCAAACAGATTTAGAGCTAGCTTATTGGGCTGTCATACAGTATGCGAATCTGAAACTTTATCATCATAATCAAATTATTATTATTATTATACTGAAAACTAGTCTATTTAAATATCATATTTTGTCTATGAAATTCTAAGCAAAGAAAGAAAGATTTTAACTAGAAAATATTTTAGCCTGTTTATAAGATTTATTTTTAAGATCTTTTAGTCTCTATAAAAGTCTTCTAATTCTGGCGGTGTATCTGCTCTTCTAACTAAACTTGCTTTGAATTCAGTTTAATTTAGTGTATTCAACTCTAACAGGGTATTTTTAAGTGATGTTCCCTACAATAAAGCCTACCAAGTACTAGATATTTTTTTAAGCGAATCAAAGCTGAGCAAAGCTGAGTTGATATTATTATTGTTGTTGTTGTATCATAATCAACGAGCACAGTTGAAAGTGCAGTTGTTGTTATCGCTCAGCATTCATTAATTAAGCGCAATCATTGAACAAAATGGCGTCGATTCAGTAGGCGGCGCTTAGAAAATTTCCCTTCCACAGTGTTTGCTATTCCCTTTCTGCAGCTATGGTTCGGCCATTGTAAGTGTTTTTTGATTGTGAAACTCACCTGTCCCGTGGTTACCTCCAGCAGAACATAGACAAGCAATATGATTTCCTTTTCGTCGGAGCCGAGACCGGGTCCATTCTGGCCACAGGTGGCAATGTAGAGGGAGACAACGTGTTCGGGAACCTGCATTATGTCTTTATATATGTCTTTTGATCTGGAGCTGCCGTAAGATTAACTATCTAAGATTCGTTAGCGTCGACGATTTGCTTTCTATTTGCTTTCAATGACCGATGTGTTGTTGTTGGTGCAGTCACGATGATGTTCATGTGGTTAGAAACACATTGCAACAATGCATTCTATGGTCATAATGCCATTGATAATACCTGGAAAACAAAGAGTAAAAGTGTTAAATCAAGTTAAATCAAGTGAATGGATGGATGGGTAAGTATGGATTACACAATTTTTGAACCTATTATCACCTGAAAATTAACGCAATTTAAAAACTAATTAAAAATGCATTCAAGAAAATGTCAAGCAATACGAATTGGCAACAGCGCAAGAGTTTGAGTTGCCAATTAGAAATTTTATTTATATTTGAATGACGTTGCCAATTTGTAATGCAACGTTGCCAATTTTCAGCGACAATTTGAGCGACATTTAACTAACTAAACAAGACTCTTAAAATGCCTTAAAGCATGCCCAAAGAGGTCAAATTGAAATTATTAACCTGCACGACGATTTAAAATTTAATTTAACACCGATTCTACCTCAACCCCTTTTAGGCCCCAACAGACAAATGGACAAAGTCAAGCAAATGGCGAATGTAGAAGCGACAACGACAACGACGAAAATTAAAGTGCAATTTTATGAGCATTTTTAATGTGAAAAGTTTTACTTTTAATGAAAACAGCAAACACAAACACAAACACACACACACACACACACATACACATACACAGCATCAAACTCTGCCCGACTGACTGAATGACTGACAAAGCCAGGCAAAGGTCGCCGGCGCGCATGGGTTAATCGGGGTGCACAGGCGCACAGCGACCAGACCAGACCAGCGTATTGTCGCAATCGTTGTTCGCTTTATGATGCCTTTTTGTTGTAATTAAAATTTAAAATAATGCAACAACAACAACTACAACAAAAGTCCAAGCTTGTGTAATTAAGACAAACCAAAAAAAGCGATTTTTTAACAGTTTTGCGACAGTTTCTCAAGTCAGGATTTTTTTTTTTTTTGCTTTATTCATTTTAATTTTTTTGGGTTTTTGCTTTTGTGCTTTTGTTTTATGCATGTTTCTTCGTCTTTTCAGCTGTTTAGTTGTCTACACTTGGTTAATAACTCATATTGTTTAACTTAAACTCTCTTTTTTTGTGTGCTGCACATTTCCGCAGTGGAAATTGCCAATGTTTTTGTAAAATCATCATCCCATCCATGTGGTAATGCTACGACGAATAATGAGTTTGCTCTTCAGACAGACTGTTGCAATTTATATATGTAGTTTACTTCCCCTCCACACGGCTTATTTCTAAACAATGCCGTTAAATGCTGTGTTTTTTTTGTGAATATTCAAGTTTACGAAGCATGAGAACATTATCATTAGAAAACTTAATCGAAAATGTTATGAGTACGGAAATAAGTTTTCCAGCTTACAAATGTTATTAGGAAATGATAAAGGTTGAGTGTTAAGAGTTGACAATCAAACAAATATTCAAGTAATTCTCAGTAATGCCCTTCTAAAATATCTATTTCTTAACTTATCTTAATGTGAAGTGTCAGTGAAATAGGTTTACAATTAACATTTCTATGGATATGTAGAAAGTTGACTTTGAGCTTTGCTTTCAAAATAAGCTCGCTAAGCAGTCTGTTAACAAAAGATGAGTTATTGAATGTTCTTTAGATATCAGTTGAAACTAATTGTTAATTTATTATCTCTAAAATAGGTCATAATTCAAAGGATTGCAGGTAAACGGAGTAATTATTTATGATAACTGCCTTATTAAGTTGATTATAATGTCACAGTAATGGTATTACCACTACGTTTAATTACTTTTATGAAATGTACTTCAAGTTGACCGTTACCCGTTATACTTTAAAGCTACGTGTCATAAATTTGAATGAATTTCCCTTTTGTTTTGCACTTAAAAACTCACTGAGGCCTAAACGGGCCTCCAAGGCCTAGGTCTACATTTAAAGTACATACTAAAATAAAGAAGTTACGAAGTTTTCACTGAATTTTAATCGAGTTAACGACAAGAAAAAGGCAATAAATCTTATTTTCAGTTGAAATTTCTCATTAATGAATAACGGTACGAATAAGATACGCTGTAGCGTCTTTGGGTTAATTAGAACGGGAAGAAAGCCTCAAAGCAGAAACTCCAAAATGGATGAAAAAAAAAACTTCATTAAAGAAACAACAGAAACTGAACAACGGTGACGTTACGGTTTATTTTTTGTAGAGACAATGAAACCCAAATTATAACCTCAACTAAGAGTAGTATAAATTAGTGAGAGCGGCAACAACAACAATGAGAGAGAGGAGCAACAAGTGCAATTAATAAGTTGGTAAACCAGTAAGAAATATCTGTATGTATGTCTTTTCTTCATCTTTTTGGCTTGTTTCAATAAATGGAATGCATTGCGCAAGTGTTCGCATTGTTCCAGCAACTGGAAATAAAATTCGTATTGGAATTGGATTTGAAATTAGTGTCGTGTGCCGTTACTTTTTTTTTTTTTGCCAGCAGGAAACTTATGATTGCCACAAATTGCAGGCGATAGAAATGCCAATTGCCAAAGTTATGTTGCTGTCTCTTTCCCACTGACGGGAGCAACAAGTGCAGCAGCAATTGTTGTGGTTATTGTTATTGTTGTAGTTGTTGTTGTTGCTGTGATTCTGTTTGCAAAACCCGCTGTCAAAAGTAAGCATAAAAAGCACAAGAGCCAAAAGCAGACAAATCTATTTATGTATGTATGTGCAAACAACAAAAACAACAAAGACAAGTCTCTCAAAGCGCAGCAGCAGTTAACTTTGAGAGCTTTGCAGGCGACGTCGACGTCGAAGTTGACGTCGCTACCGCTGCTGCTGCGGCTCTGATGGTGGTTCGCTCTTTTTTCTTGTCTCGTCTGTGTGTAACTGTAAATATGTTTTCACTTTGTTATGTTTGCGCATCTGCTTTTAACTTGGTCCGTGTCTTGGAAATATTTTTGTTGTTGTTGCGGTTGTTCATTCATTCGATCATTCACACTGCAGAGATATGTACATAAACTTGTATGTATGTATGTCACTTTTAACAAATTCAATTACAACTTACAGCAACAATAACGCCAACGCTTAAAGCTTTTTTTACAGTTATTTAGATTCCTCTGCAACAGGTTGTTGTCGTTTTGTTCCTTCTTTTCCTTTAGAGTTTCTTTCGTTTGATCTTAACACGTTGTACACATTGCACTTTGTTGTTGTTGATTATTATTGTTGCTGTCGCTGCTTTTCACAATTTATAAATTTTATTGCACTTTCTTTTCTGATTGTTTAACAATTTTACTGCTCACATATACTTATGTATGTGTATATGTATGTACATACATAAATAGCTAGTAAGTAGTTAGAGTATGTACTTGTGCTTCTTTTGCTAGTCACACTGACTAGCACTTAGTCAGTCAGTAGTTACGTTACGTTACGTTAGTTTGTGTGCGTTGCCCGTTGCCGTTGCCTTTTCCACGACGCGTCGACGCGATCTTAATACCAACACGTACAAACGGACAGCAACGCCGACGTCAGCGTCAACGTTAACGTCGGCGCATACATGCAAACAAAAAACAAGTCACTTTTCGCCTTCTTTGCTGCTGCTGCTGCTTCTTCTACTACCAACCGCCACTTTATATGTCTGTGTCTCTTTTTATTATTGCTTACTCTTGTTGTTGTTTTCTTTCTAGTTTTGGACTAAAAGGTGTGCGTGTCTATTTGTATGTGTGTGTGTTTACTAAGTTTTTTCTGCTGATTTAGCGACGACCGCGTGCGTCTTCCTCCAGGTTAAAACAGCAACTGATCGACGTCGTGGGCCACAGGTAGCCACGAAGGTAAGCGAGCTGCGCTTGCTTGTCATTGTATGAGTATGTGTATGAGTATGTGCCCGTGTAAATGTAGGCAGTACTCAAATGAGAGAGAGAATGAGAGTGAGAGCAAAGAGTTCGGTGCTCGCGACTTACGGCTCAGGTGTATAGGCCACTTAACTGCTGATGATGCCTATGCCAAACAAGATTCCAGCACGCAAAGGCACAACAGCAACAACAACAGCAACTACGACAACAATAATAATAACAATAGTACTTAAACATGGCGAGCTTTGCATGTTTGCCAATTGGCAAATGCTACAGTTGGTAGGCAACTCGACGCCCCTTTGTGTATGCTGCACTGTGCACAACTTTACAGTGAAAGAATGAATGAATGAACATATGTATGTATGTATGTAAATATGTTTAAAAAGAAAACTACAGATGAGTTGAGCAACAACAACAATAAAATGGCTCAAAAGCAAACCCAAACACACGAACACACACACACACAAAAACCAGCAGCGTCGTAGTCAAAAGGGGGGCGCCCACCAGGCTTATTGCAGTTTTCCCACGCTGCGCATACAACGATACAACACAGTTACGCTCACTGAGCCATGACTCGCTCACTAGCTCTCTCTCTCGCTCTCTCTTTCGCTCACTCTCTCTTGAAGTTACATACCTGCGCAAGCCGCTCGCTCACCTGTACAATCGAGGTGCGTGATTGTGTATATGTGTGTGTGTGCGTATGTATGTGTTGCTGTTTCTGTCTATTCTGCTTCTTCTTCATCTTGCTTAATTACCAACAGAACTGCCTACGTACCTGTTTGCATTTTTCAAACGGTTTATTTTTATTTCCAGGCGAGCCATTTTATTTTATTTGAATATGTTAATCGATAGCATTTGAGCACTATATGACATTAGATAACTTCAAGGCAAAACAATTATCGAATCAATAGAATATCGATGTTTATTTAAGGTTTACACTGCGGGAATACTCTCTCTCCACTCCCTCTGGCAGCAACAAGCGTCATTCACACTGCTTTTTTAAACGCTTATCAAAGCTGGTTGAATCGATACTTATTTGTCCACTCTATTTGCATATGCATACACGAATAGTCGATACATTCTAAAGTGATCGAATAGCAATGGCTGCCACCTTGTTTTGCCAAAGCTGCCACACAGTTGACAATATGGAATATCTTCTCTCTCGCACTCACTTGTTGACTACGACTATGGAGTCACGGATAATTTTGCTCGTCATAAAGATCGTAAAGTGAATATCGTAAACAAACAGATTTTTCAAGGATTATTGCACATTACAAAATAAATGTACATAAATAAAATATATAATATATAGAATACAGGCAGATAGTAACAAATTCTTATAGAAATGTTTTACAAAATAATTTCGTTTTTAAAACTGCGACTCAGCTCCTTGTGCGGCAAGACGATGCTATTCAAGAGGATCTTCTCAGCGGGAATCTGCACAAAGCAACCTGCAAATAGAAGGGGAAGATTAAGAGGTGATTCCCTAAAGGATACTCTACATGGAACATACCCAGAATGGTTATAGATGGGTTCAGTTTACCCTCGTTGTTGAACAACGGCGGATTCTCCATTTTGGCAAAGGGCTTGTTGGGATCCGGATCACTGGGAGTTCCCTCGACGCGGGTCCAGGCGCCAATGGTGCAGCCGCGTCCCACAATCGAGTGCAGGATGAGCGTGTGATCCTTGATCTGCGCCTGCTCCAGCACAATGGACTCCCGTATGCGCACACCAGGTCCGATGGTCACTCCTGGTCCAATGGCCACATTGGGTCCCAGCTGACAAGAACAAAAGTAATGAGAATTAACGAGTATTACAACTGATTAGATACTCACCACAGCCGAGTGATGCACCGTGGCACTGGGATGGACATAGACATCCGGATAGACGGTACAGATCAAGTTCCCATCGCCCTCGCCCCGTTTGCTGCCCACATTGGCCAGACGCTCGGGATGCGTGCGCTTGTAGAGCGCCAGGTAATGGCGATTCGCATAGATTGCCGAGCCGGCGGTCTTCAGCTGTGACCACCAGTTGGGCACGGGCATGGCAAAGAGCTCATCGGTGCCGGCCAGAGGTGTGAGCACCTCCTGCTCCCACTTAATGTGGCCTTGTTCCTTGCCGTTGCCATTGCCATTGCTATAGCTGATGCAGCTGTATTCCTCGCCCTTGGCATGAAAGATTTGCGCCAACTTGGTGAAAATATCCATGGAGCAGACATAGACGCCGCAATTGATGAAGGTGGACACATAGGAACTTGGCTTCTCCACGTAATGCGACACGGCACCACTTGCACGATCGAATACGAGGCAGCCGTAGTGCAAGGATTGCTGTCGTGTCGCCTCCGTGCTCATTATGGTCACCAGGGCGCTCGACGGACGCTCCGTGTGAAACGTGTAAAGTTCCTGCAGCGGAAAATCGGCGCAAACATCGCCGTTGAGCACAAAGAAGGCGCGCGGATTGCCGGCGCGTATCTGATCGCGGAAGTGGTACATGCCGCCAGCAGTGCCCAGGGACGTGAACTCCTGCAGATACCTGTAGACAAAAATAGAGAGTAATTCCAGCGAAGGACACGTCACTTATTAGATTGAGACTCACCTGATGTTGATGTTGCTGCTGCTGTACAGTGCCTGCATGTCGCTCACGAATCCCTCCATCTGCGTCTGAGGGTAGAAGCCGATGATGAGAATCTCGCGCAGCTCCTTCAACTGGACGCAGGCTTCAATGTGGTGCGCAATCAACGGTCGCCCGGCCACCGGAAAAAGCGGCTTGGGCGTGTCCAGCGACAGCGGACGGAAGCGGGTTCCCTTTTGGGGACCTCCAATCAAGATGACCGCCTTTATCATATTTCAGGTTAAACTACAGCTTGTGACTAAACTTTTTCTCATTAAATATTTGTTATCTGTAAATTCAGTTTGATAACAATTTTTGTGTGTTTACGTTGCCAACGCAAATAATCGATACCCAGCATCGCGTGGCCAAGAGCGGCAATCAGCTGTTTTGTTGTACGCGTTGCCAACTGCTGCAGAGAAGTAACGATAGTTGCGATTCATGCTATGAAACATCGACAACGATATGTAATTTACAACATATAAATAAGTATTGCTTGTGAATAAAACAGAATCAAATTTTAAATAAAAGCATGTGCGTTGAGTTCATAATTTTTTTTTACAAATTGTCAATTTTAAAATTATAAACATCAATTTGCCAGTGTCACATTGTCTATCGAAATACGTCGATAATTATTGGATATCGATAATTAGTTTGCCAAAGTCGGCCGGAATGGCGATGTAATTTTTCGTCAATAATTTTTTGCAATTCTTTCAATCGGCATAGGAAAGTTTTTTATAGCAATTGAAAGGACGAAACGTCTCTCCACTGATTGTTAACTGTGTGTGCGTGCTGAAGATATGGCATCGGCGGAGCAGCTCGTGGCAGCCGCATTACAGGGAGCCGCCAATCCCAATCACGAGATTGTGCAGAAGGCGGAGGCGCAGCTGAGCGAATGGGAGCAGCAGCCGGGCTTCTTTCCCATATTGGCCAAGCTGAGCATGAAACTGGCCAACGAGACAAATGCCCCATCCGAAATACTAACAGACGCCGTCAAAGTCCGTTGGATGGCGGCTGTTTACCTGAAAAATGGCATTGAACGCTATTGGCGTCACAATTCGCGCTTGGAATTGGCCGCCGAACAGAAGCAGCAAATCCGCGACATTCTGCTGCAGCACTACAGTGCCGAGGATGTGCCCCAGGTGGCGCTGCAGGTCGCTGTGCTGCTCAGTAAAATCGCACGCAACGATTGCTGGCCGGAATTGTTGCCCACGTTGATGAAGCAGCTGCAGGCATGCAGCGACGCTGGCGACGCGGCCTCGGACACGCCTCTGGTGCAGCAGCAGCAGCGGACACTCCTCATGCTGCACTATGTGATCAAGGCGCTGGCATCGCGTCGCTTGATGGCGGAGAAGCGAGCGTTTGAGGAGCTGGCTGGTCAAATCTTTAGCTATATGGCGTGGGACATTTGGGCCACGCTCACCGCACGCTTCCTGCAGCTGGTCAAGACTGAGACGGAGGCACAGGCGCACAGTTGTCTCCAACGTGCCTACATTTCAATGCGTTCCCTCCGCAAACTCGTGGTCTTTGGATGCGGCAGTAAACCGTACAAGTCCACTGACCACATGAATTTCATCGAGCAACTCTTCGAGCGGCTGCGTCAGTGCCTTGAGCTACGCTACGAGCTAAGGATGCGCTCGGCGGGCCAGCAACTGATCAGCGATCTGGAACGATTCATACTGAAGATGATAAAGACACTGAACGAGTTCATGGAGCGTCATTCCATGTCGTTTGCCCGCTTCGTGCCCATGGCATTGGAGTTTAGCTTCCACTATGTGTTCCACGAGGGCACCGCGCTCATCTTCGATGCCGGCGATCGGATCAACTTCAGCAACTTTGTCATCCAGGCGATTAATCTGCTCAAGGGGATCATGATGAGCGGCAACGATAGCCTGGCACCAGATGCCTCCGCCAATACGCTGGAGGATGAGCTGCTCGCCTCGGCGGCGCACACACAGACCAAGTTCTTCAGCGTGGAGCGTGTCACGTATTTGTGCGAGAAGATTGTGACGCATTACTTTCTACTGACACAGGATGAGCTGGCCGAGTGGCAACAGGATCCGGAGGGCTATGGCCAGGACGATGGCGGTGGCGATGCCTGGAAGTACGAGCTGCGTCCGTGCGTGGAGACGCTCTACTTCACCTGCTTCACCCAGCACTCGACCGTGATGATCAACGAGGTGCTGAAGTTTGTGCGGCGGGCACAGCAGCTCCAGCTCACGGAGACCTCCGAACTGAAGGCCATTCTCCTCAAGGACGCCATCTACAATGCCGTCGGCCAGGCATCCTTTCACTTCTTCAATAAGCTCGACTTTGGCGCCTGGTTGACATCGCAGCTCCTCGCCGAACTCCGCATTGAGGCACCCAATTTCCGCATCCTGCGTCGCCGGATCATTTGGCTTGTGGGTCACTGGGTGGGCGTTCAGTTGCCTCGGGAACTGCGACCCGTCGCCTATGAGGCCTGCCTACACCTGCTGCGGCCGGAGGAGGATATGCCCATCCGTCTGGCCGCCGCTCGCACGCTCAATCTGCTCATCGATGACTTTGAGTTCATGCCGGAGGCTTTTCATCCATATTTCGCCGCCCTATTCGAAGCCCTCTTCCTGCTGTTGCGCGAGGCGGGCGCCTGCGATACCAAGATCGTTGTCCTCGGCACCATGACGCTGCTGGTGGAGAAGATGAGCGAATACATTGAACCTCAGGCGTTGCAACTAATCTCCTACCTGCCCTTGCTCTGGCGCGAGAGCGACCTCAACGAATACAACATGCTGCGCTGCGCCATCATTGGCACCCTGGAGCAGCTGGTGCGCACCATTCGGGACGTGCCCGAGACCATGAAGCCCTTCCTCTACAGCGTCATTGAGCTGAGCACAGATCTACAGGTGAGCTTACAGATTTGGTCAGATTTGGTAAAGAATGCATCAGTAAATGAAATCTTTTCTAGCAACGCTCGCATGTTTACCTCATCGAGGACGGGATCATGTTGTGGCTGGCCGTGATTGGCAACTCGACCACATTGACTCCGGAGCTCTTGGCACTCTGTGATCATCTGCTGCCCATCATTGAGATGTCTTCGGAGAATCTGCGCACGGTTCTGCAGCTAATCCATGCCTACATTCTGCTGGATCCTCATGTGAGATTCTTTTTTATTATGACTATTACAACGTCATTAATGTTAATGAAATATTAATTATTAATGATTAATGATTAATAATTAATAATCAATGATTATTGGTTAATGTTGATTTATTTATGATTAAATATTAATGTAGCATGATTAATTATTTATGATTAATGATTAATAATTAATTATTAATAATGAATAATTTTTGATAATTATTAATGAATAATCATTAATGTTAATGATAATTATTTTTATAACGATTAATAATAAATGATTGATTATTAATGATAATAATTAATGATTGATTATTAATGACAATGATTGATTATTATTGGTAATGATTAATTATTAATGATTAATGTTAAATAATTATGATAATGATAATGCTTAGTCATTAATGTTAATAATAATAATAATGATAATGATTCATCATTAATGTAATGATTATTATTATAATAATGATTAATGTTTAATAATTAATGAATAATTTTTACTGATTAATACTTAATTTTTAATGATTCATGATTAATGATCTTGATTAATGATCTTGGTTTCCCTTGCAGGCTTATTTGAGTCGTTATGGCGAAGGATTCGTGTCGTATTGCGTGCGCTCCTTTGAGGACATTCGAGCCGAGGGCATCATTGCCATGCTGCGCATATTTGAAACGTGTCTCAAGACGGATGCCGCGATGGGATTGCGTCTGGTGCGTCCCGCCCTGCCGTTTGTGTTCCGGCAGGTGTGCCTCAAGCAGGAGTATCCCATGACCATGGGCTGGTACCTCACACTCCTCGCCCGGACGCTGCTCATCGATCAGTCGGTGTTCATGTCCGTGGTGCAGGAGCTGCCACAGCCCGATGCACTGGCACGCATCCTGGACGTGTGGATCGAGATGTTTCCGCTCGTCGCCGATACGCATGCCGAGAAACGGAAGCTCTTCTGTCTCGCCTTTGCCTCGATCTTTGGCAACAATGAGCTGCTGCTCGCCCGCCTGCCCCACATTCTGCAGCTGGTGGAGGAGACGCTGGCGGAGGTGATGGACAAACAGTATACGGCATCGGATGAGGGCGTCGACAAGGCGACGCAACGCTACTACGACTCGCTGGTCATCCACGACGAGCACGAGCTGGAGGACTTCCAGGACCAGCTGTACGATGACTATCACTCGAAGACGTACCACGACGACAGGCATCGCCAGCTCGTGCTCAAGGATCCGGTGTACAAGATACCACTAACCGATTACCTCAAGTGGCAGCTCCAGAGTCTGCAATCTCAACTGGGCGCCGCACGATACGAGCAGATCATGCGCGGCGTCTGTCCCGAAATTCTCGAGAAGATTAACATGTACATAGAGCAGACGGTGCCAAAGGCGTGTGGCGTTTGTGCTGGCAACAATGGCGAGGACAACGATTCGACAAGCAATCAGACAGCGCTTGATTGATCGACTTTTCAATCATCAATCAGTCAAGCATCAATCATCAATCACACACCTACACACACACACCAACATACACGCAGGAGCCGTTAATTGCTGTGCTTCAAAAGCTTTCTACAATTTAAGTTATTAATGTATTTTGTATTGAAATTATATATTTTTAATTGTTAACGATTCCCCAAGCTGTTCAATCCCCCGCTGGCCGTCTTTCCATCTTGCTGCGCAGCAGATTCCTGATGGTTTCGTCCTTCTGCTGCAGTTTCTGGCGCAGCTTCTCCAGCTCCTCGCTGTTGCGGGCGTGCAGACCACGCAACTGGGACTCCTTGTGCTTGAGCAGCGTCGACAGATGCTGCACTGCATCGTAGGTCTCGCGCACCTCGGCCTGTCCAGCCTCCAGCTTCTGGGCCCACTGCAGTGTCATGCGGAGACGCGCCTTGAGGCGATCCCGGGCATGCTTGGCCTTCTCGGAGCTGCGGAGCAGGGAGGCGGCTCGATTGTGGCTCGCCTGCAGCTGATCCTCGAGAGCGCTGCGTTCGCGCGCATGCTCCTGCTTCAGCTCCTCCAGCAGCGTCTTGCACTGCTGCACTGCATCCGTTTCGCTGGCAGACTCCGCAGCTGGAGGCGGAGGAGGAGCGGGAGCCGGCGGTGGTGGTGAGGGAACCGTTGTGCTCTTGAGTGCAACCAGCTCGGATTTGCAGCGGGCATAGGCGTCCTGCAGATGATTCATGTCCAGGAGCAGCGTCTGATTGCGCTGCTCATAGAAATGCATCACCTCGACCAGTTTCTCCTTGACGAGATCGGTCTTCCTGGTCTGTGCCTCCGCCTTGGAGCGGCACACGCCGAGCTGCGCCTGTAGCCGGACACGCTCCTCCGTCCAGCCGCCGACATCGCGACGCAGTTGCTCCTGCGACTGCAGCAGGCGTGTATTCTCCTCCAGCGCCCGCTTCAGCTCGCCGCCGAACAGCTCAAAGTCAGCGGCATACTGGGCCAGCAGGGCATCCTTGTCCCGGAAGGATTCGTCGTAGGCCTGCAGCAGCGGCGTCAACGTGTGCGTGGGCAGATGCGACGTCCATGGCGGCAATGTGCTGGGATTAGGAGTGGGAGTCGGAGTCGCAGTGGAGGCGGACAGGGCATCCTTGTCGGCAGAGCGTCGCTGATCCTGGTAGCATTCGATCTGCACGTTGAGGCGGAAGACCAAGGTCTTGAGCATGTCCACATCATTGGCCAGCTCCTTGTTGTGCTCCAGAACATCGCCCAGCTTCTGATTGAGCTGCTGGCAACGCGGGCAATTGGCCAACTGCTGCTCCGCCTGGCCAAGACGCTGCTCCAGCTGCTCGCTGTCCAGACGCAGTTGCTCATTCTCCTTGGCGAAGCGTTCGTTGTACTTGTGGAATGTGTCCAGACGCTGTAGGAGCTGCTCCAGCTGCTGTTCCTTGGCCTGCAACTGGAGAGAAGGAGGATAAAGTTGATGGGGGGAAGTATTCAAGGTGCTGTCCACTTACCAGTCCATTGAGTGTGCGCTCCTGCTGCTGCTTCTTCTTGTTGTTGGTGGTGGCGGGCAACTCCTGACGTTGCTCCACCTCAACGCTTCTCGATCGGCGACTGAAATTGCCCGTCAATGTGTGGAGCACCTTCCGCTGTCGCTTCGGCTGTGTCGTTGTCGACGGACGCACTTGCTCCGGCTGATCCTGCTCGCTATGGTCGAGATCTGTGATCATTATTCCACGTTCCACACGTGTTCCCATTTGTAGTTGAATCTTTTGACAGTTTTCGCCTCGACTTTTCGAAGTAAACAAACCTAACAAAACAAATCCTGACCCCGGTTGCCATGGTTATCCTTTGCCTCTGTATGTTTGACCCTGTTTCAAAAGTTGCCTTTCTTAGGGGTGGCAACCCCTTTTCAACTGCGCCACTGTGCGTGCTTTCCAATGGCAGTCAAAGAGAGAGCTTTTCATTTGCTAAGAGACTGCAAAAGCTCCCTTTTTTTAAGAGAGTAAAAGAGGGCCGATAAAAAATAGGGGTAGTGAGGGTAGGGTGAGGGTTGCCACCCCTTCTTCAAGCAACGCGACGATTTCACTGCTGTTCGGGGGGTCCTTGAGCAGCGCATAAAACTAATGTCCAGGCGGAAAACTTCAGCTTCGATGGGCCCTCCTCGGGGTCCATTTCTCAATGAGTTCGCCAGGTGAGCGAATAGATGGTAACCTTCAACCCCATCCCCAACCCCCTCAGCCCCATTCAACGCCCACTCATCGCATCAAGTGTTTTTTACTAGCTTTTCATGCGCATTTCATGTTTCTTGATTGCCAAGTGGTTCAGTTTGCATCTGCTGGGAAATACGCCAGTTTTGGAGGGAACCTATTGCTACCCTATTCCAACAGCCCTTACACGGCATCTGCAACAAGTTTCAGCTCGAAACTCGACAATTACAACATCAATCAAACCGCAGACAACTGTGGCGAACTTTAAAGCCAAAAAACAGTAACGAAAACTGAGATACCTGTGGATTTGCCAGATTGTGTGTAGAATTATTTGAGTTTTGAACTTTGACGAAGACTAAAAAGTAAGCACAAGATTAAACAGATTGACAGAATAGCTTCAAATGGAACTAGGGAATTTTGGGTTTGTAATTAAACTGCTCAGAATTTGCATACTAAGACTTAAATAATATGATAAAGTTTTAATTATTTTAGTTATTGTTAGAAAAAATAAAGATTGAGGCCTAAGATTATATTTAATTTTCTTAAGAGCTGTATAGTTTTTGTGGCTTTTAAGCTAAAACATAGAATCAAATTATTTTCACTTTAGGGTATCAAAAATATTATCTATATAGCGAAAAGTTTACCTAAATATAACTACAATTTTTTAAATTTTTAAATAAAAAAAAGAAATATAAATGTATGTATTCAAACTTCATTTAAAAATAACAACAAGAAGTAAAGATATTATCTGTTTTTTTAACAGAATCTTCATGGAAAATCACTGAAAAGAGGCCATCGAATATAATTTAATAAAGCCTGAAATACGAGTGTATTTTGCTTATAATTTTCGAACTTTCCATCATGAAATTAACGTTTACTCTGTGGAGTTGCTCTTTAACCTGAATTCGCATTCCATTGAATGCATAATTGTCGAGTCATTTGTGCAAACATTGCGATGCGAAAAATCATTTTATACAGAAAGCGATAGAAGAAATGAACTTCGGTGCACCGAAGAGAGAATGCTCTTTCAAAAGTACACACCTTTATATATTATTCTCCTGCCAAAAAGTATGCTATAATTAAATTGTTAAAATGAAATCGAGTCTGTAAAACGAAACAGACAATGAAAGCATACTTATAGGAGAAACATTTAAATGGAATTTTATTCAAACGTAAGTGGAGACATTTAGACTTGTACAGAGCCTGGAAAAATTTATAAAACGCGTGATTTAAATACAGAAACTCTCTCATTATGCAAATGAAATGTCCTCTCGAGTTGCAGTCATTAAACACAATACATATTCACTATATTTACTAGGAAAAATCAGTTCAGAACGCAATGCGATGGAATGAAATGAAATCCCAGCACACATATACACTTTTATATATATTCTATCTGTGTGTGTAAGTGTGTTCATTATGTCATGCAATGCACTGGGCATATTGAAAAATTCGCTTAAATTTGCATAATTAAGGCCCAAATGACCAACACGCACACACACAGACACACCACAGGCACACACACGCACACACAGAGCCATCAATCAGGCATGCAAACAGTTAACAGTTATTAACGCCCACACACGAAAGCGCCACCTGTCGTCGTCGCTGAGACCAAAAACCAACAAACATAAAGAGGGAATAACTTGCAAATTGGTTGCAGCACACATATAGTACAACAACTTGCAACAGTGTTGCACGCGTGCTTTATGTTGCAATCTCATTGGAAAGGGTTGCAAGGGGAGGGAAGAGACAAATTTAGCATAGGCGAAGTTTTTGCGGCATTGGCGACAGTGAGTTCCAATTGGATTGGCAAGTACTACTAGTTGTGTTTCCTTTCTATGTGTATTTACTGTATGTTGAAGGCCAATGTGGCAGCTGCAAGTTCAAGTAATCGGCTGGTGTCGCTGGTTTGCATTCAGTTTTTATTCAAGCGCCATTTTGTCGAAGACTGCACTCTAAATCTGAGTGTCTGTATGTGTCTGTGTGTGACTGTAGTGAATGTGTGTGTGAGTGTGTGATAACGAAGTTTTGTCTTGGCTTTGACTCTATCTCCCGTCAGCAATTGAGACGCCTGGCGCATAAAGGTCACAAGCACACGACCACATGCAAAAACAAATCAAGTTTTAGATAGTCAACTAACAAATACCCTGTAATCAGCTGTAGATTATGTGTGCTGGGTATTATGTATGTAAAAGTAGAAATACTAATTTGGAAAAATATAAATTTTATTAATTTATTGTAAACAAATTTTAAATATATTTATATACAGGGAAAAAACTTCAATAATTAAAAAAAAATAAAAAGGATATAACGAATATGAAATGTAAAGTCTCAAAATTAATATTTATTTACGTTATACGCAAATCGAGTGCTAATTAATGGATAATAATCAGCACTAAATAATAATACAGTGTTACTAATCTTAAATAAAATGTAAGTATATGTTTATCGTTTAATTGAAATGTTTTCATACAAAATAAAATATGTATGTTTGTATTCACTTAATAAAGAAATGCCTGCAATGTATTTTAAAATCTTAACTTTATTTAATTGCACACACTTTTTATACCCTGAGGGGGTATATTAAGTTTGTTCAAAAGTATGTAACAGGCAGAAGGAAGCATCTCCGACCCCATAAAGTATATATATTCTTGATCAGCATCAACAGCCGAGTCGATATAGCCATGTCCGTCTGTCCGTCTGTCCGTCGGTCCGTGTAAACGAAAGGATCTCAGAGATGGTAAGAGCTAGGACCACCAAATTTGGAATGAAGACTCCCTATTATGTCAGGCAGGACAAGTTTATGTTAAAATTTTGCCACGCCCACTGTGGGGGGCGTAATTCATCAAAAACTGACATCGCCTTTAATTTCGGGATTTGAGCTAAATTTTGAAATTTTTTTTTATTTCAACGGGTGTAGGATCATGCCCAGAGACTAATCACCGAATTTCAACACGATTGGGCCATAAGTAGTGAAGATATTAACGATTTTTCAAACCCCTTTTTAAATGCAATTCTATAAAAAGAATTAATAATGATTTAATTCGTTTTGTATTTACTCTAACGGAATGTACATTTGAGTATGTAAGTATATCGAGTTTGCCAGCATCAGCAAATGTGTCGAAGTAGCCGAGGTGATAAGTGTTCGACTAGCAACCAGGGAGATCGCGGTTCGAATCTCGGTACGGGTGCGGTGCAGATGGCTTTTAATTATTAAATGTTTTCATTTATTTAAATTTTCTTTCTAATGATAGAGATACGCACCCATGCGCAATGGGTCGTGGGTTCGAATCCTGGATTGGTCAACCAATTTGTTTTTTTTTGTTTTTATCATTTTTACTTTTAATACATTTTTAAAATATCGTGCCAATTGGTTAAAATCACTCATTTATATTTTAAAATTTAAATGGATGTAGCTGCCAAAAAAAAGTTAAGTCGATAAATAGGGATAATTATGGGAATAACATGGGCATCAAATCTTCGGCGTGCCGGGGCCTAGGCTCAGGGTATATTACTGTCGAGTGCACTCGACTGATCCGCTTGATTTATCTTATTATTTTCAAAAATTATGTTTTATTTGTTTTCACCCAAGTCAACAGTTTTTAATTTAGTGTCACTAAATAAAAATATCAATTAGTAAAATATGTACGCAGTACACACTTTTAGGAATTGCTTTCATTACAGGGTATACGAAGAAACGTTAACTCCTGCCCACACTCGCACACCGACAGAATTTCAATTTCTTTGTCACTTTTGTTGCCTTCTTGTTGTTGTTGCTTTTATTGTTGTTGTTGTTGTTATTGTTGTTGCTGGCTCTCATCTGCTGTTCCTTCTATACATTTACTTGTCCCCTTCGTTCCCAACTTCGTCGTCTGCCTTGCCTAATGCTCAACAAGTGTGTTTTGCTGGCGAAGGGCGTTGATAAAGCTGCAATACAAACAACAACAAATAAAACAACAACATCAACAACAACAACAGCTAAGTTAGGTAAAGAAAGTAAAATTTTTTCGTTGGCTGGTTGCCTTTGACTTTTATGCTCTGGCCATTGCCATCGTCGTTTGTCGTCTTTGTTTTCGCCATCTTCGTTGACTTGGCACAGTGGGAAGAACATTGCAAAAAATCGAATATTTTAAATTCAATAAAAATTTAAGATATTTATAAATTAGTTTGAAATAAATGTGTATTATTTTTAGATTCGAATATTAATAATAAAATGTTTCTTAGACGCTTTATAGTGAGTACATTATATCTAAGTAACTGACTATTACGAATTTTATATTCCATTTCAATTCCATATTATGATAAATTCGAGTCTGTTTTCTAATTAATTGCAGGTGTTTTTAAATTCTTAGGAATGAAACGCAAAAACAATAGCTTTCCGTCATATAAAAAAAAAAAACAACTGCTTAAAAGTATGCAATAAAAAATATTTTATGTATATTTTGATAAGGAACGGCTATCCTATAGTCGGAAACTCGATATTTTGATAAGGAACGGCTATCCTATAGTCGGAAACTCGACTATATCCCGCTTGTTTTTATTTATATTTTTTATTATCGTTTGGCTTTTAGCGCTGTTGTCCCACTGTGCGACATCTCTGCGTCTGTTTGCTTTGGGGCAAACTTTGTGAAATGGCATTTTGGCATTTGGCTGTGAGACAACAACAAAAATTGCGTCCATTTAGCGTCTGCTTATTGTCTCAAAGGTCCTGTGTGCCACGCCTCCAACGCCCACCCATGTTTATTTACAGACATTTAACAGATTATTTTGTCAACGTTCATCTTAAAACATTTTAGTTTCTAACGAAACCAAAAAAAAAGGAAACACAAAATAGAGAAGAAAAATAAAGTGAAAATGAAATAATAAAAAAGTTAAATAAAATGCAAACATTTCGAAGGACATGCGCAAGGTAAGGCAACAATTGAAATTCCTGTAGTAATTTATGGGATCAGTCCTGGCAGACCTGGCAGACAGGGGTCGCTTTCGCCTTCGTTTTTTTTGGGCTCTCCTTTGGCTTTGACTTTGACTTTTTCGCAGCACGCTGCGTTTGCGGCTGTTTTCTGAGGAATAAACAATGTCCTGGCAGCTTCCTGTTTGTTTCCTCATTGAGCATCGACCGCTACGCAAATTTGCAATGCGGCAAAAGGAAGCAGGAAGCGTGGAACAGCCTTTTCTCATTTCCTTTTTGTACCCCAATCTACTAAGGCACAAACACGCACAGAAACACACACACACACTCACTTACATACATACATATATACTTAGGTTCGCGCTCACTTGTTGCTGTAAGCGTTACCTTTTTTGCAAAAAGCAATTTCATGGCATTGCTTTTAAGCACGAGGCATCGACGTCGACATCCACGGCGCCTTCGCCTTCGCCATCGACAGTGACAGCAACGAGCCTGTCCTCAGGTCTTATTGGCCGCCTCTCCCCTTTCTATTCCCCTTCTCGGCAAGCCTTATTTGATTTTGACAGCACACTAACGCACACACTTACACCCACATACACTTACACTCACACACACACTCAATTGAGCTCATCTACACAGTCATTGGGTGTAAGTTTCCCGCTTCCCCTCAGGCTCCATGTAGCCTTTGACTCTTTCAACAGCTTGGCTATTGCCTTGTGTTTTGCCGCCTGTTTGTCTGTTTGAGCGCATTACGAATTTGGCCTTTATTTGGCCCGTGCTAGCCATAATCAAGAATCAAGAAAATTAACTTGCATTGAGCACATTTACTAAGCAACAATATTTGGCACACTTTTCTCTCACACTCTCCCTCTCAGCTTTTATTAAACTTTTAATCGCGGTTGCAAGCCTTTAAACTATGATGGTAATTTGTTAAAAATTTCTTGTTTGTAATTAAGTGCCTTGCATTACAAAGTATAAAATTTAAATGAAACTTCATTAAAGAACGGCGCAGATTTGATATCCGTGTAGCGTCCTGCGAGTTCGATTGAGATATCTTCAGAAAGTTTTATGCTAATTTAAGTTTTATAAATTTTAGGTTTCTTTTTAGCGGACTTAATTTTAATATTTTGATTCGATGCTTTCAATTCAATGTATTTCTAATACCGAAATACATTCAAATCAATAATTTAAAAAATTCAATTTTGTAAAATTTCACAGTTTGTTCAAAGTAACCTTTCATAGTCTTCTTTAATGATATGTTATTTCCTTATACTAAAGTCTATATGATATAGTTATCCAATCCTAGAAAAATTTACCTGCCTCAAGTTTCACTGAGACAGCTTCAAAACGGAGAGACTCATTCGAATAGAAACAATAACAAGAACATATTACTTTACGTACTTCCTTCTGCGATACACATTTCATGATAAAATTTTACATTTGTCTGCAAGAAAATTAAGGATATCTTAAGTCTCTAAGCTGGAAACAGAGGGAAACTTTAAACTCAAACTTAAAGGGGTGTCCAATCTATAATCTAAATTTCATTTCTGTCTTAAACAAGTTTAAAACTTATAATTTTATTACAACTTATTATAATTTTATCACAATTTTGTAAAACTTTTACAGCAAATGGGAAACATTGGCGAAAATAAAATAAAATAAAAGCAGCGTATCCTGAACCGCTCTACGAATCAAACGAAAATCGTACATGGTACGAATTTCATAATTTAAGAATAAATTGGCTTTTTAATTGTTTCAGAGCATTCGATAGTCCATCATCTTGCTCAGATTTCTTCGCTTGTGTGACGTCAGTTGGTTTAGTTGCCGAATACAGAGCAATGTGGCATCTAAGAGCACGGACGGCATCTCATGGCTGCTCGACGTCTGTGCAAATAATCATACTTCAAAGGCAATAAATCGTTATTTAAATTTCATTCTTTTCACATTGCTTAAAGTTGAACTTGGCCAAATTCCAGTTGGCGAGGCGGGCAGGGATAACAACGACAACGACAGCAACAACAACGACAACAACAACAACGATAACAACAACGAAAACAACAACGTCGGTGGTTTGTTTGGCAATTTGCGCGTGGACAAAGTCGACAAAGTAAAGTATGCTTTATAAAAATTCAGCTTATTTGGTTATGAGTCCCGAGTGTGCTAGCTTCAAGCGCGAATATTTCTTCATAATCGTTATTAGAGTGTGTGTGTGTATTGTGATAGTGTGAGTGTGTGTGTGAGTTTCAGCAGGTGTGGGCAGCGCTGCCACTCTTTCCTTTCCTTTCCCTGGGCAGCTAGAGTGTCAGCGCGTGTGTTGAGTATACACACACACACACCCATACACACACATTCATATTCATACACAAACTCACAATCTATGTAAACAGGCTGTTCTCTATAAAATGTTGTTTACCTTACTTCGCATCGTTTTTGATCCTCTTAAGATATTACCTTCAATAAGGGTGTTGATGATGGACAGGGCAACTAAGGGTTAAGCATTGCTGTAAATACCGTTATCTCTGGCGTGTCTCAAAGCTCTTTTAATCTAATATTCGTAGGAAAAATAGATAAGCAGGACACAAATTGAAATATTTATAATATGAAAAACTTGTTTAAGTATTTAGTAGATGTGTGGAGTGCAGAGCTGATACAGTATGAGCCGCCTATAAGGCACTGACACAGTCACAAAATAAAGTTGTTACAGCGTAATAAATCATGATTGTAAATACAAATATTGAGACAACTTGAAGTGAAATAACTACTGCAAAAATAATTTAGAAATCACATCAAACTCAATTTAAAAAAATAATTTTTAAAATTAAATAAAATTAAAAATATTATTCGTCTCATTAAATCTTTGCTTAAGATTTAAAAATAAATGACTCACAAATTTAAACATTTTAAAATGAAAAAATGGGCTTTTGTGAAGTTATGGAGTTACAAAAAATATTTTTTAAATAGCTGAAATTTATTATCTTCAAAAAAAATCAAACGTAATCTTTTGAAAAGCAAAGATTCTGAGGGCAGTCTATTGTACTTTAATAAATACTAAATATAATTGTATGTATATGTGTTATAATAATAATAATTTATAACTCTGTTTTACCTTTTTTATTAGATATATTCGATTTTAAAAAATAATAAATTCAAATAAATATTATTTGTCTCATTGCAACTTTTCTAATAAATATTTTTTAAATATCTGAAATATACTTGACAAAATCCCAAATATTTTAAAAAAATCAACACAGCCAGTTTTCCAGTGGACAGTCAAGGGTTTCTCGACTTTTTATTCCCTAAGATTTGACTTAACTGTGCGGCTTTAATTGGACGCTTCCTTCATTAAGCTGGTCTTGTTATCCTGGAATAATCCTTGATAAGCTCTTAATCGATTTGCGTGTCGTCGCAGAGGATAAGGGTGTAAGTTTCTAATGGTATAAGGGTGTAAGGCTGTGCCACCCTCAAGTTGTTCTTGACGCATTTACTCAATTACAATTACGACACCGTCATGGCGAGGGACGCAGTACCTTGAATCCTTGAATCGGAATCCAGAATCCGATGCGTCGATTGGCAGTGTCACGGCCAATGCCAATGCTCGTATATTCATAAATTATTTAAAGTATGTCAATATTTGTTTTGGTTGCCAACGCTAATAATGATGAAGATGACGATGATGATGATGGTGAGCATGACGATGAGGTCGTTGATTAAAAGGACAGCTCGGGAGGGATTCCATTCATTTGTATATATATGTACATCATTCTGTGCTTTCTTTATTGAACTTTAAATTAGTTTTATTTGGTCGCCCTCGTTTTATGGAAGGCAAACAACAAACTTAATTGTAAATGACAGCGAAATAAGATGGAAGCATGGAAACAAAATGGAAGATGATGAAGAAAGAAAAATAACAAGCAAAACAAAATGGCCTTGCAATTTGTATAATAAGTTCTGTGCCTCCATCGAAAAAGATGAGTCCTGAGTCCGGAGCGTTAAATATAATGAGATAAGCTCATTAAAATGATGAGACCGGTAGGCAGGTGACGGCAGGAGGAGATCAGGCGAATTGAAATGGTTGCCATGTCCCTTTGACCGACTCCAGAAAGATACTCTGATCCCATCAATCAGATGAGGCGCATTGTCAACTTTAAGTTAATTATGGAAACTTTTGCACTTGATTGATTCACTCTCCCAGGCAACAACAACAACAGCTACAGTAAAACAACAATGAAATGAGAGAGAGAGAGTCCTTCTGTGGATGCACTGATGCGTATAATCCTGACAATGTGCCGGCCCTGCGGCTCAACCGACTGTGATTGACATCAGGCACTTAACGCGTTTTTGTGTCGCCCAAAGTGGGATTCCACCCACACTCCCTCTCTCTCTCTCTGTTGACACCCTGCGGCCGCTGTTAATGAGCCACAAGTGCGCAACAGTTGAGCTGGCAGCATGTGTCTGCCACATAGAGGGGGCATCTTCATTTTCATTTCCTTCCACTTCCTTCCATTGCCCGCCCAGAGTGAAACACAGATTTAGAGAGTTGTATGTGGCCTTTGTCCTTTATAATGCTTATATAGAGACTAAGACTGAGACTATGCAACAACAACAAATTGCACTTTTATGTATCTCAATTGTAATTTGCCTTCAAATAGTTTTTTCTTCATTTATTCCGCAGACTCATCATCATCATCATGATATCAGCACATTTTGCTCAATTTATAATGGAAGATGCATTCTTCATTCTACACTATGCAACATAACGTCTTTTTCTTTTTTATTTGCATTTTTCTATATATTTTGTATAGCTTACATTATCTGATAGGCAAAGTAAATTATACAAAAGTTCTTATTACATTTATTGGGCAAATTTGTTAGTCGATTTGCTGGAAAAAATTTAAGCAAGTCACAACAAATATTGCATTTGTTGCACAGTGTAAATTGTACAGTGGAAAAATATATATACTTATCTTTGTACAGTTATGTTTTTTATATTGAGTTCAGACAAGCGATTAGAGCTGAGAGAAGCTTATTGAGAAATCTAAAAATAAGGAAACTGTCAACTCACTTTGAGAAACTTGCTTAATTTCTAGTTGTGCTTACCGTGAAGTCATTAATTTGTTTATACTTTTCGCTTTGATTCAAGGATTCTTGTTACTTTCATTGTATTTTAATTGTTTACTTTGTAATTATTTTCCTTTGAATTTTGCTTCTCGTCAATATGCTAATTATTTTATACAAACTAAACTTCTCTCGATGCTTCCTGCATTCTAAACTTCATTCTAAACTTCCTGACTTTATTTTTGCACTCTTTTTGCTGGAAATAATGTCTCTCCTTTACTAATTTCACTTTCAACTTATCGCAACGCTTCTTCCTATATCGTTGTAATTTCATTTAATTATCCTACTCATTACGCTCTTAGCTACTCGTTATTAATTCGCTACTCTGCTCTCCACATTTCTCCCTAAACATTTCGCCTTGCTTCTCAGTTTGCTTCACGCCAAACTCAGCTTAAAGCTTCTTCTCGATAGCACGTGAAAAAATACTAAATAATTAAGCATGTAATTGCATTTAAGGACAATTGATATACATGTTGTTGTTGTTTTTTTAGTTAAACATTTAAGAGTACACAATAAATTCGGTGGGCATTTAGTTTGCTTTGATTTGAATTTATGATTAGCGAGTAATTATAATTTTAAAGCCGCCGTTTGGGCAAATGTCGCGTATGCGCGATGCAGATTGCGTATACGCCTGTTTATATCTTTATTTTACTTTTATTTATTTTTTTTTTGATTTTCTAAGTGTTTAGCGCTCTATTTATTTGACTCTCTATTAGATGTGGTGTGTGTTTTTTTATTTTATGTGCACTTGGCGAGCGCGCAAATTAAAAGTTGGTTAGGCAAAAGTTTTGCCCCTTTTTCCATGTTTTTTTGATTTTTCAGCTGCAGTCGTTAAAGTGTATATGTATATGTATGCATCTGTGGTTGTGTGTGTTGTGAGTATCTGACAAATAAAGATAAAATGCACACTCGAAAGCAGAGAGAGTGAAGGATAAACAAAGTCAGTGCTCACGTTCCAGTTTCCCGTTACAATTTCGACCACGTTTCCTAATACAAAATGTCTGTGTGTATATTTATGAGAGTGAGTGTAATAGACCTGCGACTTATATTTAAGCGTATTGAGATAGAAATTCTTAGAAGACAGTGTAAATAGTTCTTCAACATTCGCTTAATATCTTTCTTAAATAGAGTTTACATAAATATACAATATTTTTATGTGTATAGAGACTATTTGTTTAGTTTCATTTTCAGTTTAATAAAGTTCTTGTTAGCTTAGTTAATAGCAACAGTCAACATTTAACAGTCATTCCGATATGAGTTTTTCTTAGCGATTTTTGGAAGAGATTTGTTCTAGCTTGTTTCGAAGTACTCAAAGGAGCTTGTTCATAAACTTCATAAATATATTATACGATATACTAATTTTCATTTAATGCACACTTATAATACATATGTATGTATGTAAACGCTTAAAACACATTTATAAACTTTATATACTTAATCAAATCGTTTACTAACATATACATATTTGTTTTTGGATTCATTTTTTAGAAAAAAATTGACAGCATTATTATTTTCAATTTAAAATTACTCGCGTGGAACACATAGAAATATACTTAACTATATTTTTAACTATATATGTGTGTGTGTGTTTGTTCAGGCCTTTTTTTGTTAGACACGCGTCTCGCTTTGCGTCTTATCAACGAGGTCTGTCCTCAAAATTGGGTGCGGTGCCAACATCAAGGCCAGACACTTGCCCCATTGATAACTGTCTGGGTCTAAGAACTGAGCGCTGAACCCAATCAAAACATCCGCCATAAACAAATGAAACAATCTCCCAAGTTGGAGGCCTGACCAAGCTAATGACTTTGTTATTTTACTTTTGATAAGTGTTTCAAGGTGTGTCCAAGCAAACATCACAAGCCAAATTAGTTCAAAGAACTTTTCTAATTTTCTTGCTATTTTTGTGCTTATTTCAAGTAATTTCTCAGTTAATTTAGAATTAATTATTTTCCTATCATCAAGTGCTGTCAAAAATTAAACTTTGCTTTCATATAATTTATTTTATTGCCTGTTTATGTTCATGTCAATAAGGCTAAGTTCAACTTTGACATGCCAGCTGATTAGATCTTTTTGCCAAATTCCATCTACAACAATATTACAAATTTCTTTTCTCCTGTGAGTTTAATACTCTTGGCTTACACACACACACACACACATGTTGTTGTACACAAATTGGCTGTAACATATTTGCAACATTCATAATAATTTTTAGACTTTATAATACTCGTAAAAATGCTTTAAAAAGAGAGCATCAAAAACAGTTTTCGCAAGCTGAGCATTGGCTATTTATGTATATATGTAGGTACAAGTACGAGTTTATGCTATTATATATGGGCTATATATATGTATGTATGTGTATACTATGTGTATATATATATGTTTAAAATGCTAGCAAAATAATTTTATTTATTTTCTTGTTTGTCTTTAAGGTTTAGCTGTGGATTTTTTGGGGTTTTCCTGTTGTTGCCTGATTGGTTTGATTTTCTTAAAGAACGTGAAGATTTTCACAGCTTTTGGATTTGGAAATGTCGCTAAGGCAAATTTTCTGTAGAATTTCCTTGGCCAGATGCAGAGATATGTGGGTACGAGAAGTTTTCATCTTCGATGAGGTAGCTTTCTTTTCGCGTTTCTCCTTCAGGCGCATCTGTAAAATTGATAAATATATATGTATATATTAGGGTGTCCCTTATTTGGTCAAAGTCAATATTTTTAAATGCATACGGGCTAGTTCTGTTCATTAGGTCCTAAAGCACTCAGAAATAAATTTTTACCTTAATCGGAGTATGATAACCCGTGCCGACTTGGATCGGAAAATTTAAAGATTATATGGGACAAAAAAAAATTTTTTTTTATTTTTTTAATTTTTTATTTTTTTATTTTGTTTATTAGGTCCTAAAGAACTCAAAACCAAGTTTTCACCTTAATCGGAGTACGATAACCCATTCAAATTTGCATCGAAACATGAAAAATCATCGAAAAATGTATTATCAGTGTTAAATACTGTTTTTTCATGTTTCGATGCAAATTTGAATGGGTTATCGTACACCGATTAAGGTGAAAACTTGGTTTTGAGTTCTTTAGGACCTAATAAACAAAATAAAAAAATAAAAAATTAAAAAAATAAAAAAAAAATTTTTTTTGTCCCATATAATCTTTAAATTTTCCGATCCAAGTCGGCACGGGTTATCATACTCCGATTAAGGTAAAAATTTATTTCTGAGTGCTTTAGGACCTAATGAACAGAACTAGCCCGTATGCGTTTAAAAATATTGACTTTGACCAAATAAGGGACACCCTAGTATATATATAGGATAGAGCATTTTGAGCCCATCACTGAAATTGAAACTGTTGGGCCGCAAGTTTTAATAAAATTAAATGCCCGGACTTTGGAGCACAATTTTCATTAATTAATGGCCGACAAGTCCTGTCGTCCTACCGTTCTCTGGTCCTGTTAACCACCCCTTAACAGGACTAAACACAAATCCATTTAAGTTATTTCCTGCACCATTTTCGCATGCATCAATGAGTTGCGTGTATTTCGCACCTAAACCTAAATAACCGCAAAGCCGCCCAGAACAGAACGGAACAGGAATAAAAGCAGCTCAAGCGTAACCATCACCAGGTAAATATGTACTATACGTGTATATCCCCCTTCATATTCCCAACCCTGCTTACCTGCTTCAATATGCCGACGAGCAGTTCATCGACATTATGTTGTATGCCGCTGGACGTCTCAATAAATTTGGCATCGCGTGAGGCGGCCAACGTTTTGCCCTCTGTGGTGTTGTGGAAAGGGCAGAGCAAAAGTGAACGGTGAATTATGGAAATACAAAATTAGATTGAGTATGCGAAATAGGAAAAGCAAAAGCGAAAGGAAATATGAAAGACGGTTGGTGGGAAAGTGGGAAATGGGAATGAAATCAAGCCATCATAATTAAGTCCTGGATTTCCTTAAATTTACCTAGCACATAGAGATGAGCGCGTGTCGAGCAGTGCTGTCAGTTTAGTTTATTTATAGCTAGATCTAACATATTTTGAAATGAAAATATAATTTTAGTTTTTTCTAATTGCCTTAAATCTGGGTTATTTAAAATAGAGTTTATCGATTTCAATTAAGATTCTCCTTACATGACTTCAATCAAATTCGCATAGCTATAATCAAATTCAGAAGCAAATTGTAGTTCTAAGCATTAGACTTGTTTAAATCAGTGCCAAAAGCCTATGCCATGGGACATGCGTATAGAGAGAGAGAGAGAAAACGTGTGTTCTATAAATAGCATGTTCGGTGGCTTGTTCTCTCACGACGCGTGTCTTCGGCTTTTTGTTCTCTCACGAAGCATCTGATCGGCTGTTGTTTTCTGATGTCAGTCGCTGATCTGCGTTCAATAGAGAGAGACCATACAGCGCTAAACTTTTATCATGCACTGCAACTAATGCTTTGCTGTCTTTACGTTGAAAACTGTAACGATGCGACAATTCGAATATGCTTCCCTTTTATTTTTTCAGTGTAAAGCAGTTAAAACGTTTCGTTGTCTTCGTGTTTCGCTATTTGATTGGGTGAGTTTGGACACGACTGTCTTAAATAAATTTTTAATTGATTAATTTTAAGTTTTTTTTAAAATAATTTTGAAGATGTTGCTAAATTGGTTTAAAATTGTTCAACCTTTTTTAATTTCTTAATCAAATCGTGCCCCTTTTCAGTTCGTGTCACGCGCTCATCTCTAGCTAGCTGAAAATCCACGTTGATTGCCATTGCTTACCCTGTGATGTGATAAGTCGGGCCCGTGCCAAATCCGCTTTGTTGCCAACCAAGATGACAGCCTTGTCCTTGGTGTAGTTCTCCTGCCACAGATAATTGATAATCTCCTCGGCAATGCGAAACGAGCCCTTATCCACCACGGAGAAGACAACGACACAGCCGTGCGGCTCATAGGTGGACAGGGAATTCTCCACGCTCATCTCGACACTGGGATGATCGATGAATACCATATCGGATTCCTCATCGTCCAGTAGAACGCTGACCGTCTTTTCGCCGAACTCATCGTCTAAAACTCAAATCAGAATTAAACTCTATAGACAGAAGCGGAAACCAGAAGCGGGCAAATGGGATTGGCATTGGACCATAAACACGCATAGGTTCCACATTCAAAGAGGGTAGCACAAACTACTCACTGTCCAACCGACCGACTCCTTCCTTCGACTCCTCATCAGAGGCGAAATCTGGACAGTCTGGACAGTTAACTTACCCAGACTTGCATCGTAGGTGTGCATGTACTCCGACGTCATAAACTGATTCACCAGCGCCGTTTTGCCCACACCCGCATCTCCCAGCATGACGACCCGATACCGAGCCGGAGGTGGTGGCTCCAGATTCTCCGACTCATCCGGCGAGGCGGGCAGAGAGTCGACATTCGCGTAGCCGGCGCCACAGCAACTGCCCTCGAACGGGGATCTCTCGCTGGCCCGGCTGTTGGTTGAGTTGACACTCGTGTTGCTGCGCGATCTCCGCGAGATTATCGAGTCACCGCAGTTGACCACGTTGCCCTTGCTAATGGAAAAGTGACGCAGTCGGTAGAGATCGTCGCTGGCCCTCGGATTATATGGACGTTCCGGCAGGGAGCAGACACGCGGTCGGACGTGATCCGGTACTGACGAAGAGGAACAAAATTTTAAACGAATTAAAAGCGAGTATTTAAAGAAGTTAAACTTCAATTTATTAGAAATATTAAGAAAAATTTAAAAAAAGGTTTAAAAATTCTAGAAAATATCAAAATTTTCTAGAATAAAAATATACCAAAGATAACAAAAAAATCACAAAGTAGCACAAATTCAACAAAATACCAAGAAAAAAGACAAATGCTAAAATACATTTTAAAATAGTGATGTAAACTGTATCAAAATCATGTTAAAAGTGTTGTTTTTTACTATTATTAACATTGGAAGTTGATTGCAAGCAAAAACATGAGACTTATAATTTTAAATCAGCGTATCAAACCGAAACAAATATCGGTTTCAGTTACGGTTATCGGTTATTCAAAATTATTGTAAATCGGTTACGTAAAGGCTACCGGTTTTCTGAATGTTTTATTTTCAAAATACCAGAAGTATGTTTTTAATTCACAAATGATATTCAAAATGTTGAATATATGTAAATTTGAAAGCAAATATTCAAAAATTTACAAATATATGATGTCTTTATTGAGATACATAAATTAAATTGGGGGAGAAATATAAATTTAATTGAGTTTTAAAAAACGATGTTTACATCTTTACAACATAATTAAATTTTATACTTGATTAAACTGCAGTTAATAACGGTATGAATCGCTTTCTTAACGGTTATTTCGACTAGAGTATCGAAATAATAAAAAAGAATTGATTCAGTTACGGTTTCAGTTACGGTTACCAATTTCAATCGGTTATTACCGGTTAGTGATTAAGGTTTTAGTACCTGTTTTTAATTATTGAAAAACGCAAGGACGAAAAAATAAATAATATTTGAATGCAGAATGAATTAAGAGGCCAAACTTGTGACTTGTCTTTCTCACATGATTTTGATGCAAAAAGTAAACGATTTCCATTTATTTACCTGGCAACTCGAGAAAATTGGAAGTGCGACGCTGTCGGCCGCGATTGGAGGACTGGAAGGCCAACGGACCAATGTCGTCGTTGGAGAAGATGGAAGTGTTGGAGCAGGCGCTCTTCATGGACTCCCGGGAGCTGCGTCGACTGGCGAGGTAGGCGAGGCCGCCCTTGGAGCTGCCCCGGCGACGTGGCTTGTACTCGACGGCGTCCCGCTTCGGCTTGGCCGGCTTGCAGCCGCTGAGCTCGTGGTCGGCGTCCTTGGTGAGATCGCTGGTGGACTTGCGGTAGCGCAGAGAGACGACGCTGTCGGAGCAGGTGCGATCCAGGGTGGAATGGGAGCTGTGGAGCACTTGGTAGCCGGGATTCGAGGTGATGTTGATGGCATGACGGCGCTGGCGATGCTGGCGATGTTGTTGCTCCTCCGTGGTCACTTGGCCGGTATCCGTGTCCGTATAACTGAAGCTGGTGGTTGTCGTGGTCACCAGAGTGCTGGTCGTGTGCTGCGTCTGCGTCTCGCCGGACTCCATGGACACCTGTGTGCACTCCGTGAAGCACGAGTCGCGCTTCAGGCCGTAGTAACTGCCAGTCGGGCCACTGGATGTGTTGTAACCACCACCAGCTCCACTGGCAGATGACGCTGCCGCTGCCGCATTCAGGCAACGTGCGTCGATCTTGGTTATAACCGGCAGCTCCCACTCATCCCGACGCCGCTTGCCACTTGCCCCACTTCCCCCCTGGCCCCCAACTCCCGTCGTGGTCAACTGCGGCAACGGATCCAGCGGCGGCTTGGAGCGCAGCAGCTTCTTGGAGCCCTGGCGACGTGGCGAGCTCGGTGGCTCATAGTAGAGGGAGCCATCATCCGGGGAGATGGGTTCATAGTACTCAAACTTCCTGCCCAATGCCGCCTGATCCATGCCCGGACAGTTGGCCGGACTGACGGCATCAAAGACGAACTTACACGGTGATTTGGGACTACGCGTCCCATGGCCGCTCATCAGCGATGAGTTGGAGTCGTCGATGGATCCCGATGTGGGCGTCTGGTAGTAGGACGAGGGCGTTGAGCTGCTCCCCTCATCACAGCTGTCGTTCGCATAGGTTGTCGTAATCTTGGGACTTCGTGGTGGCTCATAGCTGCCTCCATAGCCACTTCCATAGGCCGACTGTGTGGGCGTGGCATACACCGAAGGCGGTGCCGGATGATAGCTTCTGTGGGCGCTACAAATGTGCACAGAAAAAGTTAAATTATTCTAAAATTAAAGTAAAATTATTAGCTATCATCCTACTAAATCTTATCATGATCGGACAAATGGATAGGTGGTAATGGCTGATTTAAGTTTCAAGTAATGTACGCACCTAAAAGTATGCAACATAAAGTTTTTTATATTTAATTAAATAAGATACGGGTATCCTATTGTCGGGAATTCGACTATAGACTTTTCCTTTTTTTTTTAAGCACTCAGCTTTAAAAATGTTCAAAAAAGGCGAAAACATTTGATTTCTTTGGAAAAGATTTTTATATTATTATCATTCTAAAATTAAACTAGTATTATTAGCTTTCATCCTACTAAATCTCAGCAAGATCGGACAAATAGAAAGGTGGTAATGGCTGATTTAAGTTTCAAGTAATACAAGCACCTAAAAGTATGCAATAAATTTTTTGTTATATTTAATTAAATAAGAAACGGGTATCCTAAAGTTGGGAGCTCGACTATAGCCTTTTCCGCTTGTTTTTTAACCACTCAGCATTAAAATGTTCAAAAAAAAGTTGGAAAATTGAACTTGAATCACTTATTACGTAGATTTTTTTAAAGATAATCCGGAGCTACTGAACTTATGACTTCATTCATTATGACTAATCCCGGAATCAAAGGTGTTTCTTTCAGTGTACAAAGGCAATCATCGCATCTCATTTGACTACAATATTTATTTGTATTTACTCACCTGGGCGACTTGGGCGTGGCACCTTTGTAGGGCAAAGGATTGCTGGCCGCACGCGCTGGCGTCTTGTGGCCACCATGGGAAGAATGCGGATGTCCATGTCCATGTGGGTGTCCGTGTCCATAGCCAGCAGAGCCACCAGCTGCTGACTCGCCGCCATCCCAGCTGTGTTGTTGTTGTGCCATATTATCCAATTGGAATCGGAGTCGAGTCGAGGGAGGCAGGTTTAATATTCCTGTTGCTGTTGCTGATGATGATGATGATGCTGCAAGTTGGTCGCAACTCATGTGTAAATATTACGAGCCATTACTCAACACACACACACACAACACACATACACACACACATACACACACAACACACACTTGCCTAAAAGGCCGCAGCGAGTAAACATAATTTATGGTTTTATCTTTATTTAATAAAATAATGAAAACTACAATAAAACGCAAAACGCATAAAGGCCATGGCCACGCCCATAAACAAGGCCGCCTACATTGCTCACGGGCTAAGCAAATGTTGTGGTGCGTGTGTATATGTGTGCGTGCGTGTGTGTGTGTGTGTCAGCAAATTGTTTATGAATTTTGTGCTCAGCTCGCTTCAAGTTGATAGCCCAAGTGGCTGTGGTTGAACCTCCTCCTTCGCCTACTCCTCTGCCATCCTTCGCCTTCCATCCCACTACCACTTCCTAACAAACACCCCTCCCCCCGCTCTATGTCCACTCAGCTTTGATGCTGAGCTCTTAAAGCATTTTATTGCAGCTTTAAACTTGCGTCTTTTGTCGCTTGTTGCATGCAACAAGCTGTCGCTGTCTTTACCTCTGTCTCTGCCTCTGCTTTCCGTGTGTGGCATAAAAGTTGATGTTTGTCTTTTCGTTGGCTTGACAAACTGCGAAACACATACACACACACACACACACACACACACACTAAAGATTTGTTCAAGTAGTTTGCCAACAGTTTAAAGTTAACAGTTTCTTAACAAACGTTAAGTCTTCTTTTGAGTCAGGTAAGATAGACAGTTTGACCTGACAGTTTGTTCAATATTTGCTAATTGTATCAGCATTTATCTCTAGTAAATTCAGCACAACACTGATAAAAAAAACGATGTTCAAAAATATGCATATTGTCTAAAAACTACGAATTTACTTCTAAATAATGTGAAAGATCAAATTTTTTAGTATTACTTCTTTAAAAATTGTCTTATTTTCAAAATAAAGTATTTATAATTAATTTTCTTGATTTTAGAAAGCTTCCTGTTTTTCTCAGTGTAACAACTGACTCAGTCTTGAAAGGCTTCAAATCCCTTTTCGAACTTCTGTTAACTTTGTTCTGACAAGTTATTCTGATTGTGTTTTCGTATTGAAATTTGTGTTCGCATCACGACGAAAAGCGATGTCTTAACTTTCAGCTCTAACTTAAACTAATTCATAATTGCGATATACGATTTAAGTCAAACTATTTATTTAATTTAGATAACGAGGACCCTAACTAAATATTAAAAAATGGGTTTAAAAGTGCAGTTTGAAAACTTATTACATACTTCCTTTATTTAAAGATTTATCCAATGTTTTTTAATTATTTCTGTAGTGTCTACGTGTTGTAAAGTGGTTCTAAAGTGGTGTATCAATAAAAAAAGGTCATTGTTTCGATTATTTGTAAATCATTTTGTAACTTTTATCGACTTCAAGTGTTGACTCGACATTTTCTTTCTAACTTTATGAATCTTTAATACTCAGTATCCAAGTTCTGTCTTATTTTGCGAATTAATTTTATGTGAAATCTGTCGTTTTTTGTATCATAATCTGTACTTAGACCCAAAAATCTGTTACGTCAAATAGAATTTTTAGTTGGTGTTCTTGTTCGTGTCACGATGTCAGCTCTTACGAAGTGAATGCCACTAAATTACTGAGTTTCTGCGCAGCTAAACAAAAGTTCTAATCCAGCTGTCAATTGACTTTGACATCTATTTTCATTTTCATTCTTATGCTGATTTGATTGTTGCAAAAAGTCGCATTTAAACAATTTATACTATAGTTTTATGGCTGTGCTTTAAATGTAAACAACATGAAGGAACAACAATGTACTCTAAAATTGTCCAGCACTTCTATGGGGCAAATCTAGTGTCTCATTTTATTGTCCAGCTCCTGCGGAGCTCCGAACAAGAGTCCCAACTGTTGCCATTGCTTGTGCCCCAGTGTTTGCTCTTTCCACCTGGCCAAAACCCACCTCCCCTCCCCCCATTTAGTTATCTATTGTGTCGTGCGACGCGTATACAAATAGCCATGTCACCTCACCTCACCTCACCTCACCTCACCCACTCACTCAGCCAGGCACAAAGCGTGGATACGTGTTCATATTGTAAAGCAAATAATATGAAAGCGAGCAACTGCACAACTCGTGTGTTTACATACATCCAAAGATACATACACACATACTTATATACATACATATGTACACATGATTATTTTCAGTACGGTACCTGTTGGTCTTCATACCCCCTAATCGAAGAATCCGCTGGGAGTATACTCGCATTTGAGCCTTAGAAAGAGCCGTAGTAACATTCACAGCAAGAAGGACTGGGAACCCCTTTTAAGTTGATTAAATATAAAAATTAAAACTGACTATTGATTTGACAGTATAAAAACAGAAAGATTAATCAAAATTGATAGTTGAAATATTCTAAGTTAAATATTCTTAGCAAAGAGGAGAGATAAATATGATAACTTGCCTAATATTTCTACTCAAACTTTATGAATTCAATTCGGGGTTAAGAATAATGCAGCTTTCCAACGATTTGATTTATATGAGTACTATGAGAAATAAGTTTAAATATTATTTATAAATAATGATAACATAATCTAAAAGAAACACGAATCTAAATCGACAGTTTACACTGAACGAAAAGAGTCCATATTTTCTAAATAGAAGAGTCTTTCATTTTGAATTAAACTTTTTATCCTTACAGTTTAAATTTTAATTTAAATATAATTAACAATATTATTTGGTTGACATTAAATAAATAAATAAAAATAAAGGAATTATTTTGGACAATCTAATAAATATTTAAGCTATAATTTACACCTTTTCAGGAGTGAAAAGGGAGTGAATAATCGTCAAAGGCCAGCTAATCTAAATTAAACCTTGATAATAAATGAATTTCTTTGATTTGAATTAATTTATTGTTATACTCAAAAATCTGTTGCTGACAACCATAGAATTTATGTTGCAAAGCAAAAACATTTTAACAGGCAAGCGAATTAGTTTTAATTTATGCCATTAGCAATAATAGGTCAGAAGAAAAGTGAGTTCAACGAAACTATACCCAATAAGTCAATTAATCTGGTAAGACCAATAAAATAATCTGAAAGCTCCAGACAAATGTGAAAATAAAATAAATAGAGCAAATGGAAAAACGCTAAACTAAAATAAATTTAATAAATTAAAGTGCAAAGCCAAATAAACACTTGAAATGTTAAAACTTATTTCCAGGGTATATTATAGTCAAGAGTTGCACTCAATCAATCCAACTGCGTTTCAGAGAGTGCCTGAGAATCACGTAACCTGGCCTGTTGCCACCGCAACCAATCATTCAGATGGACAGACAGTCAGGCAGACAGACAGACAGATGGGAGTGAGGTTGAGGTGGAGACTGAATCATGGATAGAATAATCATAAAAATGTTGAATACAAAAAACATTTCACAATACCTTGTAACTTGCCAGGACAACAGTTTTGGTTGTGCAAAATATTTGTGGACACTAACAACAACAGCAACAACAACAACAACCACAACATTATCATCAGTAAGAACAAATCAATAGCAAAAGAAATGCCAGCTGCAAAATCTCTCTCTTTCTATCAATGTCTGTCCATCAATCTGTCTCTCTCTATCTGTCATCTCTCATTCAACTGGTCGACAGAAAAGACGAAATCAGTTTGTGTTGGCATTGGCATTACGTGAATTGTCTATGCATGAGATGGATATCAAAGCCTGGCTTATGGAATTGTAAGCATTTTTTATATAAAACGAATACGCATACGAATGACTTTTCAGCAGGTAAAGAAGACAAAGAAAGAAGCTCACAACACGGTCAAAATATTGTAATTGCAACATATTCGACTCAGTTTAGGACTTAGCCCTTTTAACTCTCAACTCAATCAGTTAGTCAATCAGTCAATCGGATTGAGCACGGAAAGTGGCATAACTTATAAAATTGTTGTGCAAGAGGTTTATTGTGTTTTAAAGTTATGCATACATTTGCAAAAATCACCTAAGGCCAAATCAGCCGAAAACTGATTCGATTTAGCGTCGGATTTGTGTTCAAAGCGGGCAAAAAAAAAGAAAAAACAGAGAATTGAGTGAGAAACAGAAGTAGAGAGAGTGTGTTTAGAATATTTGCATATTTCAAGAACTGTCGGGCAGTGATTGAATTTATTTTAAGTTTATTTATATTATTAGAAAATTGTATATTATATTAGAAAATTATGAAAATTTATTGCTTTACTGATGACTTTCAACTCAATCAAAAATCAATATTTTTTAGAAAAAATAAAAATAAAATTCATAGCATTATTATGATTTCCTGATTTTTTTTTAATTTTTTTTCTGTTTTGTTGATTATTTTATAAATTTGTAAAATAAAAACTGAGTAATATATGTATATAAATTGTGCCAATTAAAATTAAAAATTATAACTTGCAATTTAATTTCCAGTAAAAAATAAAATAACCATTATTTTATGAGTTTTCTTTTAATAATATAATGAATTTTTGTTAAGTTAAAAATTATAACTAAAAAATACATCAATATTTTGTGTAATAATCGTAAATTTGTTCATCTTTGTGAAAATGCATAGAAGTGTATGTATCCTTAAGGAAGTGTATGATTTTTATCAGCTTATATAAACAAAATAAACATTATTTGCAGTCTCTGCTGCCAAAGTACTGTACTTATTTTTTTTGTTGAAGCTTCAAAATAGTTTCAAGTGTCAACAAGAAAAGTTCAAATGTCTCTGACCTGTGAACAAAACTGTCTGCTACTTTATGACTACTCCCTATCAACATTATCATTATCATGATGATGATTATCATGATGATCAACATCAATAGAAGGCGTAATGAACCCAAGTGCATTTCCAAGAGCTATTAACTTGTGGGTAAATCTGCAACCATAACCCTCTAATGTCTAGGGTTGCCTTGGCTGACCAGCACAACCCTTTTGAGTAAACTTTGCTTAATTACATGCCCGCACCCGTTAAGCACATACTTAACACCCACACACACACACACACAAGCAAACACATACGTATGTATATGTATAAACAAACATAAATATTTTCTGAGCAACCACATAATACCACACCTCCTGTCCCTCCTGCCCCTTTGTTACTGCCTCTTCTCCAAGTTGTGACCAGCACTTGTTTCGCAGAATTTGCGTTTCTTGTAAAAATATATATGTATGTGTGTGTGTGTGAAGCATAAACAAGAAAAGTCCATAAAACACTTAGGATCAAACAATATACAACAAGAGACGTGAAGAAAGTGTAGCCTATTTATAGGGGGCGCCCAAGGGGAAACTACATAGTCTTCACTTTGAATTAGTTGGTCAGCTGGTCAGTCAGAGCTTTAGCTTTGCCAAATGGCAAATTAGAATTCTGGGCTAAAAGTCACGTTCGCAACTTAGTTATTAGACTCTGCCCCCTCCTGACCCCATCGATTTTATTGCAACACATAATTCTTGGCGCGCGCCATTTGTGCAAATCTCATGTTGATGGCATATTAAGTGACTAGCTGGGGGGGAGGGGATAAAGGGCGACAGGAGTACAACTTTGGTGGGCAATTTGGTTTTAAATGCGTCATTTGTGGGGCAGATTTTGGTCGTTGATGAGAGGGGAAGTTGTGGCAAGTTACGTGTAATTAGACGCGTCTGGCGTCAAAGTTGGGTGCGAGGATTAGCAATTAAGCGAGTGTCCTGTGCGTGGAACAGCGCGCAACAAGTGCTAACAGGGACAAGCGTAATCCCAGCGACAAACACACACACTTACACATCCAGCCACACACACACAGACGCATTGAAAGAGCGCAAGTGAGAGATTGGAGCGCTGAAAGAGCAGCGCATAAATCAACATGTCAAATCGCAGCTTAACAGCAGACAGCTCCAACTCACACACACACTCAAACACACACATTAATACTCACATTCTACATCTTAGCTTAGAAGGAAATCATATTTTATGTTTACCATTTTGGGTTGATTTTGCAAATTGCGCTTGCTTGTAATTTCCGAAATTAACTTTTCTAATTGTCTTAATTGCGTTACGACACTCACTCTTTCACTCTATCTCACTCTCACTCTTACTTGCACTTTGCCTGTGTCTCTGTCTCTGTCTGGCACATGAACAATAATTGGTACAACAAACTAACAACACCACAAGCAACAGTTTGTACAGTTAACCGTTTTCTCTACGCCTCTCGCTGCACTTCCGTTTCCGCTTAAAGCCGTGCGTTGCAAGTGTTGCAAGTGCCGCACACGAAAATGGCCGACAGTCCGCGTCCGCAGCTCGAGCTGTACTGTATCTCTGCTCGCCAGCTCGCCTGCATTTTGTCTGTGGCACGAAAGCCAACTTCGATGCCGACGTTGACGCCGACGCCAATGCCGACTCTGCGACGCTGCGACGCTGCGACGCAACCAGAAGCTTCAGCTCAACCAAAAAAGCTCTTCCAGCCTGGAAGCGATGTGTCTTTCAAAACGTTTTCCGGGTTCAATATAGAACTTCGGTGTTTTTGTTGCTCTTTGAATTTCATTTTGATTTTACACTTTCATTAAAACTTAAAATTAAACGAGAAAATTTATTTAAGTGAAAGCCTCTATGCGCAAATTCTCTAAATTTTTTGAAGCATTGCAGCTTAAACATTTTTGCAGCAATCAATTTTCGCAGAAAAGCAACACTTCTTAGAAAATAAGTATATGAGCTTATTCAACTTTTCAATTTTTTTTAGTGAGTATATACAGTTATGGAAATAATAATAGAAACGACAGTTATTTTGACATTACAATCAAACATGAAAATCAAATCCCGTTGTTTTGGCATCAATGGAACGGTCATTTTAATCCCGTTTGAATGATACACAACTTTACTTAAAATCTACTTTTGAAACTTTTTTCCACGGGTTTAAACAAATAATGTTTAAATGCAAAAAGTTTTTCCAAAAAAACTTATAGTGACTGCAAAGCAAAAATTTCAAAAATTTCTTCACAAATATTTTTTATGATTTTTTGAAAATTGCTAAAATTTACTATTTTAACCAATTTTTTTTACTTTTCAAAAAGTGGCTTTTTAGTAATTTTCAAAAAATCATCAACATTTTTAGTTTAAGCCTGAGGCAAAAAGTTTCAAAAGTAGATTTTTACAAAAATTCGAAATATTTAATGGGGTAAGTGATCTTTCCATTGATGCCAAAACAACGGGATTTGATCTTCATGTTTGATTGTAATATCAAAATAACTGTCGTGTCTATTATTATTTTCATAACTGTATGTAATTAAATGTTTCGAAATTATTTTTATATATTTTCTTTTTCATCAGAAAATATTTGCACTACAATTTCTGCCGTGTCGTTTGCTGAATTATATTTTTCGTTCTTTGGCGGAACCTCTGCGTTCTCTCGCTTACGATCCGTTTTCGGCCCATTTTCCTGGCCGACAACGCAGGTTTAGCGAAAGTTCGATTGTTGTTCGTTTTTGACCGCAACGTGTCAGTTTGTAAGCCAGTTTACGAACTCTCGCTTAATACCCGCTGTTTAGTTCACTGGGAGTAGACCAGATTTAAAAAAAAAAACACTTAGTATATTTACATATGTGTTAAAATCATTTGGTTTTATTAAAATTTCATGTTTTTTTTTTAATTTGTTGTTCTTTTGTTTTTGATTTCTCTTTGTTTATATATTGTATATGTACATTATGGTAACTTAGAAGTAAACTTATTGCTATTGCTTATATAATAAATAGTTTTGGAAGTCTGTGGCTTACATCTAAAGAAACGACTTAGGTGAAGAATTGTGAATTTAGCTTAGTCTTGGTTTAAGGTAGAGTATATGCGGGTAGGGTTAGCTTGGGTTGTGTTATGGTTATAGTTTTGTGTGTTGGTTGCTTAATGGTTAAGGTGTTGCAGGGCGGGTAAAGATGTGTGTGTAGTATGTGTGTGTGTGTGTGTGTGTGTGTGTGTGTGTGTTGGGGTTTGTAATCAACTCTCGAATCAAAGTGTTTACAAAGTGGCAACGCGTTCGCTCAGCTTCTCCAGCTCCGAGTAGATGCTGGCTGGCAGATCGGCACCCACTTGGGACTCAAAGTAGTTGCGGATGTCCTGCACCTCCTGGGTCCAGAAGTCCTTGGGCAGCGAGAAGAGCTGCTTCACATCGATCTGCTCCTTCATGCCAGCCAAGTTGAGCTGCCCAGCTGCGGGAATGCGACCAATCGCCGAGTCCTCATGGCAGTCCTCGCCATTGCAGCGGCGCAGAATCCACTCGAGCACACGCGAGTTCTCACCGTATCCGGGCCACATGAACTTGCCCTGATCGCTCTTGCGGAACCAGTTGACGTGGAAGATCTTGGGCACCTGGCCGCGCTTCTCCATGCTCAGCCAGTGAGCCACATAGTCGCCGAAGTTGTAGCCGAAGAAGGGACGCATCGCGAACGGATCGTGCATGATCGCCTTGCCCTTGTGCTCCGCCGCGGCAGTTGCCTCACTGCGCATCGCGGCACCGATGAAGACACCGTGAGTCCAGTCGCGAGCCTCGTAGATCAGGGGCACACCAGCGGGACGACGACCGCCGAAGAGCATCGCAGAGATGGGCACGCCAGCTGGATCCTCCCAGGCACCGTCGATGATGGGACACTGGGCGGCAGGGGTGCAGAAGCGGGAGTTGGGATGAGCGGCGGGTTTGCCAGACTCCTTGGTCCAGGGCTTGCCCAGCCAGTCGGTGATTTGTACATTGGCAGCCAGACTGCTCTCCATGCCCTCCCAGAAGACGCCACCGTCGGAGGTGGATGCCACATTGGTGAAAATGGTGTTCTTGAAGACAGTGTTCATGGCAATGGGATTGGTCTCCATCGAGGTGCCGGGAGCGACGCCAAAGAACCCGTTCTCGGGATTGATGGCGCGCAGGACACCCTGCGAATCGAACTTCATCCAGGCGATGTCGTCGCCCACACACTCCACCTTGTAGTTGGCCAGCGAGGGGTTCAACATGGCCAGGTTGGTCTTGCCGCAGGCGGAGGGGAAGGCGGCCGTGATGTACTTCTTGACGCCCTTGGGATCGGTGATGCCCAGGATGAGCATGTGCTCGGCCAGCCATCCTTCCCGCTTGGCAATGGTGCTGCCAATGCGCAGGGCGAAGCACTTCTTGCCCAGCAGCGAGTTGCCACCGTAGCCAGAGCCATAGGAGACGATCAGATTCTCTGCGGGCTTGTGCAGGATGATGGTGCGCTCGGGATCACAGGGCCAGGATGGCTGCTCCACTTGACCGTTGGCCGGGGTGCCCACCGAGTGCAGGGCACGGACAAACTCCTCCTTCTTGGCCAGCTGCTGCAGCACCGCAGCTCCCATGCGGGTCATGATGCGCATGGAGGCCACCACGTAGGCGGAATCGGTGACTTCAATGCCGATCTTGGAGAGCGGCGAGCCAACAGGTCCCATGCTGAAGGGCACCACGTACATCGTGCGTCCCTTCATGCAGCCGGGGAAGCGTTGCTGGATGGCCGCATCCATGTCCATGGGGGAAATCCAGTTGCCCAGGGTGCCCTTGACGCCATCCTTGGGCGTGGGAATCGTCTCCTCGCGCTCCTCCGTGCAGATGAATGTCTTGGACTCCACACGGGCCACATCGGCGGGATTGGTGCGTGCCAACCAGCAGTTGTCGTACTTGGGCAGCGGCACAATGGTGCCGTCCTCCAGCAGGGACTTGATGAGCATCTTGTTCTCCTGCTCGCTGCCATCGCAGATGTGCACCTGGTCGGGCTGGCACAGGGCAACGGCCTCCTCCACAAAGTCGCGCACGCCAGCTGTCAAGGAGCTAACGTCGCCAAAAGAGGTGGGAATACCTCGAATGTGACTGTAGAGACCGCAATTGTCCTGGCGCTGCTTGTGCAGTTGGGGCAGACCGCAGCCATTGGCGGAGCTAGAGAGAGAGAGAGAGAGAAAGAGAGAGTTCTAATAAGCGAGAGTTGCTAGAAAAGTTAGTGGGTCAGCAAGTCAGTCAGTGGGTCAGGGTGGCAAATGAAGTCATAGTGAATGTTTCTACTTGAATTCTTTTAGAAATGTCTAGTAATTAATTTGAGATAAATTATTCATAATAAACAAAGAAAAATAAATAACAAAAAAATGTTTAAATGTTCAAAATCATTATTCTAACTCAAAACTGTAGAATTTATTTTAAAAAAAATGCGTCTTGTAACAAAAATTTAAAAAAAATATATCAAAATCTTTAAATTTTTTGAATACTTTTTTTACTATTATTTTTCTACTCTCAAAGTTGTTTTTATTTTAAAAACCAAATGTTGACATTAAAATTGAAAAAAATACATTTTAAATGATCTAAGTTCAATTCAAAATTACTTCAAATCTTGCCACAATTAGTAATTTGGAATTTAAGGAATTCATTGCTTTCTATAATTGTAATTTGGCAATACTTTTTTCAGCACATTGAAAAATTTAGTTGAAATGCCATGAAACATTTTTTTAAAAATACATTTTGGGTCATACTATGCAAATGCATAGGCTCTAGACTCTAGAGATTTCGAGAGACGGGTAATGCATGCATATGTTTTTGGTGTTTAATTTATTTATTTATTTTTTTTTTTTCTTAACTCGTACTTACATAATTTTGTTTTCAACGAGCTCAGGCATTTTGTTAGTTGTTTTGATTTGTTGTTTAGTTTAAGATTATTTCTCTTAAAGACTTTGGAATAAGGCGCACAAAATTAATTTATTTATTTTGCTCTTTTTTGTTTTAAATATCACAATTTATCAATTATCACAATTTGATTATATTTTTAGTACAGTTCTGTAGTTTGCAGCTGCGTTGCTTTCATATGTTTCGCCAGAGTTTTTTGTCAAAAATCAATTTGATTTTCAGATCACTGAAATTGAATGTTTCACTTGATCTTTCCATTTACTCAGTCCACGAGTAACTGATGCCAACTGGCCGCGCCGCCCGCCTTTTATACGCTCCGGGCAAGGCAATGCTGCTGGCGCCTGTCCGATCCGACTAGAACATGTTCGGCCAGCGAGAGCGATCGGCTCAACGTTCGGCAATCGCTGCTCTGTGTGAGGCGTCGCGTCAAACTTCGGGCACGCTGATTGGCCCGTCGCTGGGAGGCTCGCCGATTGTTTTGGTTTTTCGTTGATAAAGGGGGCCGAGGTGGGAGGGAGAGGGGGCTATTTGCTGTTATGGCAGGCTGCTTGGCAACAGACGCGACGCGACGCGACGCGTATTTCTCGTTGCGTATTTCTCGTTGCGTAGTTGTTGTTGCTGTGGCAAGTTTCGACATTTATTTCTGATGTCGTCGATTCGAACTTTTTTCTTTCTTTCTCCCGATAGGCAATCGTTGTTACGCAGTGATAAGAATCGGGGAAACTTGTTGATATTTTTTATATTTTCGCTAGCTGCTAATTTAATTGTTTTGCTTATTTATGTTTTTAGTCGATATCAGGCAAGTGCGCTACGTAAATAGCACTCAATTGGCAATTGGCATTTGGAAGCAGTGTAAACAGTTTATGAAACTATTTCTAAACTATTCAAAAAGATTTCTTGATTTATTTATTTATTTATTTTGTATATTTTTGTGGGAACTCTTTTGCAAAATCGAATAAGCTAAATTCAAAATTTAAATTCCTCTGTTCTTTAAATCAGCGGTGGGCACGAAAGCTGAATCAGGGAGCGCTACAACAACATCAACAACATCAACCCTACTATAGTCTACCCAAGTTGGGAGCAGTCGCTGCTCCCGGAGCCACTGCGTGCCCACCGCTGCTTTAAATGATGGTATTAACCGTAGCACATAGCATATCTTTTTATCGCCTATCTAAACTATTAATTATACTAATTATATCAGCTATTTTCCTTCCACGCCCCCTTTTGGTTGTACACGCGCCCACCTACGTTTAGGCCAACATCACATGTCATAAGATTTGTTGTCATGCTGCCAAAAAATTTCACTTTTTTTTTTATGCAAAGAACTGGTGACGGAAAATTTGATGATCTGTTCAGTTCAGAATTCTCTCTGAGTTCTGTGTGTTTTAATGTTGGCCATGGCCATCAGCCAAAAGCCTTTGGAGGCCATGAATGGCCAGGCACACGTTGCTGGCGTTATTCATGTGACAAGTTGTACCCAATAATAGCCGAATGACTTTCGATCATGTGTTCTTTGCCTGTGGAAGGAGAAATGAAGGTTCCCCGAACTGAACTGAGCTGAACTGAAACCCATATGGCATGGTATGTCAGCTGTCTAAGAACTGAACCACCTTGAGAGTATCCCTATTTAAAATATCTGTTCGTTTTTTCTTATTACCATTATCAACCATTCTCCACGCGCCTCTTAAAATGACAACAAAAAGTTCGCTGAAATATTTTTCGTGTGCTTATTTTTAAACCATCGACTTGTTTTTCTAGTTCAGCTTGATAAGCCTGATCATCATCATCATCATTATTGTCTGTCTGCTTGTGCCTCCGTTCACACACACCCCTACCTGCCCCGCCTCCTAACTCAACACCCTCCTTGCCCCTTCGACGCGTCGCGACGTCCAAAGATCGCCTGATGACTTGACTTTATTTTTGAATTTACGTCAATGCATTAACGAATCAATATTGAAAAATCAGTTTACCTCTAAAGCTATAGCTATATTTATTACATCGCTTTGTCAATCCGGGTTATCAGCTGTTAAACGAGCCCCTAGAATCTGACCGACAGTGGAAAATACCTTCTAAAAATAGAGTTGAGATTTTTTTTAATTAATAGCATTAGCAACGAGCCGGATCTAATTATTGACTATGTTATGTACGATTTGTAGACTTTCTGCAGTTGGAACTTAAGCATCGATTCAGGCACTTAAGCAGTTGCTTACATCATAGGCTCAGAGAATAAAGGAAGACTCAAGTAAAACTAGATCATCAGTTTGAAATATATAAAAAAAAAAATAAAAATAAAAAAAATGGCTCTGGATACGAAAGTTTTTAAGATAACAACATATTATAATATATAATATAGAATCAAAAAATACTCAAGTGATAATAAATTCTCAGTTTAAATTACTGATCCATCCATTCTTACAAAAGTGTATCTACGAAATACTTAAGATAACATCATATACTATCAGCAGTTCAGATTTGAGATGCTTCTTCATTCGTCTTCTCTAAGAGATAAGTTCTGGACCGATTATCATATTACCCGGATCTAAAACCCTTTTCCTTCGCTTCGTTCTTTTTCCCTTATCAATGCTGAGTGTTTGTATTTTTGGTGCATGTCGAATCACACCACCCCGTGACAGCGTCGATAATCAGACCTTGGCAACGCCAGAGGCCGGTTTTCTTTTCTTTTCAAGATCAACGTTCGCTGAGGCGTCGATCCATAAAGTTTTTAGCTGTCGAATTGTTTTTCGGTGTTTTTGCTAACATTTTATTTGCTTGTTTTTCGCTAAAGATCTTGATAATTGTCAGCAGTGCACGGAGAGGTTAAGACGATTATGGATTTATATGCTTGTTTACGCCGATTGTGGACGGGCCTCCGATTCGTACCCATAGGTACTCTCCCCTACATACATTTGTACCATAAACACAAATTGATAAGCTGTCCCATTTATGAATACAAAGAATTTCAACTCGGAACTGGCTACAACAAAATCTCTCGCTCGTTTATTAGACTTTTATTAAACTAAGATTACCAATAACCTATGGAACCCGATTTCTGCACATCACATGGTTGCCACACGCGCCTTCAGCTCGGCCAGCTGTGTCGCCACCGCCCGGGGTAGGTGTCCGCCCACCTGCGCCTCGAAGTACTTCTCGATCTCCGCGACCTCCTGTTGCCAAAAGTCCTTGGGCAAGTCGAAGAGCTGCTTGAGATCCACGCTACCCCCGAGACCGCTCACGTTCAGTGCATCCTTGCTGGGCAGGCGACCAATCGGCGACTCCTCGTAACAGTTCTCGCCCTGCACACGGCGGAAGATCCAGTCCAGGACGCGTGAGTTATCCCCGAAGCCGGGCCAAAGGAACTTGCCCTCAGAGCTCTTGCGGAACCAGTTGACGTGGAAGATCTTGGGCACTTGGCCGCGTTGCTCCATGCTCAGCCAGTGGCCGAGGTAGTCGCCGAAGTTGTAGCCGAAGAAGGGACGCATCGCGAACGGATCGTGCATGATCGCCTTGGTCTTGTGCTCCGCCGCGGCAGTCGCCTCACTGCGCATGGAGGCACCGATGAAGACACCATGTGACCAGTCGCGTGCCTCGTAGACCAGAGGAACGCCCGCGGGACGACGACCGCCGAAGAGGATGGCCGAGATGGGTACGCCAGCGCTGTCCTCCCAGGCGGGATCGATGATGGGACACTGGGAGGCGGGTGTGCAGAAGCGGGAGTTGGGATGAGCGGCGGGTTTGCCCGACCCCTTGGACCAGAGCTTGCCCAGCCAGTCGGTGACAGTGACGTCGGCGAGGTGGGATGACTCCATGCCCTCCCAATAGACGCCTCCGTCCGAGGTGGAGGCCACATTGGTGAAGACCGTGTTGCGGAAGACCGTGTCCATGGCGATGGGGTTTGTGGCCCGCGAAGTGCCAGGCGCAACACCAAAGAAGCCGTTCTCGGGGTTGATGGCGCGCAGAACTCCCTTGGAATCGAACTTCATCCAGGCGATGTCGTCGCCCACACACTCCACCTTGTAGCCCGGCAGAGTGGGCGTCATCATGGCCAGGTTGGTCTTGCCACAGGCGGAGGGGAAGGCGGCAGCAACGTAGATTTTCTTGCCCTGCGGATTGGTGATGCCCAGGATGAGCATGTGCTCGGCCAGCCAGCCCTCCCGCTTGGCAATGGTGCTGCCTATGCGCAGGGCGAAGCACTTCTTGCCCAGCAGCGAGTTGCCACCGTAGCCAGAGCCATAGGAGACGATCTCATTCTCTGCGGGCTTGTGCAGGATGATGGTGCGCTCGGGATCACAGGGCCAGGAGGTCTGTGCCTGGACACCGCTGGCAGGTGTGCCCACCGAGTGGAGGCACTTGACGAACTGTCCATCTCCCTGTTGGAGCTCGTGTAGCACTGGGGAGCCGGCACGCGTCATTATCTTCATGGACTCCACGACATACGGCGAGTCGGTGATTTCAATGCCGATCTTGGACAGCGGTGAGCCCACTGGACCCATGCTGAAGGGTATCACATACATGGTGCGTCCCTTCATGCAGCCGGGGAAGCGTTCTGCGATGGCTGCCTTCAAGTCAGCCTCGGAGATCCAGTTGCCCAGGGTTCCGGATGTGGCATTGGGCGTCACCGGAACGGTTTCCTCCTTGCGATCCGTGCAGATGAATGTCTTGGACTCCACACGGGCCACATCGGCGGGATTGGTTCTGGCCAGCCAGCAGTTATCGTACTTAAGCAGCGGCACAATGGTGCCTTGTTTGAGCATCATGCTCTGGAGCAGTTTACTCTCCGCCGTGCTGCCGTCGCAGATGTGCACTTGCTCCGGCTGACAGAGTCCGACGCACTTCTCCACATAATCCTTGACAGCGGGTGTCAGAGTCCTCGAGTCGCCATAGTGCACGGAGAGAGCTCGACAAACCAGTCGAAAGTTGTAGCTCTTGGGCGGAGCAACTAACCTGAGAAGGAGCAAAAGATGCAGAAATGGGTGAGATAGGAGCAATAGATAAGATAAATATTATCTGATATATAAGAGATAAAAATTATGAATTTGACATTAACTTTTTACATATTTAAGGTCAAAATATCTTAAAATGGGTTATCTGAGACCCTAACTTGACATTGAAAAGACGGCTCTATAAGAAGTACGGCTGTTATCGGATCAACAAAAGTGGAAATGGGAGTAAGAAATACTACATAAATTAAAGAAGCGGGATTATAGAATGGTATTTTGAGAAATTCTATCAAGAGGTTGAATAAGGGTTTACCTCTCACATCCAAGCAAAGACGGCTCTAAAAGAAGTAAGACTGTTATCGGATAAACGAAAGTGGAAATGGGAGTAAGAAATACTACATAAATTAAGGAAGCGGGATTATAAAATGGTACTTTGAAAAATTCTATCAAGAGGTTGAATAAGGGTTTACCTCTTAAATCCAAGCCAGCTGAACGCCTAACAAACTGCCGTACGACCAAGAGCGCTTGGGCACAACTGTACCTCAATTAGTATTCTAAGTATGTTCGCACAGCTGCTGGAAAACAACAAAACAGAGTTGAGGCGACGTTATATTGGCCCCACACAATTGTATAAGTCAAAACTGGCTAATCAGCTGTTGGCTGGTTGTGCAGGTTTCTGCGTATACCCTGTAAATGTTAAGCACTATCTGTGTGGATTTATGCATTCAAAACAGAGAAATTTGATAAGATGTCGTTTATTTATGATCCAATCGATAAACGGCTCTTTTGAATAAAAAATATTTTGAATTTATGCTAGTTTATGCTAGTGTATATCGAAGAGTCGACAATTCTATTTTTGCGGAAGTGATTTTCATGTACTTCAACTCGATACTTTTTTTTTTGGCGATAAATCGACAACTCGATTTTTTTTTAACGACTTTGACATTTCGATTTAAAACTCAATCAATAATTTTGATTTCATCACTAGTTTATGCCATTGTTCAAAGTATTCAATCTACGTATATTTCAAATATGATAAGAGTTTATCTGCCTAGTTAGTTTTTTAAGCTTATTAAAGCGTATCACTCAGTCGATACCATTTAATGCCCTCGCTTTTATTTATATTTGTTTCGTTGTCTGCTTTGATATCATGAAAAACTTGCTCAGACTTTTGCACCGCACAGCGTTCGGTTTTGGGGATTCCAAGAGCAGCAGCAAAATGGAGACAACCTTCAATTGTTTCTGAGAGATTGAGAGAAAAGGTGTAAAAGAGAGAGAAGGTGTTGTTTTGACTGCGTCACTTTCATTTGCTTGCTGTCGTATTGTACAATACATTTGTAGATCGTCTCGATCTACACTGAACCGGCTGAACAAAGTGATGCAATGTTTCGTCAGCCTGGGAAGTGCTCTCTGTTTTGTTTTGATCTCAAATTTATACTCTCTGTCTGAACTCTGTTCTCTATTATTGTTGCTCTGTTGTTTCAGCTGATCGTTTGCCATGGCATCAATTGACACTGTCTGCTAATCACAGTCAGCATTAAGGATTACGCTCTACACGTGTCCTGCCACAATGACGCAGTTGCACTTGTTTCCCTGCCCCATCAGTCTCTCTCCCTCTTTGTCATCTTTTATCGCGACTGTTTTTTCGGTGCTAATCAGCTCATATCTCAATATCTGGGGCACTCATATACTTGGTTACATTGACTGTACAGCGGTTCAAAGTCCACTCGTTGCTCCCGCTCTCGAGCTATAATTCATATGGTCACATGACGTCACATCGATTCAAGTAATCTAATTTATTTGAGCAGTCCAACATTTTCATAGTTTTCGGAACTGCGCATTTGACTATGACTATGTCTGTGTGTGTTGTGTGTGTGTGTGGTGTGTGTGGTGTGATGTCTGCCCTGGATAGCGTCATTAACACACATTTTGTGCATGACTGTGACATGATAGATAATAACTATACGCGATGCTGATTCTAGAGTTTTAGCGAAAAAACTAAACAAAGAAGTAGTTTGAATATATCCAAATGAAATTGAAATGAATTGAAAGTCATAAAATCTATTTAAAATATTGATCTTTATCAGTTCTGTCAAATCTAAGACCTTCAAGAAGACTGATCGATCAGCAAATCTGAAAATGTTTTTATGTTCATTCAAGAATTATATTGAATTATTAAATTTTTATATGTAATAATCCTTAAAGATTAAGTCGGAAATAATTTTATTTTGAATCATATTGAATTCAGATTGGTTATGCTAAAATTTACATATAAATGAAATTTCCAATTAAAAATAATATAGTTATTTAGTACGAATGAAAAGCAATAGTAAATTTGGGTAAGTCCCGAGCATTGTACATATTTTTTGAAATAGATCACCAACCATATTTTTAAATTCTTTTATTGGAGAATCAAGACAAGATCCTAAAACTTGCTATAGGGTGGCTCAAAATATTAATTTTCTCAAGACTGAGAACAAAATTTCAATGAACTTAATAACGGCATCCAACATAAGCACACAAAAATAAAGTAAACAATTAGGAAAGTCTTACTATAGCTATAGTCTCACTTTCTGTAGATACGTGTGTATTTCTAATCTTATATAAAATACATTCTTAGCCAATCTCTTAGTTGAGGATTTGCTTAATTCAGCTTATTGCATTGACGTTTACCGCGAAAGCGCTAATTAGTCTGTTAATTTAAATAAAATGAATTTTTAATAATTTTAGTTTGTTTTGTCCGCTTTTTCGCTTTAATCTAATTGACAGTTTTTATTGTCATTCGATCAGTTCATGTTTGGGCTTTCACTTTGTTTTGTTTTGATTTGATTTCTTGTCAAAAAAGATATCATAACAAATATAAGAATACTTAAACTGTTTTTTATAAATAAAGGTATTTAAATTCGTTATTTTGTCTTTAGTCATTATGTTGCATGAGTTGGCTAATGATAAGAATTTGGCATAGCCTAGCTGGGCAGATTAAATTGTCTTTTGTTGATTTTGTTGTCTTCTTCAAATTTGCGCTGTCAGCCTCGACACTTGCAGCTAATTATTCGGCACAGATCTTTCTAAAATATAATATTTGACATCTGCCACGCGTTCTATGTGAACTAGAAATCTATTTTAGTTGATAACAAACCAGGTTTTGTCTATATAAACGAATCGCAAACGGGGGAATGAAAATGGTCATATTGATTTGGGTTTCGAATTGGGCTTTTAAGTGAGAAAATCGTTTTCTTTGTTTCATTTGGCATTTGTAAATGGCAAATGCATTTTTATCGTACTGCAAGAATTAAAATTACATACGAAAGACTAAAATATACCCTGTATAATTAAAACAACTATAGACAATGCCGTGCTGTTTTGTGCAAAATAATCATAGTAAAAACTAATGGAATAAACTGTGGAAAATAACATATTTAGTATAGTTTCTAAAATATTATGTATAAAAATTAAGTATGGGCATTTTAGACTGCGGGATACCCTCTAGCTAAGTAAGTTCTTTAGTGATTTTATGTGTACGATCATATAAAATGGTAAATTTAACAGATTGACGAAATAAATTTTTAAAATTCCATAAATACGAGAACATTACAAATGAAATAAATGCACACACCTCAAGTGCATACACTTTTAGAAGCTAAAAGTAATGGGTATTTTAGTGCTGGCTGCTGCTTTGTTGTCATTGCTGTGGCATATTTATTTTTGTACTACGTATATACCTATTTTGCATTAAGATTTTCATGTGAAACACGCAGAAAATTCACAGGCGCGTGTTTTTATTTTTACGTGTATATGAAATTTTATTGCTTTAAATGAGTAAGTATAGATATAAGTATATAGGTGACCATTTATGAATAGATATAGTATTTATGTTTTTGCGTGGCAATTTTATTTTAGGATGCGTAGCAACAGAAATGCGGAGACAATTTTAAATGAATCTCATACTAAGTTCTGTACTTTCTGCCTACAGGTTGATAAGCTTTGGATCTTGGACAGGTTCATTAACTTCGTTAGTTTCTTAGACTAAGGGCAGCCCCCTAATCACATATAAATACGTAGTATTTGAAGGCTCCACTTGGCATCTTATCAGCTGGCCATCGAAACAACGAAATGACAAAAACAAACGAGTTTTTGATACCAGTTTAAACCAGTTTCCACTGACCAATCGAACTGACCAGACAATTGTCTTTGTTGTCGACGCATGGCTCTAACTAAATAGAATTTTACTTTATTTAGTTGTGGCACAAATTTCTAACAATTTGCTTTCAGTATGACGTCTATTAAAAAGGGGTTTCATCATTTTTTTGTATTAGTCACAGTAGATCTATCAAGATGATGGATTTGTGATGAGCTAATGGAAATTTTTCCCAACTTTTACTGACGTCTCAATACTCTTAACAATCTACACAATCAGCAATCAATAGATTCAGTTGCTGGTTTTAAAATAAAGAAATATTTTTATATGTAACTGAACAGCAATGTTACTGTTCAATAACATAGCTCCCCTTCAAACTTTTAAACTCTAAAATGCACTCTTTACATTTTACAAGTAATCTGAAATTATCGAAGAAAAGTTTTAGCAACAGATTCTGAATACATTAAGTAGCTAAGGAAAATCCTTTCTATTATTAATTATTAGCAAGTAAAATTTGTTTTTTTTCGGTTGGTTTTTCCCCGAGATTAACGTCATACAACAATCAGCAATGATTAGCAAAGGTTCCTGAATTGTATAGAAAACTAGACTAAAAACCTGCCCAATATGAATGTAATAAATGCTATTCCAATCAAATATCAAGTATCTATCCTTGACAACGTGATATGTTAACTATTTAGGGCCAAGGTCAACAAACTGTCTGGAATGTTGGCCCACATAATGAGTTACAGGCAAGTAGATACAAGTTAAGGATGGATTGTTGCTTATCAACTTTGTGAATGTTGTCCTAGTCATCAGAAAATAAAATGTTATGATACCTAGCGAAGGCCAAGGTTAATACTCGTAAATTGTGTTGAAAGTTGCCCCAGAATTCGAGAACTAGTAATAACTAGTAGTTGCAGGAACTGTGAATATTTTGTGTAAACTATTTGATTATACTAATGAGCTCTATGGCATCTCAAAGTCCAAGAAACGAGAACTGTGTGTATTCAAGTGTGTGTGAGTCCGTTTACCAATTGATAAGCGACCGACAGTCTCTATATAGAGAACGTAGGTGGAGAATACAGATTACAGACTATATGCACATTGTAATGCCGTAAATGTGTCGTTGTCTATGCGGGTTCTCTAGGTTTTTCTATGAGATACCCTGTCTGGAAAATTGATAATGTCAACATTACACGTCATCGAAAATTGTATCTATCATATGGAACATGTGTTTACCCAACGACAATTATTTATCTTATCTTATCGACTATTGAAATATTCTATAAAACCCTATGAACCCAAATTTGTGAGTGTTCTACTCGTAAACAAACCATTAACTGATAACAGATAAGAAATCAACAATTCGACATAATTAGCAAGTGAATTCTTCCAGAATTCAATTGATCGATGTGAAACAAAGACTTCTGAGAAAGCAATTTGATGAGTCGCGTGGCTAATTTGATCAATTATTATCACCATACCATAATTACTATTACAAATTCCCTTGTTTATTATTGTTATTCATTCAATGAAGAAAACTGCACAAATATTATTGTATTGTATTTATTTGAATATTATTATTTCTTTCTCAAGTTCTATTTGTTTGTATTTCAGCTTTGTTAGTCTGATACACGCGCTCGCTTGGGGGGCTCGGCTAACAACAAAATAGCGTCAATAGCAAAAACAACAATAATATTTATTATTGCTGTTGTCGTTGTCTGTTGTTGTCTGTTGTTGTCGTTGTCGACGAGTTGTCTAAGGTTATCATCAGCGTGTCAGAAGAACGTTCAATGGATTGCACAAGCAATAACAACAATAGTGTCTATCTGTCTGTCAGATAGACGTACTTTGCCTGCTTGCAGTTTTGATAAAGCACATGAAAAGGAACCCATTGCAAAGTTGTCAGGCCACTCATAACACTTGGCCAATAGGTAGGTGCACATAAAGCGGGCCAAAAATAATAAAAACACGCCACACCAAAGCGGCTATCAAAACAAAAGCCAACAACAAGCCAAACAAGTAACTAAAAGCTAAAAGAGATTTCAGTTTTTTTTTCTGTTTTCTGTTTTTCTGATTTCCAGTGTCCGGTGCTGTTGCTAGGCGCCCTCAAAAACAAAGGCAGCACCAACACAAGCAGCGATTTGTTTTTGTTTTGGTTGTTTACGCGCCAACAACGTCAGGCACACAGATACGCCTACACTCTCACACAAATACAAACACAAACACATAAATAGAGAGAGATACACGAGCAGAACCAGTCGGTCAACTGAATACTTCGCTCACCGATCGCTCTCCCTGCTCTCTAAACACACAAAGAGCGGACAAAACCGGAGCCAAAACAAAAACACAAAAATATTATACGAAGCGTGGGCGTACGGTGAGGGGTGTGGCAGCTGTTGATTAACAGCTAACAAAGAACGCCAAGCGAAAAACGGACAAAGATTACAAAGCAATTGCTTATCATGAGACCTTTTGCCCACAAAAGTATGCAATAAAAAGCTCAACAGTATGAATTTATAGTTCAAGCCCCAAAGTATGCTACACTTTCTATGCAACAAGCCGGACAAGTGGCTGGTGTGAAATCTGCTTAGATTTGCACTAGAATAGCAATATTAATGTTACTGTTGTAAGCTTTAAAGCTGCTTAGCAGCAGAGAAATGTGTTTAATAAGCTTCTTAAACATCAGTCGCTTCGACTGTTACACTGCGCTCTTAAAGTTCTGCAATTGCCGTTATTGAAACTTGCTGCATACTTTTGAGCACAAGAAAAAAGTTTCTATAACAGCAGTAAATTCATTGATAAAACGAATTAAGAGTACGCTGCGGGTGGTGGGGCCTGTAAAACTTAATAGCGTGCGTTAAAATTGTTTATAAACAAACTAAGTGTGTAAGCTTATGCGTGTGAAAAAAAAGAAGAGAGCGAGAGCGATATGAAGAGAGCAAGAACTTGAAAACTTTTTGCTGACTGTGCACTAGTTGAGCTTGTTTTTATTATTTATTATTGTTATTGTGGTTCTCGGGAGTGCATTGATCTTGTGGGTAATCTTTAGCATTGGAGATTTTGTTGTGTTGTGGATGCTGCTGTGCTTATAATAAGAGAGACGAGTTCAGCATGGAATTTTCCTTTGATTGTGATTAAAAATTAAATGTTGTGAGAGATAAGAGTCTGCTTGGGAAATGTTAGGTCTGCTTGAGGCAGGTTATTATCAATGAAAACTGTTTACAATACAAAAATATATGCTTACAGCTAGACCAGTAAGACAAGTAATTCGCACAATGTCAGCGATTAGCTCAATAATGTCCCTGCTCTAAGTTCTCTCAATCTCAATGTTGTGCCCTACGTGGCTAACCGCAGGCTGACAATGACCTGCTTAATGCTCTACACTTAAATCGGATTAAATCTTACCCGCTTCGCAGCAATTGGATGCCTTTGAGTAGCATTTTCTGCCTCCCTTTTGCCTCCTTTTCCTCTCTTTTCCTTTGCCTTTTCCTTTCACTTTCAGCTGTTGCAGTTGCGGTTGTGGCTGTGGTTGCCAATTGAATTCAGTTCGTTTAATGAATTTATTTCGTTTCGCTTAATTTGATAAAATTGCAGTCTTAATGCGAATTTCTATTTAAATGACATGCACTCCACACACAAACTAATTGAAGGAACGTGGCGCGAACGTGTAGAGCTCTCTTTTCTCTCACTCACACTCACTCTTACTCTTGACTATTTTAATCTCTCTCTCTCGCTCGCTGGCACTTGTTGCGCTTCAAAATATATTTCGCACAGCTGCTGCTGCTGTTGTTGTTGCTGTAACTGTTGTTGCTACTGTTACTGTTACTGCTCTGTTACTGTTACTGCGGAGTACACTTGTTGCTGCGTCCACACAAAAAACTAAACTGAAACTCTATGGCAATCGTTGGGCTTAAGTAACACAACAGATGTACCACAGGCGACATACGAGTACATTTTGGTATATTCGATTCGATTCCGATTTCTGTGTTGTGTTTGTCTTTATTTCGCTCTTTTCGTTTTTATGCATAGCACACACACACACTCTCACACACAGTCATCAGCATATGGCTTGCTGATAAGATAAGCGACATGCCCACGTTGCCGGCTTGCTTGCTGCCTGCAACTTGCTACGTGCCGCCCACCGCATGCACCCCAAACACAGACGACAACAGACGCGCCTCCTGCCACCACACAAGTATTCACTGCACTTGGTCGAGGTCTGAGAGAGAGATTCATTAGCCCATCTCAGCTGTTGTCTGGTTTCCTTATCAAATTGTGCTTACGACATCATCAGCCAAAACTGAAATAACAGCAGAAACAGCAGCAGGTAATCGTTTTGTTGTATGTGGTTGTGATTTGTGATACCCTGCAACAAGTGAATGTTAAGGGCATATTAGGCTAATGAGATAACTAAAAGAAATGTGACTGATTAATTATTCAGTATTGAATAGAAACTTGAAATATACTTTACAGGGCATCTGCTAGTCATACATTTCGTTAGTTTCTTTCTTTGATCGATTGATATCAATATCGAACAAGTTTATTATTGATATTTTCGTTTACCGCATTCTTTACTGGTACAATATCATTTATGATGGTTTGTTTATGCCCAAAAGAACTTCGGTAGTTACGTAATTACACACATGCTGCACTTGCACTAATTACCTACTAAACAAGAAAGAGACAGAGAGTCAGAGTGATAGAGAGAGAGAGAGATACAGCGAGATTGTGTGTGAATGTGAGAATGAAACTCATTTGGATCTTTATCAACAGCTACTTTTGCACCGCTATTTAGAGACCTATTCAAACAAGCGAAACTTGAACCCAGCGATAACACTAATCTGTGGAGAGGACGGTTTCAGCTTTCGCCAAATTTCACTCTCAGTGCAAAGTTCCCGCCTGACGTTTTCAAAATATGAAAGAAATAAAAAGAAAGAAGCATAAACAGAAATAAATTACCACATATCAAAAAAACCCAAACATTCTCAGTACAAAAATCCAAGTGTACAAAGTACAAAATATAAATTTATGAAGACAGTGTATTATAGATATTTTTTACTATAAAAAATATTTACTTTTTTTATTTTAAGAAATTTTAACTATGTTGGTATTATTAAGAAAATTGTATATTTTTTATGTTTTTTAAAATGTTCATTATAATAGAGAAACTACATGCCTAAACTTTGCGAATAATTAAAAGCTTACCATGTGGAAACTTATTTCCATGTTTGATTAATTTTCGATTTCATTTTTCAACAGTTTGTTAACAAACATATTTATTAAGCTGAGGATAAAATATTGCACTTTAATGTTTAATACATTAATTTAAGTTAACAACCTCATAATAATAGCTGAGAGCTTTTGTGGGTTTTGTTAGTAAACAAAAACCACTAAAATCACATACGGCGTATACTGAACACAAGAAAGCTTAAAGCTCACCGCCAGTTGAGCTTTATGACCAGCGCCAACAGAGGGCGCTGTGGTAGTTTTCAAAATGGAAATGTAACGGTCAGCATGTCAAAATACTAAGTATATGCAAGTACATTATGATGATGTTGTTTATATACCCTGTAAAAACTCTTAAAAGAAAGTTCAATAGTAAAAAGAAAACACTTGATTTGTTCGTTTTGCTCTTCGTCAACTTAACGCACTATTCTTGAAATATCTTTATTAATTATAGTTAATTACCTGCGTATATCATAATAATGTTTCACATACATAAGTAATTTCTCTTTACGTTAAATACAATCAAAATTTACACGAGTCCATTTAATCGCATAGTTCGCTTTGATCTTAAGCACTACGACAGTAATTGATATACAATATATGTATATTGTTTTATACTTTTTTTTTGGTTTGTATGTTGAGTTAGAAATAGGTGAAATAAATTAATTAAACTGATTATCGGTTGGGGTATCGGTTAATCGGTTAGCGAGGATATGATGTGAGGAATAACTGTGGTTTCATTCTATACTCGTATCAATTGCTGACAACAGATTTCATATACTTATCGTAACTATATAACTCTCATTCTCTATCCGACCTGTGTCTTCGGAAGGTACATTAATAGAACATATGGGAGGCATTACTGTACCGCCAACCTATATATAACTATAGCAATCAACTGACTGAAACGAAGAATCTGCTTTCAAAATCTCATTAAAAATTAAATATCAAATACTCTGTATAAACTTGAGCCTATCGAAACTCTTGTCATTTTCAAATCTCTCAAGAATTACTATTTTCCCATTCCATTTCTTTTATTATTAGTACTTTTTATGTCTTATTGTCTTCAACATTTTCCGTATATTTAAAAAAATCCCATTTTGTTTTGATTATAGGAAATTCAATAGAGTTTTTTTGGTATGAATTGTTTATATTTTTGTATTAAAACCTGTTACAGAAACCGAATTTTAAATTTATGTATGATTATAGAACTTAGGTGGTGAATGATGATTTTTGAGATTTTAGTCAGAGATGAATGCCGCTTAATAACTATTCAATTATTCATAACGCTTCCCATGTATTTCGTCTTGTAATAGAACTTTACAACCACTAAAACTATTCACAGCAGTTTTGTTTTTTTTTGTTTTTCTTTTGTTTTGAATATAAGAAAATACTTTGAGTGTTTTGAGTGTGTAAAGAGAACTGAAACTGAACAAAGTATGGAAAGATTGTAGATTGTAGGTATTGAAGCAAGTGGCTGTAAGTAACAGAAACAGAAACAGTGTTGGAAAACTCAATTTGTTCACTTAAATTACATTTTTAGGATATTATTTAGAATATCACATATTCCATTTTGTTTGTCTATATTTCTTAATATTATCATAATCTATATAAGTGTGTACTTTTTGCGAATTATTTAAAATCAATTTGGTATATTTGTTTATTTGTTTTGTTTTGTGTTTTGCAGTTAACAACTGAACTAGAATTTATCTTGTTAATATTTCAACTTTGTTTATCATTCTAATTATTATTAAAATAGTTAATATATATTATATGTTATATGTTATATATCGAGCTAAACTGAATATATTTGGGTGTCATACATAAGTTCAACTTGAAATAATGAGACTAATAATGAGTTAAACTCGTGGAAATGCGTTTGTTATAAATGTTTCTCTTTTGGTTTCTTTCTACGAAGCGTCTTGCAATTAAAGTTCTTTTTGGCTAGGCAGGGTTACAACTGGGTTATATATAGTATATATATAGGGCTTAAAACATATACAAATACAGTATTTGAATTGTGATCAACAGTTAAAGCCTTCAACACTTTTCAACTAAATGCTACGGCAACAAAAATAAATTTTAAACCTTTTTTTTCAACTTTCTTCAAACCCGTTTTTTAGTTCAATTGTAGCTCATTGTACATAGTGTGTGTGTGTGTGTGTGTGTGTGTGTTTGTGTGTGGGTGACTGTGTGTGTGTGTTTGTAAAGTGTTATTTTAACAATTTTATATTTCATTTATATCATTTGCAAACTTTTACTTAACTTTAAGTTTTGTTTTATTTGTAATTATAAATTATTTTAAAATACTTAATTTAAGTTTATATAAATGTTTTGCGCTTTCTCATTTAGCGTCTGATTTATATGGTATTTTAAGTATATATGTTTGTGTATATACCTATTACTTGCCCTTGCCATCATGCAACCTTGCAACCTTGCAACACTATCTACACATCGTAGGCGTCCTTTTTGTTGTTGTAGTTCTGCTTTCTGCTTGTTGGCACATTTAGATGATTGCCGCCCAATTTGTTGAGGGGCGTTGTTGCGTTTGTGTTTGATTTTAAAATTGTTGCTGTTGGTTTTCCAGTTGTCGTTGTTGTTGTTGTTGGACGCATCATCATCATACGCATGGTCATCGGCTTGTCCTCCTCATCGTCGTCGGAAAAGTCGCTTTGAGTCTTCACATGACCTCCTAACGCTGGCCCACTAAAGTCATTCGAATCATCATCCTCATCATCGTCCTGTGAGTACAAAAAATTTATGAATTAATTACAATAATAAATAACATTTATTTAAAATAAAATGGTTAAAAGCGACCTTTCTACTTGTTTTTAGGTAAGTTTTAGCTGACTCCAGGTCTGATTAATGATGATTTGGTATATTAACAAACAACAACACACAAAACACTTGCAGAATACAAGGAGAGATGCAGAGATGCCAATCTCTTTACCAGCGATCCAAGTCTTATGTCACCTTTGCGACGCTAGAACCAGTTGAGAATTTTAAGTCGCAAAAGTGTCAAAATAGCATTGCTCCGTGCATTCTTCAAGTGTTTTGTGATTAATCAGACCTCGAGTCAAGTAAAATTCACCTACAAATAATATTTATTTTATTTCAATCATTATAAAAATAAAAACTTAAAATACTTAGATATTTATTATTATATAATACAAAGTTTATTAAAACTGATCTTAATAAAAGCTATACCTCATAAACTTCTGTACGAAACTAACAACAATACAAATACATAGACAATTAAAACAAAAGGGAATAACAAACAAAATGATGAGAAAACTTTGACAAAATTAATCATTTTTATACATAGTATTTATATTTTTCTAATCAATTTACATAAATTACTTTACCTTTTTCGTTTGCACTACCAAGACGGTTCTTTAAGGCCCGAATTGCTAATCTGACCGTCGAACTGCCTGTCTGTCTATCTGTCTAAGTCTAATCATTGAGCCTGGTCTAAACTTTAAGCTAAGTTTTTAATCATTTTGTTTATAAACACTTGCACTAAACTAATTGCTGGTAAATAATTGTAATTCTTGTTCTTCTAAAGAAGGCGAATTCCAGTTCTTCGATAGTTACGAGATGCATTTAAATGTTTTATTTTTTTGTTTGCTATTTTATATGCTGTGCGTTTTTTCTTTAAAAATACTTGTTTGATTTTCTTCGTTCAAATCGGTTCTATAATGTGTGAGCATTTAGTTATCAGCTTCTTTATATTATTTTAAATTTATACTTTAATTTTTTTTGGATTTTCTATATAGTCAGGCAGACGGCATGTGAAATTTCGCATTGTCCTCAACTGCGTGGTGTCAGGCGATGCAACAGGTCTACATTAATATTTAAGTTAGGATTCGGGTATTTAGGATATTTAAAACATTGTTTAGTTTTAGTTATACTTTTAGTTTTGTTCTAGTTCTGTATGAATGAGTGTGACATTCAAAAAAAGAGAGAGAGAGAGAGAGAAAGGGGAAGAAGAGAATTTAGAATTGTGTGATTAGCAGCTGTGATTGATGGTGATTGAGTGGGAATGACAGGACAACATAGAACTTACTTCAAAGTCTCCAATTGTGAAGCGTGTCGCCGCTAATGAATCTTGCGGTGGCATATCCGGACTCAAATTCTGATATAGACATTGAGCGTGATGGATGTTTTGGAATGTTGATTTTGATTAAGAATTGTAAGCAGTTTGTTATTTGTTACATAAAGAAACAAGCGTAAATGTGTTTTGTGGGTGAATCGTTGAGTGAGAGAGAAGACACAATTAGTAACATTGATATAGAGTGGCAAAGAGAATCTTAACAACAACACAACTAATTAAAATACTTGACTAAACTAAATATAAAACCCGCCCCATAAATATTGAAATTAACCCCAATAGAACTCACATCATCATCGTTGTCAATCATTTCCTTGGTGGAGGCGGTCGTCTCATTGCGTCGTATCGATCCCTGGTGAATATCCAGATCCACCTTCAGACACTGGAAGCTGCGCATGAGGAACACAATGGGCATGGGCAACACTCCGGCCAAGATCATGGCCAGGGCAATGCCCATCACCCAATTGGGATAGTTCTTTTGCTCAACAATACCCTGTAAAGATGTCAGATATATTAGAGATCAGATATGTTAGAGATTGAAAGCTGTTCACTTACCAGTTCGGCATTCCAGGCACCGTAGGTTGGATTCCGTATGGCCATAAAGACCACGGACGAGGCCAAAATGCACACCATGATAACTGGGCCAATGTAGCGCCAGGTCATTTGCCAGTACAGACCGGGTCTATAGCCCGTCATCTGATAGATATCCTCAGTAAAGCTGGTAATTAAATTGAATAAGAATAATAATAATTTAATTGAATAATATTTTCATCTTACCGCTCGTGGCCGTAAACAAAGATGACCGCAATCATTTCCATTAAGGCGACTACGACCAAACCGATTGTGCCGGCAAAAGAGTCAAACATTTTGAGCCAATACTCGCCGGCACCTGTGCAGAAGATGAAACCGATAATGAAGCAGAATACACACACCACGCCAGTGACATGTTGTTTCTTAACCCGCTTCACGATGTCTATGTCAAATAACGTGCACAGCATGCCCTCCAATATGCCGATCTGTGAGCCCAGGCCAAGAGATAGCAACATGGTGAAGAACAGCACCGCCCAGAACGGTGCACCGGGCAGCTCGACAATCGCCTGGGTAAACACGATGAAAGCCAAGCCAGTGCCCTCAGCGGCCTAAAAAATATAGAGAGAGAGAAAATAATGTAGCAGGAATAGGGACTTAAAACTTAATTAAATGTAATAATTGCCCATATATATAAAATTTATAAATTTATATTATAAATAAACAAATTCGTCTATTGATATTGCTTTAACATACCCACAGAAAAATGCTTTTAATAATTACACTTTACCCTATGATTAAATTTTAATTAGACAAAAAAATAAAAATGGTCGAATGCTACAAGTTTGACATGAATATGTTTATATTTATTTGACCACATATTTGACTAAACTATAAGTATCTTTAATTTCAAGTTGCATTTACTAATGAAAAATAGTACATAAATATGGCATTATTATTTTAATATATTTTTAGTATAATTTTGAAGTTTACGTATGTTTTAAGTTAAATCATAGAAATTATATTGAATTTTAATCAGTTTATTTTTATAGCCAGTTCTTTTTGAGTGAGAAATAAATACTTCGAAAATATTTCGATGAAAATTTCATTTGAATTTATCATATGACTTTCTGTTAACAACTATTGCTGTTCTGTTTACTGTTTTCTGATTCTTAAACCTTTTTGAAGCTTATAATGTTATAAGAATCAATTAATTTGTATAGAAATATCATACTATGTATATATTAACAACTACTCTTTTAAAATTCAGGTTTTTTCGAAGTGTCTGATCATTCGATGATCATTTTATTAAAACAGAATGCTTATTTGAACTTTAAAGTTTAAGTATTTTTTTTTTAGTTACGTCATAAAGATTATATATTTAATTTTAATCAAATTTAAATTTATATCCAGATGAATATTTAATTGAATTGAATTGAATGAATATTAAATTGATAACTTACTGCTAAAAAGTATTGCTGTTCTGAAAATTTCTGTCTGATAATTTGACGATCATATTATTCAAATAGAATGCTTAAGATTAAATAAATATACTCTTGATTCAACTATTTTAACTTTGACTTATAAGTATGTTTTTAGCTAAATCATAGAGATTATATATATAATTTTAATCAGATTTTATTTTATATCCAGATGAATATTTAATTTGAATTGATCACTAGCTGCTGATCGTTTGTTGATCATTTTATTAAAATATAATTCCTTAGCTCAAATATGGATAATCTCGCTTAATACTCACATTGTCCAGCTCCTTGGAGAGGCTGCATTCACTGAGCTGCAAAGCGTGATATTCGGTATCATTGAGCTTGTCCATCGCCAACCTGTATTCCTCGCTAGTCGCGTTCTTGAACGGCAGCAGAGCACTCTTCGCCAGAATTTCCATATTGCTATATAGTAAATACAAAAGAGGAGGATAGGTCAGGTTGAAGTCGGTTAGAAGCAGTTAAGCAAACAAAACGAACAATAGCTCAATACTCATCAATGGGTCAGCACACAAATGGTTCAAGAGCAATTGTAAATAGCTGAAAGAGGGCAATGGGAATACTGGGAATCAGTTAGAGGAAGCAGAGGTGGAAAGGTGGGGAGGGAATTGCAGAAACCTGTGCAGCGGCCATTAATTGAAACAAATTGACAACAGACGACAGCGTATCGATTGGGGCAAACAACAACAACAACAACAACAAACAACTAATGTAGAGTCGAAGCTCGAAGCTAAAGATAGATACAAAGCCGCCGCCTGCAGCCGGTTACAACTGGTCAACGATTGGAATTGTGACCCCACCCAGTGCGCAGATGGCCATTGATGCGTGCTGCTGATGATGAACTTGCAGTGACCCCACAGAACCCAACCCGAAAGCCATGTCACAATCAGTGCTCGCAACTCAGAAACTCACCCGGCCTCACAGCGATCCACATTGACTGTGGCCTTGAATCCGAGTATGGCAAAGATGACGACACTCGCATAGATGGCGGTGACCGCATTGCAGACGGAAACCAGCAGCACGTCCCGCACGCAGTTGTTCTTGGGCGTATTGTAGCTGCCGAAGGCAATCAGCGAGCCAAAGGCCAGGCCAAATGAGTAAAAGACCTGGGTCGCTGCATCCAGCCAAACTGTCGGCTCCAGCAGCTTTTCCACCTTCGGCGTATACATGTGCATTAATCCGGCGCCAGCGCCACGCAGCGTGATTCCTCGTATGAAGAAGATGGTCAGCACAATGTACGGGAAGAGGGATGTGAAGTAGACCACCTTGCCGGAACTTTGGATGCCCTTCATCACGATGAAGAAGACAATGGTCCAGGACAGCAGAAGGCACAGCACAATCCACCACTTAAGGCCGCCGGGCTCATCCATCGACGGTGCCGCATCCAATGTGGTGCGATACCAGAAGTATGTTGTCTCCGACGATTTGGCGCACTCCTCCACCTCAAAGCCGGTGCCATTTAGCGGACAACTCGACCAGGGCAGCGGATACTACATAAGAAGCAAGATCATAAGATATTTTTCAGATTTAATTTGATTTGAAACTCACCCGAAAACTGTTGAACAGATAGTAAAAGACCCACGTGATGATCACGTTGTAGTAGAGCGCCACAAACAGCGTCACAATGCACGAGGAGATGCCAATGCCGCCCAGCCAGGGATGGATGGTGTTCCACACACCCAACGCCCCCAATCGCATACGCTGCCCGATGCCCAGCTCGATGAGGAACAGGGGAATGCCCTCCAGTATCAACATGATCATGAATGGTATCAGAAATGCACCTGCAACAATTTCAATCGGGGGAAATTCATTTAAAAACTGATTTATATACTAGTATTAACTATAAAAATGATTTATTAATTTATTCGTGCATTAATTTAGTAAAAAAAATAGATATTTATTTTTAAATATTATAAAAATCTAAGCAATTTGAAATATAAATCAATAAAAATGAATATGTTTAAACAATATATATTTATATTTTACTATGTTTATTTTATTTCATAAATTTATAATTTGTTGAAAGTTTTTAAACTTATGGAACATTTTTTGTTACATATTATTTCCACTATAAAGTTTGTGTAATTTTTTCTTCATTTTTACTTTTAAAAAAATTCAATTATTTCCAGTACAATTTTCAATAAATCTATCATATTAAAATAAGTTTTTAGTGCATATAGAATATTATACAAAATTTTAAGTTTGATTTATGATATCAGTAATAGAGTATTTCCAGTTCGTCTACATTATTTTCTTTACGTCTCATTTGTAATTGAATTAGAATTAACAAGGGGTTGCTGCTCGGAATGCGTCTTTGAATAAAAGTGCGTTGCTTAGCACGAGGCGTGGCTACCGCATACCGCCCACCGCCCACCGACGGGGCCAAGGTCCACAATTAAGCCCTTCCGGCAGGCGCACAAATCATGTGTAAATCCCCCAATAAAAGCCCCAAACAAGTGCATTTCATTCACCAGACGTAAGCTCTGCAATTAGCGAACATTAAATCTCATAATGTTATTGTCAGAGCAGGCAGCGCATTTGATTAGCTCGATTAGCTCATGATATCGAATATTTTAGTAGTAGGGCAACAGGAGCGGACTTGGCGCGAAATGGGCCCAAAGGTAAGGATTTACTAGAAAAATCTTTGAAAACATATTTGGCTTAGCGAAATTTCTAAGTCCACAAAAACACGAATTGAAACTCAGACCAAATTTATAAATTTTGTAGAGTTTCCAGCCTAGTCTTAAAAATAGCGAATCCACTACTACGGACAGGAGTGGACTTGGGACGAAATGGGCGCCATAGAATAGATTATTAGAAAAACTTTGTATCTTTTAACAAAACTCTAATCAAAGTGGTAATTGTAAATTCACAAAAACATGAAAAGAAATTCAGATTTCCGAACCAAATTTTAAATTTTTTTAGAGTTTGCAGAGTTGTTTCTAACAAAATCCGCTACTGGTGTGAATATCCACTGAAGTAAATTTAATTAATTTTATCAACATGTTTTTGGTAGTGGAACGGCTCAGGTTGCCACGCGCTGACAAAGTGCATTGATCGGATAACTACTTGTTATCTGAGATATGATTACAAACATATTAAAATATATACATGAATATTCAACTTACCGCCACCATTCTGTTGGCAAAGGTAGGGAAAGCGCCAGATGTTGCCCAGTCCCACGGAATAGCCAATAATACTGAGAAAGAACTGCATCTTGCCACTCCAGGCGGCGCGATCCGGTTCACCAGGTATGTCCACCGATTGCACTGAGTTGCGCTGAGGTGCGGTCAGGACAATGGTCACCCCGTGGGTGCCATCGCCCCTGGCTCTCGTGTTCAGTGGCGCCATCTCGTGGCCGTTACGCGGTGCATCAATTATTTTAGTGGCAGCCATCAACGCTGGGAGTTAACTGTTAACCCGTTCCTTGCAACGTGCCGTTTTCACTGTGGAGCGAATTAAAGAACTGAATTAGCATTCGTCATGTGTGGGGCAAATTTCGATGATGCGTGAATACACAGCAAGGACAAGACTGTTTTCGTATATACGTATGACAAGGGAACTTTCCAAAAGTAGATACTTTTTAAGAGAATTAAAAATTTACCTACAAAAGAAAAAGTTAGATACAGCATAGATTAAATTTATAGGGTAAACAATGGATAAAAAGATATTGCTCGTCGAAATTTGTTTGTTTTTCTTTGACAGAGCTATAAGAGGTCGAAGTTTTCAAATAAATTGCAAGGAAGAAGTATCGAAATTGATTCAGATATGAAAAGTTATGAGTGTTTTAAATTTTGTGAACAATTTTTAAAAATTCTAATATTAAACATATATACATTCATGGTCAAAATAATAAGTACACTCTTTTTTTAACTAAACAAGCTATTGTAAGTCAAGTCATCCCAGCAAAAAAATATATTTGGAAAGGTCCGTTTGAATGATGCAAAACTTTCCTTAACCCATGGAAAATTTTGAATTTATGTAAATGTCTACTTTTTCAGTTTTTTTCTCGATTTTTTACAAAAAATGTTTTGATAAAGAAAAATTCTTCAAACAATTCTAGGAGTGGCTGCAAAAAAAAATTCAAAAATCTCTTCGCTTGTATTTTTTTTAGTTTTTTGAAAATTGCTTAAAAGGCACATATTGTATGAAAACGACGAATGAATGGATTAAGGAAAGTTTTGCATTATTCAAACGGAATTTAAACGACCTTTCCAAAAATATTATAAGCATAAGTATATAAGTATATTATATTAATTATATATACAGACATTTTAATTATATATACATAAATCGAATATATCTTATATAAGGTTTTCTTGATGAAAGCTAAAGTAAAAACCGGAACAAAGTTACCAAATTTTCTGGTAATATCTTAGATTGTCATATTGTGTATTCATGCAACTTGGAAGTATTTGATGAACCTTCCAACTGTTTGATCAATAGGCTAGCAACAGTCCATGTTTGGGTGTGTGTGTGACTGTGTATCTGTATGTGTGTGTGTGTGTATATATATGCCAATATGCCATAGCTAGTCATTTTAGTGGCACGTCCTTGAGATGGCTTTCAAGTGGTTGGTCGCATGTGGGTGGGTGGGTTGGTTAGATGGATGGTCTATGCCTGCCAGGTAACTCAATTTGTGGCTTAATTGTTTGGCCATTATGGAAATTTTTTGCTCTGTTTATTCACTGTCAACTATTTTATGTTTGTAATTTCATTAAGTTTGCTTAACAAGTTTAAGGAGAAGCTTCATTTTATGAACTTGCATTTGCCACAAACAATCCACAAGCAATTTAAGTGCACCACACACTCTCTCCGTCTCTTTCACTGGGTCATTTCTTCTCTCTCTTATTAATCTACTAAATGTCAAGAGTTTGCCATGGCAGCGAATAAGAAGGTCACATCTAATTAAACAGAAAAACAGACATACGTACATACATATGCACACATGTGTATGTTTCTACGTTTGCCATTCAATGCAGTTGAGCAGTGACTGCAATAGTTTTAAAGTCACTGAACTGAAATCAGCTGAACATGTGCTGCTTAAATTTAGCCATTTGCATGCCCTGTAAAATGGATTTATCGCCTTTTTATGCTTGATCAGCACATGTGGAACGAATTTATACATTTCAAAGCAATTAATTTTGAAACCATTAAAGGAAAATATAGAAAAGTTTATATGAATTCCGAGAAAAATTTAAGTTGAATGGAGTCAAATTCATATTCAATTCATATGTATCTAGAATTTCCTACTCTATCAAATTAAATTAATTTTAAAAATAATTCAGCTTTTAAAGACAATCTTTATCTTCTCTTTATCTAGACAACAAATTCATTTTTAAAATATTTATTTATTTTTTATCTGCGATATTTAGGAACATAATTCAGGATGCATTGAAGATATTTTATAGACTGATCTTAACTTCTCCTAAAATAACTAACT